>JABFTP020000103.1:85044810-85500339 GCA_013387265.2 Cryptolaemus montrouzieri | reverse complement strand
ACCTCACCTAACCCACCTGAGGGCCCATACCCATATCTAACCTACGCCAAAACCGCTCACCTCACCTAACCCACCTGAGGGCCCATACCCATATCTAACCTACGCCAAAACCGCTCACCTCACCTAACCCACCCGAGGGCCCATACCCATATCTAACCTACGCCAAAACCGCTCACCTCACCTAACCCACCCGAGGGCCCATACCCATATCTAACCTACGCCAAAACCGCTCACCTCACCTAACCCACCTGAGGGCCCATACCCATATCTAACCTACGCCAAAACCGCTCACCTCACCTAACCCACCTGAGGGCCCATACCCATATCTAACCTACGCCAAAACCGCTCACCTCACCTAACCCACCCGAGGGCCCATACCCATATCTAACCTACGCCAAAACCGCTCACCTCACCTAACCCACCCGAGGGCCCATACCCATATCTAACCTACGCCAAAACCGCTCACCTCACCTAACCCACCTGAGGGCCCATACCCATATCTAACCTACGCCAAAACCGCTCACCTCACCTAACCCACCCGAGGGCCCATACCCATATCTAACCTACGCCAAAACCGCTCACCTCACCTAACCCACCCGAGGGCCCATACCCATATCTAACCTACGCCAAAACCGCTCACCTCACCTAACCCACCTGAGGGCCCATACCCATATCTAACCTACGCCAAAACCGCTCACCTCACCTAACCCACCCGAGGGCCCATACCCATATCTAACCTACGCCAAAACCGCTCACCTCACCTAACCCACCCGAGGCCCATACCCATATCTAACCTACGCCAAAACCGCTCACCTCACCTAACCCACCCGAGGGCCCATACCCATATCTAACCTACGCCAAAATCGCTCACCTCACCTAACCCACCCGAGGGCCCATACCCATATCTAACCTACGCCAAAACCGCTCACCTCACCTAACCCACCCGAGGGCCCATACCCATATCTAACCTACGCCAAAACCGCTCACCTCACCTAACCCACCCGAGGGCCCATACCCATATCTAACCTACGCCAAAACCGCTCACCTCACCTAACCCACCCGAGGGCCCATACCCATATCTAACCTACGCCAAAACCGCTCACCTCACCTAACCCACCCGAGGGCCCATACCCATATCTAACCTACGCCAAAACCGCTCACCTCACCTAACCCACCCGAGGGCCCATACCCATATCTAACCTACGCCAAAACCGCTCACCTCACCTAACCCACCCGAGGGCCCATACCCATATCTAACCTACGCCAAAACCGCTCCTTTTTTGATTCTGATAACACTTTATTTGAAGGCCCTCCTTCCTTCTACCACGCGCCTAGTGACACCTAAATCTCACCTACTTCCCTCAATGATAACATTTCTTCATTCTTTACAATTTCCCGTTTCTTTTTAACCCAATCCACGTATCTACTTTCCCGCATATTCCACTGCCTCTGCTACGATTCTCAAGGCATCACAAATTTTCAATTTTCTGAATAAACCTATTCTTTAATAATTTCGTATTCATTAGGTAAACTCTACAAACACTTCATTCATATCAATTTTTACTTCAATTAGGTTAGGTTAAATAGGTTCCGTATAAAAGTCCGTCACAAATTTCCACTTTTTTAATAAAACTAAGCTTTACTTATTTCGTATTCTCTTAGGTTAGCTATTCTAACACTTCATTCATTTCAAATTTCACTTCTATTAGGTTAGGTTAGATAGGTTCCGTATATTGTTATGTGCCTCTAATAACTGCTAAATATTAATGAATGTCGCGATTTCATTTTTTCACGGGGCTCAAAACTATTAGAAATAATCACCACTCCTAACAATCCAAACGTATAGCTAACCATGTAGTTCATGAATATAGTGCAAGAAAGAGGGAAAATATAAAAATAAATCTTATTTAAGGTGATCAATATGTTTTAGTTCCTACCTGCGGCACCTAGAAGGTACAAAAGAATATTACAGCTTCTTATAAAAAAGTACAGCCAACATTGAAGCCCTCTTGTAACATAGTGCCCGAAACTAGGCCAATAGTAACGTAGATAACTATAAAACCTAGCGCGCCATCTGCTTTTCGTTAGCAGAAATCATGTTTCTAGGTCTACACAACTATTCTCACCTATCTTTCATTCATCTTTCCAGAACCTATATATCAACGTAATTTTAACCTAGGCCAAAACCTCACATCCAATACAATACAATTATTCCATTATTCTACATTACTTTTTTTATGGATTATATAATCTCTTCCAGAAGCCGGTGGTGCCATCTAGTAACCAGTAATTTGAAATATAGAAGATAATACAGGACAATGTAATTTCAAGTACGAATTCGAATTGAAAATTGACTTCTTAATTTATTATAGCTCCAACCTTCTTGTGAAAGCTGTAAGTTTTGGAATTAAGAGCTTAATGTGCTCAGTCTTCACCATTTTGACAGATCCAAATCCCTCTACCCTAATTCTATTCCCAACCTGGCTATTGGCACATGGCTTGTTCTATTGACTCCCCCACCCCTTAATAGTCAACATAAATGGTTAGCGAACAATCCTAACATATTAAGCTCATTTCTGAGATGCCAGTAGCCCTTTATTATGGCTATTAGAATTCTCAGCTCAAGCACGAAGAGTTTAACCCATGTGTTGTCTCAGGTAGAGAAAGAAGTATTGCTAGCATACCGATAATTGAGTGTTTTAGCAACTTAGACGATTTCGTTAATTTTACCATTAATTTAATTATATTTACGATAATAACGGTCACTTCAAATAGAGTGTTTGCAATCTTATAAAATATTGTAGTTATTTAATTATCAGTTTGTCACCTCAAAAATTGTCCTTTGTCATTTTACAACCAATTTGTTTTTGTAAAGTTAGGTTGCACACGGTAAATGAGAGTAATTAACAGCTCTTAGGCTGCCGTAATGGAGAGTTTTCGCACCTCTTATTTTGAGACTTAGTGATTTTCTGAGCATGCGCTCTTCAAAAATAGTATCCGTAAACTTAAATAAAGATAACGAATTGCCGTTCTTACGGCAGAATAAGAGCCGGTAATTACTCTCATTTACCGTATGCAACGTTGCAGGGTTCACTGTATCTCAAATGATTCTGGCCAGTAATAATTCAGATTTCGACGGAATTTCAGGAGCACTTTATCCATGTTTTATTATTTTCAGCCAACTTCTTCTATACTGTCGCTCAGATTACAATGAAAACATTTTGAATAAAATATATAATTCTGTAACCTAACAAAAACGAATCGGCCGTAGTAAAATGACAAGTGACAAACTGACAGTTGAAGTTGAATAACTACATTGTTTAGTATGGTTGCAAAAACTCTATTTGAAGTGACAGTTATTATCGCAAATGTTATTAAAGTCAACGGTAAAATTAACGAAATCGTTGAAGTTGCAAAAACTTTCTAATAACGGCAATTCTTTATGGTTATTGGAGTTTTAGGACAGTACTTTTGAAGAGCGCATGCGTTGAAAATAACGAACTCTAAATAAGAGGTGCAAATACTCTATTGTCTCATCTTCAGGTTCAGTCACTCCTGATTATATTCTGTCCTTGTTAGTATTCGGGCGAGCTCAACTAACGCCAACTAGATGGCTCTAATGAGGAAATACAATATCCTGTAATAAATAGACATTGCTAGCGATCTCTAGTAATAAACCGCCACAACCCACAACAATATTATCTTTGGAATCTATACCATATGAGCCTTCTACTTTTTGTTACCAGAAACATGAACATTTAATACTGTCAAACTATTTTCACAGACCTTCTATAAATGTTCTCCTGAAACTGCATATGAATGTATTTTTAATCCTTTCCAACACATCAATTACAATACGAAACAAATATATCAGTATGAAACATAACTTATTTGATGGTTAAATAACTTCATCCAGAAACCGATGGCGCCATCTAGTAACCAGTAACCTAAAATAAAACTGTAATAATACAGTACACTTCAATTCCAAGTGCACCTACTACTAATGGTATTACCCATACAATGGCCTTTCGCAAGTAACGTGTTCTACTAATTCTACCTCCCCCCAACATAATCTGCATGAAAGGTTGTTAACCGATAAGCTTCTTAAGCTGATTTCAGAGACGACAATCCCCCTTTAGTATGGCTATTAGAACTCTCAGCTCTAGCCCAAAGAGTTGAAACCAAGTCTTGGCTCAAGGAGTAGAAGCAAACCCAGTCTCTACTTCAGTCCCTTTTCTTCCTTGCGGTCTCCAAGGAAATTCCGAGGCTAGGTTAGGGTACACTGAATCTAAAGACAGTTCCACGGGCGGCTACTGAGTCTGCCTTCCCATTGCCCTCAGACACCGAGTCGCCGGGATCCCCATAAGACGGTACCTACCTTTCTCTCTGTCTGACAAGGGTTGAACGACATTCCTTCACCATAAATGAGGTGCACTTGTCGGATGCCTATAACTTCAGTGCAGCTTCGCTATCCGTAATAATTTCTATTGACCTACTTGTCAATCTACCCGCAAGCATGAGGTTAGCTTAGCGGTCAACGGCAAATATTTGTGCTTGAAAGACAGTCGCAAGTCCGCAGAACACACATAGACTGTTCCTTGCTTGCACCTTGATCATATACACCAGCTCCAACACATTGGGCAGTTATTTGTCTACCAATGGGACCCTCAAGTAGACGGTCCTTCGTGGTTACCTATTCCTATCTACTAGGAATGATGATCTGGTAAAGCAGTTCTGTGTAGGTTTTGGGTAATGCTATATCGGACTTCATACTCTGCGTCTCGTCCCTAGTGCTGCCTTTTTCTCTACTATACTGCGTATTCAAATGTTCAGTGAGCCGATTATTGCCAATAGGTCATCAACCCAATAGTGACCTCAACAAAGGGGATAGTACTCCTCTCTGAGATCAGCCCCTACCACCCACAAAACTGACTATCTCCCATTTCAGTGAAGTGTTAATCACTTTGGCATTTGGCATATTGCTAGTCAGTACCATAATAATATTTGGTACTCCTCTGGCTCTCTCAACCGCACATAATGAGCAAGTGTGGGACACATTAAATTCACCCTCTATGACCAGGAATGTTGCAGCGGCAGTTGTATTGTGATCCAGAGACTAAGTGATTTTCCAACTATATTATTGAGTATCAAATCAGCTGATTTACCTTTCTGTAAGGTATATTGATGCTCACCTGAAGGTTTCAGCGATAACACATCAGTCCTAATGAATCCATCTAACACCTTCGCCAAGGTTTTCAGAACAGAAGACATAAGAATTATCCATCGGAACAATTTAGGTTAGATTGTTAAGTTTCATTTAATCGCCTTAGGGATGTATACAACCCTAACATTTTACCAGCTAGTCTGGACAATATTCCATAATTCCTTAAACTGTCCATTACCCTCCTCTACTTTCACTTCTCTTATATTATGATGATCAACACCGTCGCATCCTAATCTTTAATCCTAAGTGATTTCCCTATCACTATCTCATTCTGAATTCTCCAAATTTCATTTTCTTCCCACAAATTTGATATCTCTCACATATAGAACCTATTTATCTGTTGAACTTATCAAGGAATATACTTTTATGCAATTTCCAAATGAAAAGCTGAGATGTATGGGTATCCCGCTCACAGATATCCTTTGATAAGTGTAAATATATCATACACCTAAAAAATACAAACACTAATTTTGGGTCCCAGAATCCAAAATCTGAAATCATTTTGCCCCGCTCGGCTATCGTTCAGGAAAAAACAAAAACCAAAATTTCCTTGAAAGTCCTATTGTCTATATCATTCTAACTCTATAATTTCTTCATTAAAATGCCTTGTTACTATTACAATGGATAAAATACACACACATGTACCATTAATCAGAATTTCTAAGCTCAAATATACGTTAACTTCTTATTTAAATGCTTTTCAATTCGAATGTTTATTTTCTAGACAAATAACCCGCCATATTTACAATGATTTCATGTTCCGTGTTATACGACGTACGGCTCGAAACGATGCAAGAAAGAGGTAGAATCTATCTCTCGTTCATAACTGGGAGCGAAATTCAAATGGGAGTATTTCCCAACCTAACCTAACATAATTTTACCTAAAACCTAACCTTCTAACCTTTTCAATTCAAAATTATAGATTTAAATTAGGTTTGTGTTTCGGTTAGGTTAGTTAGGTTTGGTTTGAAGAGATTTCCATTTTAATATCCCTCTCTATTTTGCCAGGAGATGGCGATTACGTCACTATTGACGTAATTCAGGGGCAATCATATCGTGACAGTACTTCAAATGTTACTCGAAACCCTTCCGTTTTCTACTTACTGATAACACTTCACATATCCTATTTTTCCGTCAGTTTACTTTCTTCAAACATTGTTGCTTCTTGATACTTTCCATAAATCAATTTTCACTCGGCCTGTAACAAACTGAATATATAAAAGTTGATAGATCGCTGATAACAAGTCAAAAATCGAAATTAACTACTAATACCTAAATGCTACAACATAAAATACAACAAAATCGCTGAAGAATATCATGTTCATGTATACAGTATTGAACTTAAGAAAAATCATTCACTATAGCATAGTATATAAATCATCTTTGACTATTGCCAAACAATATTTATATAACAATAACCTGTCAATGACTATGGACGCGTTAAAATTGTTCTTTCATCCTTTCCAACCAAGACTATGGCCTTTACGTGAAGACGTTGCAGGCAGTTCCTAGCATTTAATGTCAGGCCCAGGTTGGATAACTTTTCTAACGCTGCTATTTATATATACTTAACGCACAGGCGCATCAACCTCCGAGTCGATCAGCTGTTACAATGAAACATACATACAAGTTTCGGCCAAGGTTGTCAGACTTACTTTCTTCTCAGGGGATTCAATAACAGATTGAAAAATCAATTTGCACTAATATGCAGTGATTTCTTCCAGTTGTGTTTGTAATTTTCAGGGCGCTATTTGTATTAAAGGAATGTTTGAGAAATCGTACGGAAATATTATAAAATATTACAATGCAGCTACGCAATAGATCAGGGTGTTTGTTATTTTATACTTATTGCACTTTAAATTGAGATTACCAAATTATGGATTAATAAAAGTTATATAGAATCGCACATAAATGCAAATTGAAGGCTCTATGATATGGCCTAGGGCAGGGAGTTTGGCGGATTCACTAGTACCAAAGAATACGGTCTTATCTAGAAGCCCAGAATTCCATTTTCCTGACGCCGGGATTTTCTTGTTGGTACTCTGACCAACAGGTGCGTGAAGATGAATATAATGCAACAATTCGTACAAACCGCAGCAGTCATCGACAAGACCAGTTCGACGTGGACATGTATTGTAAATATATGTATGTAAATTTGAATGACGGTTTTTGAATACAAAAATTGTAGATAACGAAAGATTGCATTTTTCTGATTACCGACGATTGCGAATGAAACAAATAAATGCAAATCTCAGAAGCCTACGTAACAAGCTAACAATATTTTCGGAAACCGACAAAATGCAAATTTGTGATTGTTCCTTTTAAATGTGAGATATACATTTTCTTTCTCTTCTCCTCTCCTTGCTAGACATTGTTCATCTCGCACACCAATGTCAAACAAAAATGGTCTTACATAGAATCCCAGAAGTCGCATTTTCTTGACGCCGGGATTTTCTAGTAGGTACTCTGACCAACAGGTGGCGTGAAGATGAATATTCTTTGATATAATGAAACGATTCGTACAAACCGCAGCAGTCGTCTACAAGACCACTTAGTCAATGAAAACAATCTTACTTTATCCATCATGTGTTTATTATTTTTTTTTAACTTTCAAACAGGTGTCTCATGCATTATATCAACGAATATTCTTCTTCACGCCATCTATTGGCCTGAGTACCTACAAGAAAATCCCGGCGTCAAGAAAATGCGACTTCTTTGCTTCTATTTAAGACCGTATTCTTTGCCAATGTCAACCGTATTCGTATGAGAGCTCGTAGGTTTCAATATACTTATTTCATTCGGTTACTCTTCAACCACAGTTGATCACGTACTAATTTTTCTAAAGGGCGCTTATTATATTAATTGTTTGTTAATTCGTAACTAATTGCTAAACTTAATTACATTACATAGTAATCATTCACGATGGTGCGAAGCAAATCACAGTGTGGATATAGTGAATGTGAAAACTCGAAGGCGAAGAATCCAGAAAAAATAAATGATAAGGTACACAGACCAAGTATAGAAGAAGACAAAGCACCCCATAGAATAAAAGGAAGTTTATTCGCCAGCCAGAATCGCGATCCTGGCTGGTTAGGATAGGTCAGGTTCGAAAGTTTGAGATGAGGTTCATAGATGGTCTATAGATTGCTCTTGATAAAACAGAATACTATAATTTTTTATTTTCAGTTACTACTATCAGATGGCTGCTAAAAATTTCAATGTTATCTTAGACTGATAATCCATGGGCGTACTTTTTCTTATACAGTGGATAGAAGAGATTACTATTAGTGAATAGTTAGATTCTTATTACAGAAATAGAGATATGACTTTTTAAGAAAATTATAACAATACATTTTTAGAAGTCAACTCTAAAAATTTCAAAATAGTTTCATTATGAAGATTGCGAATATTACTATGTAAAAAACTATTTAAGATGGAAAAGTTTATTCAATTTTATAACTAATTCGAGCTTTCGTTTATCATCAGACAAGTAGCGACTTCATTTATCATTGCCAAATTTTTTCACATTCCACGAAATATAACAATTTTTTTAGTACATATCCCGTATTTTTGATGGAAGAGTTTCTAGACCAATATTCATATGAACTCTCTATCCCTAATTCACTGAAATTATTAGCTCCTGATGTTTTCCTACTATGTAGGAGACATATAAAATTTACCCCAATAAAATTTAACTTAGTATTCTACTTAATTAATAAAAACAAATAAAAATAAAAATTAATCAAATCCGCTGAGTATTGGAACTTTTAAACGCTTACCACATCTATAAATTAATAAGGATTGGAAAGGATCACACACTCACAATATTTCGGAATTTAAACGCTAGATTTTAGAGCGCTCGAGAACACGTCCGGCCTTTAGAAACTTTAACCTCCGATTCCATTTTTGAACTTTATAGCGTCAAACGCACTGAACAGACCCTATTCTGTTCTGTGGTCAGACGCTAGAAGAGACATGTGACAAGCTTATAATTTCCGTCTTCTATGGTTGACAATAAAAATCCTGGGGCAACAAGTTTTCTTCAATACAAAAAAGCTTAGTCTTTTTTATAGTAATCCAGTTATTGCGCCATATTAGCCTTCAATACTGGAACAGCATAGTTATAGGTCTTGAAAAAAGAATTTCCAGTAATAACACTGAAGTTTCCAGAAATGATACCAAATCAATGAAAAATAGACTTCATATACATCAATTAAGTATTTTAACCTAAAATAAGTAACCCTTTTCAAGGGAGCGGCATGATTTCATAGAAAAATAGGTCACATTACCATTTTGTCGCTTGAAACGAGCGTCAAAACGCTCGAATAAAAAGGCACCTTCAGGTTGACGTAATAACGGCAATTCTTCATCGTTATTAGAGTGCATGCGCAGAAAATAACGAAGTCTCCAAATAAGAGGTGCAAAAACTCTATTGTCTCATCTTCAGGTTCAGCCACTGATTATTTTCCGCCCCTGTTAGTGTTCGGGCGAATTCAGATAGCTCTGATGAGTAAATACAATATCCTGTAATAAATAAAGACATTGCTAGCGCCCTCTAGTAAGACACTGCCACAATTCACAAAAATAACATCGTAGGAAACTATAATACCATTTGCGCCCTCTACTATTTGTTACCTGAAACATAACATTTAAGACTGTTAAACTATTTTCACAGACCTTCCATAAATTTTCTCCTGAAACTACATATGAATGTATTTTTAACCCTTGCCAACACATCAAATACAATACAAAACAATTATATCAGTATTTGACATAATTTATTTAATGCTTAAATTACTTCATCCATAAACCAACGGCGCCATCTAAGAACCAGTAACCTAAAATGAAACTGTAATAATACAGTACACTTCAATTCCAAGTGTACTACTTTATGGTATTACACATACATACAACTAATGGCCTTTCGCACATAACGTGTTCTATTGATTCTACTTGCGCTCAACATAATCTGCATTAAAGTTGTTTTCCATCCTTGCGGTCTCCAGGGAAATTCCGAGCCTAGGTTTGGGTACAGTCAATCCAAAGACAGTTCCTAGGGCGGCTGAGTGCGCCTTCCCATTGGTTGAATTACATTCTTGCACCATAAATGACGTGCAGTTGTCGAATGCCTATAACTTCAGTGAAGCTTCGCTATCCGTAATAATTTCTATTGACCTACTTGTCAATCTACCCGCAAGCATAAGGTAAGCTCAGTGGTCAACGGCAATTATTTCTGCTTGAAGAAGAGCCGCAAGTCCGCAGAAAACACATAGACTGTTCCTTGGTTGCACCTCGATCATATACACCAGCTCCAACACTTTGGGCAGTTTCCAGTCATTTGTCTACCAACGGGACCCTTAAGAATGATGATCTGGTATAGTATTTCCGTCTAGGTATTGGGTAATGCTATATCGGACTTCGTACTCAGTGTATCGTCCCTAGTTTCGGCCTGTAAAACACCATAAATGATTCTGACCGTATTTGACCCATTCCAAATGTGATGAAATCTGTAGGTAGCCATTCCAACTGCTCCTCCTAATTACCGTGGCTGCAGGCATGAAACTGTTACTACACATAGTAGAGTATAATGCCCCAGTAATTATCCTGTAGGAGGTTCTCTGTAATTTAAAGAACTTGAGTTGGGGTAGCTTTTCATGTCTACTCTCTCATCATCACATATTACCTCTGAAGTAGTTTTGGGGCAAGTCCGCATTTCTTTCAACAGGTCATTTGACATACCCATAAGCAATGTCTACCCTTGTGTATTATTTTTCAGGTGCAAATTCCACGTAAACTTACTATCACAGGTAACCCCCAGATATCTGCCTCCACAAACGGAATGAACACATCGCTCATCAGATTGGAGGTGTTATGAATATATCCCTTTACCTAGTAAATGGCTTCATAAGAGCTTTGTTGTGGTTTATACCAAGTTTTTCATCCTCTCTACCCCTGAATAGCTGAAATAGTTCCTTGAAGTCTGTGGAAGACGTCGTCGTTAACCAGAGTTAAATATATATAAATTATTTTAACTAGTCCTATACACAGTTTCCAAACATGAGTTATTCATTACATGGATATAGCAAAAGAGAGTCTTATAAAGCAACAACAAATAAATGAATATAAATTCACTCAATCATATATAGATGATATTCGCATCCATCTACTCTAGAATCACTTTCATGAACTCCTCTGTGGAGTAGCATCCATTTCATAGCACCATGTACCTTAATTTATTAATTTCCAAAATTTCTATTCATTCGGAAGGTTGATATATATTTTCTTTCCTTATAATTAAAACTTTGCTGAGTCTGCTTCTTTCTGCAATGTGGAAGCGCCTAATTGTATTTATATCTTGAATTGTGATTATGTTTGGCATAAATTTTTTGACAATCTGAGTGCAGGAAGTGTACGCTCCAGAATTTTTTCATAAGCTAGAACCTTTACTATTTAGCTCATATAATAGGGTGATAAATTGAGAATTGTACACTGTACAAAATTTTCTTTTCATTCATTTGGAGGGTGCCGCTAACAACATCTCAGTTATATTGATTCATCAGTATTCATACATCCAATAAGTTATTTCTGATGTGGTTTCGAGTTATTCACGAATTTTGATAACTTCCTGATTTCATCCATACTCGATGAAGTTTATTCAACACAAGTATTTAACAAAATGAAGAGTGAGATGACATAGATCAAACATTTATTCTCTTATACGAACGTGAAATTTAAATGAACTTCAGGTAAGGGATCTGGCAACACTGGCAAATGATTTGAAAACATTTCTCGTCGACTCAGTACCCGATGCGCATGCGAGCATTGTGAAAGGCAGGATTACCTAGAACCTACTTATCTGTTGAACTCAACAAGGAGTATAATTTTATGCAGTTTCCAAATGAAAAGCTGGGACCTACTGGTATCCTGCTCACAGATATCCTTTGATGAGTGTAAATATATCATACACTTATTTCTAGCTTCTATAATTCTAATTTTCTTCCATACCTTTATATTGCTGCTACCTCTTATTTGAGTGCTCTTTACTAATATTGCAATCCATAATAAATTAATTCCATACCTACTTTGGTATCTATTTCTAGACTAGGCACCACCAGATTATGTATCTTTTCTTTTTGTATGATAATACTGTAATGGACCCTAATACTCCTCTCTGTACTAGTTACTATGTTGATTATATGAACTTTTGTAACTGTTGTTTCATAGTCTTTTCAGTCAGATATATATTTCTAAAATCTAAATAGATATAAATGATCCCTTTGCTTTCTTTTATGGCATAGTTTCTTCTTCAGTTTGCACCTTTCCATTTTCATTTTCTTCTTCAAATGTTACTCAAAACCCTTCCGTATTCTACTTACTGAAAACAGCTTACACATCTTATTTCTTCCGTCAGTCTACTTTCTTCAAATATTGTTACTTTTTGATACTTTCCATAAATCAATTTTCACTCGGCCTGTAAAAAACGGAATATATAAAAGTGGAAAGATACGCTGATTACACGTCAAAAATCGAAAGTAATTACTAATATATAAATGCTACAACATAACAGAACAAATCGCTAAAAAACGTCCAGTATCCAGTAATAAGGTTTAGAAACAATCATAGATGATGTATACTATATATATTCTAGATGAAGAACGCAGTTCAACGTAAAGTTTTCATACAGTAGAGTGAAGTTGACGTAAAAAACAGTCTGTCTTCTGGCGCCCTACTTAATAATAGACTATATTTGCGGTACTATATCTGTAAGTGTAGTGTTCTGCACAAATACGACTACATAATGAGTGAATTGTTCTGATATGGCACATAGATGACGTGTGATATCGAAAAAAACCTATTATATTCAGCTGACATAAGCGTAGATATGAATAGGGATGCACACTGTGAGCGAAGTATCGATACCTGGTATCATTCGATACATTTTCATGAAGTATCGATACCTTGCGATATATGCTGGAAAAGTATCGATACTTCAAAATATCGAGTATCGAATCAATGTAAACAAAAATATCAAGGTTCAAGGTCAAGTCAAACGTCAAAGGAAACTAACTTTTCTGAACCGCCATACATAACCAATATTTCTCATCTTAACTTAAATGATTAAATTTATGACTTTATGAGTGATGAAAATGATTGATTGACTGAACTGTACGATAGAATAGGACATGAGATTAGGATAACTTTATAATTTAATCACTAATTTCTATTCGCATAACCTCAAATTTGGATAATAAAATCCTTTTTATTTAGAAAATAAATACAAAAATTCAAACTTGTTAACAACTTATGATTATGGAATAGAAAGCTTATCAGTTCATTTATTAAACACTTAACCTAATTACTAATCTATTTAACTCCAACAACAAACAACAACAGAAATATCAAAATACAAAAGAATCCAGAATTCTTACTAACTAACCTAATTATTAATTTATTACACTCAAGGTACAAAATCAAAGGAAAAAATCTTCTTCAGAAATGGAGTTCAGGAATAATAATTTGGATAAGCGTTTTCCACTCAACCGGTTCCATTGTTGAGTTACTGTAGCACCAGCCTTTGAAAACAATCTTTCCGATGGAACGGACGTTGCTACCACACAAAAATATTTTTGCGCCTCTGCATATAGGCCAGGAAAAACTGTTTTCATCTCTTCCCATGTTTCCAAAGGATCCGATTTCAAGTTCGTACAAGGTTTTGATAAATATAGTGATAATTCATCTTTTGATGAATCATCCGAATTGCTTTTTCACGGTTTGTGTGCAAGCACTTTATGGTAACTCCAAAAATCATGTTCTGGATTTTCAGCATTATCTGAGCTGGAAGAACTCGCATTGTCACTGATTTGTTCATTGTCTCGTAGGGAGCCCCTTAGTGCCATTATTGCATGTGCTGCCGCCTGGGGATCTGTGAAATGAATATTTTTGAACCTTGGATCAAGGAGAGTAGCTAATGCAATAATGGTCACTTTTTCTATTTTACCAAATCTTTTTTTCAATTCAGCTAATACCGCTAATTTTAAATTTCTTGATATTTCGGTGTCAGGTGAAATTTTGTCATACTGATTCATTATGCAATTCACCATTGGAATTATTTTTGAAATTGTTACATAATTGTCGGAAGAAACTTCCTTGTCATAAATTCTAGTGGGCGGAGGATCTTAATTAATTCTTCGATCACCAACATATCAACAGCTGTTGGCATGGGAGGAGCCCTTGGTTTCGTTAATAATATCCTACTCACAAAACTCGATAATTCCACAAATCTTTCTAGCATATGAAAGGTAGAATTCCATCGTGTTTTTATATCTAATATCATTTTTTTTAATTTTCCCTCTGCTATTCCTGAGTTCAACTGAGCTTGCCTTAATTCATCGCTGGCAACTACACTATTTTTATATACTTGACCACTTCACGTACCTTATCTATAACTGAACTATCAAAGTGTTCTGGTTTCATTGTATTCTCTGCTACTAGATTTAAAGTATGTGCAAAGCAAGGAATGTGCTTACTTCTCCCAACACTTCGCCCACTGCATTGACCACATTAGCACCATTATCAGTGACGACTGCTACGACTGACTCAGTTTTAATGTTCCATTCTTCCATAAGAGAATTCAGTTGCTCTGAAATATAATCTCCTGTTTGTCTTTCAGTCAACTGATATGTACCAATGTTGCAGGACTTTAATTTATGAGACTCAGGCTCAATGAAATGCACTGTGATTCCTAGGAAACTACGAGTTGACATCATTTCGGACCATATGTCGAACGTAATGGACAAATGTTTTATGTTCGCTAATTTTGATTTGAAAGCAGCTGATACAAACTCATACTTTTCTTCCATTTTTCTTTTAATTGTTTCTCTGCTAGGAACTTGATACAACGGAGCAGCTTTTTCATGAGATATCGGAATCCCTACCTTCAACAGCAGCAAATGGTCGATTATCTGCACATACGTAATAAACCACTGCATTCGTAAGGTTAGTGTGTTGAGTTCCTCCATCTAAAAAGAAATTAAGCAAACTTCAATGAAACTATTCAAATATATATTATCAATTTCTTGGAACAGAGGAAAAAAACTTACGTGTGAAGGAACTCATTGTATTGAACATAGTGGATATTTGTGGTTGCTGAGGTGTGGTTTTCACATTGCTTTTCGAGGATTGTTTGCTTAATGTATACTCAGTTCTTCTTGGAGTGGACGTTTGCTCGATAACTGATGAAGAGGTTTCGGTTTCACTGATTTCACTTACCATAGATATAGAATCATCGTCATCGTCAGCATCGTCTTGTGATTGTGAAACTGTTGTCGGTATCGTGTGTGGGACAGTTCTGTTAGACATACCACTTGTGCTAGCACTGCTACTGCTAGCTGTTGCAGCTGCAGCTTGTCCTGTTCGTCCCATTTGGACCCTTGGTCTTTGTGCTGGTGTTGGTGCATTAGGTTCTGTTATTTCTATTCCATGAACCTTAAGATGTTTCTTAATGTTTGTAGTATTTCCACTTGTTTTCAAAGATTTCGAACATGACTTACAGGATACTGTGTTTTTGTCGATTTTCTTGAAATAAATCCAGATTTTGCTTTTGGGAGGAGACATAATGTTGATAATTGTTGAAATGTGGGTAATCCTGCTGTTTACGCGGCCAACACGCGCACCCTGTACCGAGTCGACGAGGAATGTTTCCGAACGATTTGAAATTTAAGCCAGTGTTGCCACGATTTATCTCACGTCGGAGATTTGAGTACCTATCGTTGAAAATTAAATAGCAAAGGATAAAATGTATTATTGAAGTGAAACAGAATATAGTGCTCATTTCGCGGGCTAATCGGAGCTACTGTCCGACGGTGTCTATATTAGCTACAAAGGGACGTTATAATTCTAGGAAAGTTGTCTGTCTATACGACCAGCGGCGTCTCGTTCCATCGATTAAGGTGCATACATCATGTAAATGTTTGCAATAAAAAAGTCGTTTTCACTGAGTTTCTATTAAAGTATATACGCTTAGTACTTAAAACTGAATAAAAGTTTTAAAACTTTGTCAATCCGGAGCAATCTCTGAAACGGCTGATTCGATTTCTATTGGCATTTTACTGAAAAATAACCCATGATAACTTCAGAGTATTGAAAATAGTTTGGGGTTCTGTACGAGAATTACATATATGAAGTCCGATTTAGTGAACCGATTTTGATTACATTTTCACTTAAATTTTCTTCCCAAAATGATATTAAAATTGACCTTTTCGGATATTTTACAACATGAAAAAATCGTTACAATAATAATTAAAAACTAAAATAATATAGATTTGTCGTCAACTTGTTACAATATATTTTCACAAAAGCAGCGGTTCCGACTCGTAGGTGGTTTTCTAGTAAATACATTTCATGAGAAAATAGATCAAACATTTATACTCTTATACGAACGTGAAATTTAAATGAACTTCAGGTAAGGGATCTGGCAACACTGGCTTGAAATTCAAATCGTGCGGAAACATTTCTCGACGACTCGGTACAGGATGCGCGTGTGGGCCGCGTAAACAGCAGGATTACCGAAATGTGTGTTGAAACAAACTAAATGAAGAATGATAATGAATCAGAATAGCAGAATATCGAAAAGAGAAACCACTCAAACGCAAACCAAACGTCGAAACGCCAAACAGAAAACAGAACAAAGATAAAGAACAAAGAACAAAACGAGTAAAAGTAAAACGACTGGTGACAACTGACAAGTGACAATGGCAACTGACAATCGTGACATTCGTGACAGCACTGAGAGATGACAGACCACAGAGTGAAAATACCACAGAAAATACAGCGATTGTAAAGACGAGCTCAACAGAATAAGAAGAACACAGAATATTTTACATTTCTGTGATGAATTATAAGAATAATACACCGTGAACAACGCCAATTGAGGACAGAAGGAAATCACCTTTCACAGTTTACGCCTGCGCAAAGTTAAAACGCGCATTTTACTAATCGATACCTTGATATACCGATATTTGTGTCGAAGTATCGATACCTATGAAGTATCGTAACCAAAGTATCGAGGTTTCGATACCACCGATATTTCTGAAAGTATCGATACTTCGAAAAGTATCGAGGTATCGTATGCATCCCTAGACATGAATAGAAAGAAAGGGTTTTACTCAATTCTACATTACGTAGTTTAGTATTGATTATTGAATCAATGAGAACTGAAGAAAAGGAAAATATGCTCAATTATATATCAATAGCTTTCAATATATGTTTTCACAAACCTATATATACTTAAACAATCTAATTCTCGTTTGAAGAAATTTTTCACCTGGACGATATAGTAAACAGGCAGTATTGCGTATATTGATCTGAAAAATTTTAACTGGATTCAAGAGCCACATAGTCTATCACTTTGAAAGCTTAATGTATGGACTGGTATATTGTAAGACTAAATGATCGAACCATTTTTATTATCCCGAAAATTCCACAGTTGATACTTAGTTGAATTTTTTGTGGTTTGAATTCCTTTCAACTTTAGAACATCCCTTAATTTTTATCAAATAAATTCGAAATGCGGCTTCCATAAATTTGTTTTCAATAAGATTCTCAGTACGCATTTCTTTTTATGTTTCCGGGAAAACGGATTAGTCATTGATTGGTCAGTCAAATTACGCAGGATATCCTCACTGGACTTCCATTTGCTATTAGAAATACAAAGTTTTTTTAATGCTCAAGAAATATGGAAATAGAAAAGAATTGCAGAATATTCCACCGGAAATATTCATGACGATTTTGGCCATTACCAAGTTGTAAACGGTTGAGCATTTACAAAAATGCTATCTTGATATCTATCTCAATTTTCAACACATTCTTCTCTTTTCATAATAGGTGGTTCTTTGTTGTATCCTTTCTTTTATTTTCATATTATCCGTTCTTGTTATTGCAATCCTATCCGTTTTCTCTTCTGACAGATTAACGAAGATCACTGTGATCACATTAAGGGAAATTTTCACAATTGAACAACCGTCATTTCAAAATTGCACCACAAGCTATGAACGTACAGAATAAAGTAAGAGTTGTTGAATGACGTATTCCATGTCATACAGAAAGGAACCGATAACGTCCTAGTGAAAGGTCTAAGAAATGTTTGAAGAAAATTATGTTACCCCTTCGATTAAAGAATGAAACCTTCTGAAGGGAGTTTGATTCGATCGTAAGATAATCCACAAACTTCTTTTAAGAGTAATGAACCCGAAAAAATTAATACAAATTAATTTACTTAGCTTCACCCATTTCGCTGAAAGCAGCAACCACAAAACAGACCGAAAAAAAAACCGAAAAGCGAATTGAAATTTAGATTTTCCACGATCGAATTTAATTTCACTGAAATGGAGTATTTCTACCTCAATTAGACTGTTCAATAATTGAGAAAATAATGAGTATTTTTTCACTATAACACTTTTATTTTAAGATAACAAAAATCTCTCATATATACAGAAAACATTTCCAAAAATAAAATAAATTCTCAACACATGTAAATCAAAAATATAAATCACATATGACAGAAAACAGGTACATTCTAACATTCAAAATAAAAAGAAATTCTGAAGTATTGTTGTCAGCCATAATATTGTTCCTCCATTGCTACCATTGGTCCCCCGTTGGGGGTAAACTGCCTTCATTGCCATCTTCATGGCAGTTACCCCATACTGCTTCTGAAAATAGAAAAAAACGCAGTAATAACTGTCTCAAGAAGTTTTTATTTAAATGAATTTGAGATCACTGAAATTGTTGAATATGGTAAAAATAGGCAATTTCAACACCAATCTTGGAAACTAGGGTTGCATTAATATTCCTGATGGGTTCAATTGATAGGTTCATAGTAGAAATATAAACCTAATATATAAATAAGGTTCCGTACACAGAACCTAAAGTGTATGAGGATGTAAAAAGCCCATTGTAACAAAAAAAATATATATATACTCTGAATAAAAAGAACTCAGAAAATTGAATGAATAATAACAATGTGTATATCACAAAATAACATGAATCATAGATAACAAAGGGAATGTAGGGTGTAAAGGATCCAAAAATTCAATTATTTGGTCACAGATCAATTTCTTTCCTCATGAATGTAAAAGGTGCATGCAGGAAAATAAATAATATCACACACTAGAAAACATGTTAGTAAATTATAAAAGGATATAAAAGCCCAGACAAAACATGTATAGTACCACCGACTGTATAAGATCGATGGTAAATAAATAACATGCACATAGTAGGGTGTAGATAACCTGCTCTTTGAAATCACAATAAACACCTATAATTGAACCCATCAAAGATTGCTGTCCAACTTTTTTCTGAACCTTTTGGATTTGCTTTCAGTACTAGAAGTAACAATTTCCTTCTTTTTATCCTTAATGAATTTAAGACTAGTAGCCCTTTCAAAAATTTCATCTTTCACCAAATGTAATTGACAAAAATCGAATTGAGAAAAATGAGATTTGTGAATATCTTTGAATCTCAAAACAAGATTCTCCTGATGCCCCTGACTATTCAGGAAAAAATAAGTTTATTGTGAGTGTCTTCTCAGAATTGAGAAACTTTTACTGAAGAATTTAATAACTTAGACTTATCACAAAATTCCTTGAATGTAATGAAGGTGTGCTGTTGTTGGGGCACTTCGCAAAAAAGTTCTTCGTTACATACTTGACATTCTGGGACTGTAATTTTTCGCAAAAGGTATCCCGCCACGTAATAGGTAGCGTAATTGGTAGTTATAAGAGTTGGTAGATTTCCAAAGATCTCATTATATTCTTCATGAACAGAATGTTCTGAATCCTCAGAATCAGTATTTTCTGTGAGTTAGTCTGCAAAAAAAAAGACAAAACATTCAAATTCTCTATCATCTGTTTTACGATTTTACGAAAAATACAAGAAAATTTCTAAACTTGAGTCCAAGACACCAGCAACGTAAACACTTGAAAAGAAAATGATTTTGGAAGCACAAACCGCAAAAGTAAAAGGGTTTAGCGGGAAACTGAAAGCTTTGACATTGACAGACATTTGACAATTCATTTATCGGCGATAGAAGTTTGATCGACAGAGTTTGACACTTGACGTGGTTAAAGTAGTGCCATCTATATCTATTATGGGAGGACTAGATAGTTAGGTGAGGGGTCGTGAAAGGGTGTTGAATGTTTTGGTTGGTAAGTCGACCTTCTTACTAGGGTCTGTTCTGTGGCAGCAACTTTAAAACACTGATGTAGCAAGAGCTGTCTATCGCTTGGCGTTACTCTATAGTTCTATTTCCAATTTAGTCGTGTGAACTGATATCAATAACAGCTTATCTAGTACTGCTAAGAGGAAATAGATGACAGTATTTAATCTGTGAATGAGAAATTCTCTGCATTAGAATTATTATGAAAATTTGAGACCTAACCATACTGAAATTTTACCTAGTGGATGGTCTACAAAATTTTTGAAATAAACTGTTGCCCCTCTGATTAAGGAGTTAAACCACCTGAATGGAGTTTGAATCGGTTGTAAGATAATCCACAAACTCCTTTTGTGGTCATTAACACGAAAAAACTAATATAAATTTATTTACTTAGATCCGCTTTTAATGGTTAATGTTGCAACTTTAAATACACTGTTGTAGCAACAGCTGTCTATTGCCATGCGAATCCAATGGATTTCTTTTTAATTTAGTCTTGTGAAATAATATCGATAACTACTGATCTGGTATAGCTAAGAAGAAATAAATGACTGCATAATCTGTGAAAGAGAAACTATTTGCATTAGAATTTTCATCATAATCTGAGACCCAACCATTAAGAAATTTTCCCTTGTTTATGGTCTACGAAATTCCTAATGAAAATTATATTTCCTCTCCGATAAAGGAATAAAACCTATTGAAGGAATTTTAAGAATTAAGGAGTGAAACCTTTAGAATGGCGATTGTTTTGGTCGTAAGATAATCCTCAAACTTCTTTTGAAGGTAATAAACATGAGAAAACTTATATAAATTGATTTACTTAGATCGGCCTATTAAGGTGAGTATTGCAACTGTGAATACATTGTTGTAGCAACAGCAGCCTATCGCCAGGCGTATTCTACAGACAGGTTTATTTTCATTTAGTCGTGTGCATTGATTAAGTGTGAAGTATATAAATCATCTTTGTCTTGTGTAATAATATCGATAACAGTTAATCTAGTATAGTTAAGAAGAATTGTATGACAGTGTTTAATCAGTGAATGAGAAACTACCTGCTTCTGGATTTTTATCAGAATGTATAACCCCAACCATCATATAATTTTACCTAGTGTATGGTCTATGAAATTGATCAAGAAAATTACGTTTCCACTCCGATTTATGAACAAAACATTTTGCTGGGAGCTTGTTTCGGACGTAAGATAATAAGATAATCCACAAACTTCGCTTGAGTGTAGTAAACACGATAAAACTAATATAAATTAATTCACATAGATCCGCCCATTTTGGCGAATGCAGCAACTTTTAAAACAATGATGTAGCAATTGCTGCCCATTCCCAGGCGTATCTAACAGTTTTATTTTCATTTTAGTCTAGTGAAATAATATCGATAACTGCTAATCAAGCATAGCTAAGAAGAATTAAATGACTGATTTTTAATTAGGGAATTAATAAACTACACTCATTTGAATTTTCATCAGAATCTGTGATCCAGGCAAAAATAATTTTGTCTAGTGTATGGTCTACGACATTTTCGAAGAAAATTATGTTTCCTCCCTGATGAAGGAATAAAACCATTTGAAGGCAGTTTTTTCGGTCGTAAGATAATCTACACACTTCTTTTGATTGTAATAACACGAAAAAACTTATATGAATTGATTTATGTAGATCCGCCCATTTTGGTGAATTCAGCAACTTAAACTACACTAATGTAGCAACAGCTGCCTATCGCACGGCGTTACCTACAGTTTTATTTTCAGTTTAGTCGTGTGAAATAATATAGATAACTGCTAATCTAGTATAGCTAAGAAGAAATAGAAGACAGTGTTTAATCAGTGAAAGAGAAACTATCTACATGTGTATTTTCATCAAAATGGGAGACCCAACCTTTCTATAATTTTACCTAGTGTATGGTCTACGAAACTCTCAATGGAAATTATGATTCTTCTTTGATCAAGGAATAAAACTCATTGAAGGGAATTTGTTTCGGTCGTAAATTAATAAACAAATTTCTTTTGAGAGCAATAAATACGAAAAAACTAATAAAAATTGATTTTCTTAGACCCGTCCATTTTGGTGAATGCAGCAACTTTAAATACAATGATGTAGTAACTGCTGCCTGTCGCTTGTCGTATCCCACAGTTTTATTTTCAATTTAGTCTTGTGAAATAATATCCATAACTGCCAAACTAGTATAGCTAAAAAGAAATAAATTACGGATATTCAATTAATGAATGAGAAACTGCCTGCATTTGAATTTTCATCAGAAACAGAGACCCAAGCTTATCTACTTAGTGTAAGGTTTACGAAATTTTTAAACTTAATTATGTGTCCGCTTCGATTAGGGAGTAAAACCTTTTAAAGGGCGTTCGTTCCGGTCGTAAGATGTTCCACCAATTTTTTTTTTGGAAGTAATAAACACGAAAAATCTAATACAAATTGATTTACTTTGATCCCCCCATTTTGGTGAAAGCTGCAACCTCATTTACACTCATGTAGCAACAGTTGCCCATAGTCTGGCGAAGCTTACAGTTCTATTTTCAATTTAGTCTTTTAAAATAATACGGATAACTGCTAATCTAGTATAGGTAAGAAGAAATGAATGACAGAGTTTATCTAGTCAGTGAATGTGAAACTACATATGCATTTGAATTTTCATCAAAATCTGTGACGCCAAACATATTTTACCTAGCGTATAGTCTATGAAATTCTTAATGAAAATTATGTTTCCTCTCCGATTAAGGAGTAAAACCTTTCGATAGGCGTTTGTTTCAGTCGTAAGATAAACCACAAATTTATTTTGAGGGTAATAAACATGAAAAAACTTATATAAATCAAAGATAATTTATATCCATATCCCTATCTGACAGTGAAAGATCACCCTTTTGTCAGCACATTCATCCTTATTGCTTACCTGCAAATTTTGTTTAATGCATACATCCTAATTTGTGTTATTTCTTCCAGGGAGGCCGTACCTTTCTACGCTTCACACGGCTACTCTAAGTAGTTCTAATTTTTTCGGTGACTTTATGCTTATGACGATGAATATAAAATTCAATGACATTTTTGTGTATTTGGATACTCAGTTCTTCTTGTTCCAAACTATAACAATATTCAAGAGAACAACGGATGGGCGTACAGACAGAACTGAATATCCAAATATACTAAATATTAAAAATGAGGTAAAACCCAACGAAAAGAAGCCATAGCCAGTAAGATACAAAAAGAACACGTTATAATGACTATAAATCATAAAAAGGCAACTGCAATCTAACTGAAGACTAACACAATATCAAAATGAGATATATTGAAAACATTGAAGATCAAGGAATTATCAACCGACCCAACGAAGTCATCCATCAAAAACGTCAAAGAAGCATTGTAACATGCAGACCACCTAGGGCATAAAGTATGGTAAAAACGAAGACTCTTACCGATGAACCCTCAATCATCCAAAATGTATGGACTGATCAAGCTATATAATGAAGAAAAATCTGCTAGGCTAGTAGTATCCTACATTAATACTATTTCGGGTAACTTAGGCCATAACCCATAAGTTTATATAACTCACGAACTCTCCTTCACAATATACTGTAAGATAGCATCCTATTGCATACTGTTAGATACCACCCTATTACATAGTGTTAGATACCACCCTATTGCACACTGCTTGCGATCTTTCCATGTAGGGTTCCATTCATTTATTGTTGTTCCGCTTAACTCTAACTTAAACATTTATTATTTAGTTATGAACGTTTTGTTTTTCATTTGAAACTAGGAATTCAGAATAACAAATATTGTTCTACAATACAATTTTACGTATGTGTACAGCTGACGTAATCCTCTATGATTTCATTTTCAGACGCTAATAGAGCCCTGACCACTTCCTTCTAAACCCTTCCCACCTTCCCGAAACCCCTCCCACTTCCTCCTAAGCTTCTACCTTTTTAACCCAGGGCCCAACCACTCAACCCTTGACTCCTCCATCTCCCTTTAAACCAATTCTTCATTTTAAACCCACTTCACATTCCTCTAAACCCTCTCAATTACTCTAAGGTATCTGTCACTTACATCTAAGCCTCTCCCATCTAATCTTACCTTTTCCTACATACTACCACCGACTCCTAATCCCGTCTCATTTCATTATTAATCTTACCCACTCCATCCAAAACCCCTCTGACCTTCTTCTAGACGCCGCCCACTTACTCCTAACGCCTATTCCTTCACTTCTAAGTGCCTTCTTACTCATTCCTAAGCCCCACCCACTTCATCTCAATCTCCAACCACTTCATCCTAAGCTTCTCCAACTTTTTCTTTGACTCCAAACACATTCTTCCAAGTTCTTCACAGTTCTTCATGAGCTCCTCCCACCTATTCCTAATCCGTGCCAACATACTCCCATGACCCTATCACTTACTCCTAAATCCATTATATTTTCTCCTAGATCCCTAGGTCTAACATCACAAGCCCCTCCCACTTCCTCCCACCCCGGAATAATACTTCTCACTTATACCTAATCCTCTCCCACATAATACGAGACCTCTCCCACTTCAAACAAATCCAATTTCACTTACTCTTGAGGCTTTCCTTCTTTATTTCCCAAAACATGCTTAGCTTATCCTACTTCTTCCTGGACCTTTCCAAAATACTCCTAAACCTCTTCTTTTTACTCCTCAACCCTATCAATCTAAGCTCCTAAGCATCTCCCAGTACACATATTCTTAAGACCCCCATAACTTTTAAACCTATCCCACTGTTAAACCCCTACAACTTACTTCTAAGATCCTCCCACGGGCGACCATGAATTGCGCCCGCAGATAGAGCTAGTGAAAGGCGTTCTCAAAACGCGCCCGGTAATCGTGCTCGCGAAACGCGCCCTGGTATGGCGAATTTTGCCGAAGGATCGCTCCCGTGAAACACTACCTAGCTACCCATTTCTAACTTATAATATGAGTGGACAATATAAGAACATGAAGTACGAACTTTCTATGAAAAATGTATATTCAGCGATTCGCGGGCGCGACTTATTGGCGGGATTCCCGGGTGCGGTTCTCGGGTGCGATTCTCGGGTGCGTTTCTCGGGTGCTATTTTTGGGAGCTATTCGCGGGTGCGATTCTCGGGAGGTTTTTGGGGGGTGCGATTCGCGGGAGCTATTATCGAGTGCGAATAGCGGGTGTGAATCTTGGGTGCGATTCGCGAGTGTGATTCTCGGGTGCGATATACGGGTGCGATCCTCAGTTTAGCACGTTTCACAAAGATGAACGTCGAAGTTAGGAGCGATACGAACTTAAATATGCCTTCGCGAGTTTCCGTATAGCTCGCGATAGACGGGATGACGATCACTGATGAAGAATAATAAAACAGAGGTGAAAATACAAAAAATTATCCATAGAATAAAATAAACTATTTCATCCAAACTACGGCGAGTACCACCTTGAACTCAGGCTTTGAAATAGAACATATACGGAGAGATACAATCGATATATAAAAAATAGTTGACCAAGCGTTCAGGACCGTACAAGAACGGCTAACCGTCAGAGCACTCATAAAACAAAAACTATTTCATTCAGATCATTATAAATATTCTGACGATTTGCCGCTCTTGTACAGTCCTGTACGTTTTGTCAACTTCTTATGAAATATCGATTGGAACTCTCTATATATGTCCTATTTGAAGGTCTGTAAAAAGTATGTACAAAAGTTTTGACAGATAAGTGCCAACAACTTGGGTATTTTGTGTCTTGCTCAAATGTCGGTTCTAGATGTATAATAAAAAAGGTAGATTGCCATTTGAAATAACAAAGTGATGATCCACTTCCGGTATTACCGGAAATGGTATCACTTCGAAAATATTTCACTTCAATTGGAAATCGCTAGTTATGGCCGCGTATAAAATTTCAGCTTGATATTGTAATTGGAACTCAAAAAGTTTTTAACAGACGGTCCCGGTGGATATCCCTGTATATAAATACTATACAGAATTTCACAATTGTTTTAAGTTCCGAAGATAATAAGTCAGAAGTTTTCAAAATACTATATGTTCTCTCCATTATATTTTCAGAAAAAGCCTAACTAAGAATGTCTTCGTTTACAGCATTCACAAAGAAAACCTCTGGTTATATTTCCTGCATCTGTTCTCCTGCATGATGGTAAATTTTCCTACAAAAAAGTTTAGAATTAGAAGTCTTTTAAACTGCTGTAATTTTTTGTGATCGACTCTATGTCATTTTAGACTAAAAAAATTTATTTTTCCCCCTTTTCTGCTCGAAGGAGACAATTTTAATTGAAGTCACTAGAAGCAACCGATTGTGGCAATATGATAGTGCATGCAAATTATCAAAAAATGCTCCTAACACTTTTTTGATTAGATAACATTGTAAAAGAGAGAAAAAGCTTTTGAATTTTTGCAAAAATTCCAAAACATGTCGAAAAAATTTGACAGTAATTATTAATAATGGCGTTTCCGAAAATAAAAAAAAAATTGACAACCAACTTAATTGTTATGAGAACAATTGTTTAACGTGATTATGTATTGTACGTTGTTAGAGTGTTGTTTGATTTTAATTTCACAAAATGCCAAACCTCGAATTAAATATGTCAATGTGGTGTTTCTTTTTGTAACGAGAATGCTGCAGCTGCTGCTGAAGCATATCATCAACGGTTTTCACGTCAGAAACATTCTACTAAAAACATCATCATTAAAAATTTCCAGAAGATTTGCGACAGTGGAAATCTTTTTCGTATTAAGATATTAACAGGGTGGTAGAAAGGTCTACTAGAAGATATGCAATTACCAGCTGAAGAAGAATTACTTCTTAATTGCAGAAAGTGCAGCACCTAGAACATGAAGATTATATTAAACATATGGAAAATAAATTACACGGCTTCTTGTAGGATGTTCCTTTATAAAAATAACAATCCAAATAAACTATCAGCACGATGGAGCTCCATAACACTTCGAAAAGGTTTTGAGGACTTTGTATTGGTCATGGTGGATCAATAAGTTGGCCTCTAAGATCTCCAAACCATACACCATTAGACTATTGCTTGTGGGACTGGTTTGTGATCGGAGTTTACTAAGTGAAAGAGGACACTAGAGATGCATTGTTTTCAAATTCTGTAACGATCACGAGTAATGGATATGCGCAATCAGAAGACCAACAGGTGTCCTCTGTTGAAGATGAACAAATTGTGTCTGATCAGTTTGGTTAGTGTTTTGATATAGATTGATTATGATTTATATCAGCCTATAAGGATTTCATTTTCCATTGGAATGGATGACTGAGTTCATTTGTATTATCTTACTTCTTTAATAGATCTGATTCGTGTCGCTTCAGTCGGCGTTGCTATCCTCTGAATCATATCTTCACTAAGTTTTCCTCTGCTTTTCAGATGTAATCTGCATTCGATGACAGACGTTGGGCTAGCTTTCACATTAAATGTTCCACTAAGCTTTGTTTTATTTTTTCTTGAGGTTAGTGATGATAGTGAAATTTGAATATCCTTTGAAAACAGAATTAAATTAACAGTTTGATACATGATAAAGAAGTTAGGTAAACAGAAGTTTAGGACCTTATACAAGGTGTCCTAAACTGATTTACACAGGCTCTAGTTCATTGACTATTTGAGATATTTAGTTGGCACAACAATTATATTGTTCATCTATGAAGATGTTTTAAAATGCGAGCAGAATAAAAGATTTCATGAACAAACCACCTTGAAACATGTACCTTCAACACGCAAATACATAATGAAAGTTGAACTAAGGTATAACAATACATACGTGATCTACACAATCAATGATTAAAAGTATGTAAAACTACCCCCATGAGGGGTTTTGTGTATTTCCTCCATCGGGCGCGTCCCCGGGTAGCGGATAGGGGAAGGCCCCTCAGATATGAGGAGTAGGGGTTACCCCCGCGGACCCAAAAAATACACACAATAGAGATATGATGTCGAGTAAACATGAAGAAATAGTACCCTAGGCGGGTAGAGCTGATAGCTCAAAATCCCGCCCGCTGTCGGAACACAGCGGCTACCCCCCGGATTCTGGGGAGGGCAATTCAACACTTTCAATTTTGGAGATTAATCAGAAAAAAAGAGAGAGAGAAAAAGGGCAGGTAACTATAGATCCGTTCAAAAGAGAAAGCAGAATTAACAGAAGACCCCCTATGAAATCTACGCATGTAAGAAGTAACTCTCTGGGCGATTTTCCTTTGGAGAGAACGGAGAGCGAAAATGCCAATTTGGAAAGATTAGTGAAGAAAAGGAAGCTGGAGGACATGCTTCTAAAGTTAAGCCCTGCAGGGGAAAATAAGAATGAACAGGAGAATAAGCGATATCTAGAAGCTGGGTAAAATAATCGAGACAGCAAAGAGTGGAAGTGGCCGGGACACAACAAGAAAAGAGATCAGGGACATGATTTGAAAAGTCTGCAAGGCAAGCCTTTTAGTGGAACAAGAGATAGATTTGTCGGTTTGCGAAGTAGCTTCAGAAAGAAGTATGAGAAGCTGGTGCAAGATATCGCAGACTTGAGAACCACTCTTGAGGAAGAGAGAAAGAGCTGACTGAAAGGTTGGAGAATATGATGAATAGAAAAAGAAAATGAGGAACGGGAAGAAATAAAAGAAAACTGGACCAACGATAAAATCATCAACAGATGTAGTAATGACTGGCCGGAAATTCAGTTTAAAATCACGGAGATGAAGAGGGGAAGCCTAATGGATTGGGAAAATAAAGCAGACATTGCATACTGGAGAGGAGAGACCGAAAAAGTTAGAGATAAAGGAATTGGAAAAATCATAGCTACGAGATTTCCGGAAATAGGAGAATTAGAATAAATAGAAGGAAGAAGGTAGATTAAAATCACAAGAAAGTATGTTAGCGGAGGAAAACTTAAGACGAAGCAAAATTATATTACCGAAATGAAGGAAGGTAAGGATATGAATGAAACGATAGAAATACTGAGGAACTGGAAGGATAGATAAGTTACTAATAAGAGAAAGAATTTAGCGATGGCTTGCCACGGTAAAATTTCAAGTGAGCAGCTCAGAAGAATAGTATAGTGTATTTTTGTTGAACAAAGCGTGTTAGTAACAATATTAGAGAGAAAACATACATGGGCAGGTGTCGTGCAAGAAAAAAGCACCGAAAGAAAACAGGTCAGTAGAATAGGTAGAAACAGAGTAAATGTAGAAATGGAGGTTCCGGAAGGATTGGAAAAGGAGGATGTCATAAAGGAGCTGAAAAAAAAATAATCTGGAAGAGATAGAAGTAAGAATGGACGAGATCAGACGGAACGAAAGGAAAAACTTCACGATGGTCGTGCGTAGAAAACGAAGAAATGATGTTGAGAAGCTAATAGACGAATGAAAACATATGCTATCAAATAAAATGAAGATGAAAGTGAAAATGGAAACGGTAATCCTGAGAGGAGTGGATAAAAGGCTGAGCAAGAAGGAAATTAGAGAGATTATCGAAGAAGAGCTCGGTAATGAACCTCATATTAGGATTAGCGATAGGGAAAGAACACGAGTAGTGTTTATGACTGGTGAGAAAGATAAAGTAAGAGAGTTGTTCAGAAAACGCTTCGTTGGTAAAGGATGGGATAAGTGGAAAGTTGAAGAAATAGTTGAGTCAATAGAGTGCTATAAATGCAAAGAATATGGACATAAGGCAAATGATTGCAAAAATGAGAAAGTAGAAGAAAGATGCTATAATTGCGCGGAAGGCGGGCACGTAAGGAAGGATTGCAAAAATAACAGCAAGTGCTACCAATGCTGACATAGCAGGAAGAATGAATTGTCCCAAGTATAGAAATGCCGTGGAAGAAATCAAAAAGAAGAAAAGGGCAGGATATAACACCGAACATAATTCAGGTGAAACGGCTGGAAAAGGTAAAGAGAGCGAAGAGCAAGAGAGGGACGAAGATAACAATTTAGAAACATGTCAAGAACAATAAAGTTGGCACAACTGAACGTAGGGCGTAGCATGAGATCACAGGATTTATTAGAAGAGTTAGCGGTGAGAAAAAATATAGTTATCGGGCTTATAAGTGAAATTAACGTAAAAAGAGCAAAGGGGGACATGCGAACAGTGTCAGACCCAAGAAGCGATGTAGGAATCACATTATTTTCTAGTGAAATTGAAATTGAAGAAACGGGCAGAGGGGAGGGGTTTTGCTGGGTAGGGCTAAAAGAATTTAATATATTTTCCTATTATTTTTTACCGAACAGGGATATAGAAGAGTTCCTACGGTATCTGGAGGAACTAGGTTTTCAAGTTAGACAATCGAAAAGGAAGGTGATACTGGGAGGAGACTTTAATGCCAAGAGCTGGGCATGGAATGAGGAAAGAGAAGACAGAAGGGGAGTGATTATGAGAGAATGGATGGGACTAGTTGTTGCTAATGTTAGCAATCGTCCTACTTTTGTCAGGCGCGATCAGAAGTCAATCTTGAATATTACTATAGTGAGCGAGGGGAGGGAAGATAGAATAAGAAATTGGAGAGTTTTAAAAGAGGAAGAGACTTTGAGCCTTCATAGAGAGGTGATGTTCGAAATATCAGAAAACTCAAATATCAATGGGGAGGTGGTTCGGAAAATTCCAGATAATAAGTACAGATGGAATAACAAAAGTTGGAACCATTCAAAATGGGTGGAAACGTGGAAATCCCAGAAAAGGAATACTTATGGAGAAGGAGTCGCAGAAGTGACCAAGATGATACAAGAAACAAATGAGCGGGTAATGGATAGGAAGAAACTATTCAAAGGAAAAAGTGAGGTTTAGTGGTGGTGTAAGGAGATAGCCGTGAAGAGGGGGAGTGCATAAAATGCAGAAGGAGGATAAATAGAATGAGGAGGACAAGGATTGCAGAGGATGAGCTTATACGATTGGAATCCGAATACAAGGTTAAGAGGAGAGAACTGAGAACGGAAATATACAAGAGTAAGCAACAGAAATGGAGAGGGCTGGTAGAGGAGGTTCAGCAAGATGTTTGGGGACAAGGATACAGAATAGTGATGGGAAAACTCAAGAAGCAAGGCTTAAAGATCAGTGCAGAGAAAAGAATAAATATAATAAATCAAATATTTGAATGTAATAATACAAGAGACAGTGAGAATTATGTTGTGATATCGGATGGTACAGAGGTTTCAATAAGTAAGGAGGAAGTGGAGCAGGCGCTGCATGAGATGAAAGAAAAAAAAGCACCTGGTCTGGATGGTGTTACTACATAGGTTTTGAAGGCACTGGCGAGAGTAGAGGACGGAACGATAGAGAGATTGTTCACTAAAATTATCTTTATTCCCATAAAGAAACCAAGGAAAGATGGTGAAGAAGTTAGTGCCTTCAGACCAATATGTTGTGGTGCCTGCGGAGGTAGAAAGAACTGCATATACAGGTGATCTGGCACTGTTGGTGAAAGGAAGGTCGGAGATGGAAGTGAGAGAAAGAGCTGAAACAGCGGTGGAACTGGTACGGAATTGGATCGAACGAAAGGGCATGAAGATGGCGGAGAAAAAAACGGACATGGTGTGGTTATCAGGTAGGAAACGGGTGGATTGGAAATGGAGAATGAAAGTCGGAAATACGGAAGTAATAGCTAAGACAGAAGTTGGATACCCAGGAATATGGCTGGACAAAAATTTAACTTTTGGAAGACACGTGAGAGAAGTAAGTAAGAAAGGGCCACAGAATGCCTAAGAAAATTGATGCCTAAGGTTGGCGCATCTGATGACGGCAAAAGGAGGCTACTTGCGAGTGTGGTACACCCCATCGTACTCTATGGAGCAGAGATATAGGCAGATGGGCTTAAACTGCCATTTAACTTGGAGCTTGGAAAGGTGGATAGGTTGCTGAGCATAGGTATAACCAGGGCATATAGAACAGCGCCAAAAGCTAGAGTGGTTCTGATAGCGGGTATGATACTGCTAGAGGCATAGTGCTGGGCAAGGAGAGAGATCTGGGATAAAAGAATGACAAGGGAAAGAATGAAGGAGAAGTGGAGGAAGGAATCGAAGAGAGAAGAAGATGGAAAGTGGGGAGAAGCGTTGTTCGATCATTGTTGGAATGAGTGGATGGTAAGAGAGCTTGGTACCCTGAGCTACTGGCTGACGCAGGTCTTCACGGGCCACGGTTGCTTCGATAGCTATCTCTGGAGAATCGGTAAGAGGAGCGAAGGGGAATGTAGGACATGTGGGGAGCTTGGAGATGTAAGGCATCTGATATTCGAGTGCAGGGTATAGGAGGGAAACTGAGGCAAAATTGAAATGTCGAATGGTGGTGGATGAGCTGGTAAAAATAATGTTGGAGAGCGAGGAGAGCTGGAAGGAGACGAGCAAGATGGTGGAAAGAATTATAAGGAGAAAACTGGAATTCGAAAGAGCAAGGGAAGACTAGAAACCCATCATATCCCTGAAGTCATGCCATTAGGTATTCCGGTGATAGAGATGAAGGCCGGTGGGCAGTTTTTTAGTGGGAAGGGCAGAGATCTGGACTTAAACCCACATTAGCCCCAGGTGATCCGGGCAAATTTTTCTCCTATCGGTATAAAAAAAATTTAAAACTACCTGGGGCAAATACAAGGAAATTACTTAGCTGGAAACAAATTAAATGAAGAGGAAATATCGACAAAATTTAACTGTTAATTCAACAAATTTCTAGAAGAAATTAATAAAGATCAAGTTTTTCATTAGATGGCTGTTAAATTGTAAAATTTTGGTAGAAAATATGATTTTCTTCATTTGAATGAATCGCGTTATTACAAATAGTTTTTTATACGAACTGCTTTGTCCATTTCATGAACAGTTTGTTCACTGAAACATCTACTGTTTTTCAGATTTGCTTGATTAATACAGTAGCATTATATTTATGAAAATACTCACTTCATATCTTTTTCGTACTACCCTTTCTTCTGCACCTAACTCTTCAAATTTTCGTTTTCCTTTTTGGTTTGCAAGGGTGCAAATGTCATGCGATACTTCGAATGATGGCGAAACTAAAGTTTTCAGTTGATTTTGTGTTAACATTCCCAAGATTCCTGAAGTCGGTCGACCTGCAACTGGAAAATTTTGATATATATTGATAATATACATTCATTGGAAACTCACCTCTGTTATCTGAATATTCATTTCGTATCTGGATTTCGTGTATATTATTAGAGTACTCTTCTTCCATCTCTAGAAGGTTCTCAGTTGATTCGGAGGAGGAATTATATGGCAGCACACCCTAAAGAAACAACATAAATATTTTGTTTACTGAAAGTTCGAATACATACCTTGCTGTAATACTTTATCCACGAGGAATTTGAAACGTTTAATTAGAATAATATTATTATAAAAATATTGAGATTGATTATTCAAGTATTCTCGATTTCTTTTATTTTAGTATGGGTATTACATAATAAAAGGCTTCAAATCCAAAGGGGAAAATTCAATATCGATGTGTAAACTAGAAAGTCTAGTTTTTAAAATACAGCAACACAAAGTTAAGAAAAAATGACTGAAAAATGCAATTTTGATGCAATTTGACATTGTTCCTCCTTGTAATAAGAAGTTGAGTTAGCGCCAACAAGATCATAAATTGAGTTCAAGTGGAGTCCAGGAGGACAGTCTTAATAATGAAATTGACAAAGCAATGTACGCTATACTCTTGTTCAAGTTCATTGATCTTAGGATTCAGAAAATAAAAATACAACATTTCTGTCCCTTGTAAATTTTTGGTATCTTAATTGGTTTTCGTGAAAAAATTCAGACCTCTTCATTGCACGTCCGAAAACTGTTAGAATAAAATCGAGCTCGAGAACATGTTTGTTGGAATGAACACGACTGGGAATCCGTTCTATGGAGTGATGAGTCCTGATGGTGTTTATTCAGTAACGATGTTCAATCATAGCTCTGTCATTCAGAAAATCGGGTCAAATGTTTATAAAGTTGTTTAAAAAGTATTGGGATAAAAGGAACTTTGAAGAAGATGAATACATTTGAAGAATAATGCACCTTTTGCGTTTCATTTGAAACATTTTATTACTTTTTGATCTTAGAGCTGCTTCGTTTTTGGAAAGAATTTGTCTAAGGTAGGTGTTAAATGAAATAAATCTATTGAATAAGTTATATTGTGATAAAGTGTACAACGAAATATATACATTTTCATATAAAGATAATATCACAGAAATTTGTTAACTTGGAGTCCGGCAAAAATTCGGCGGATGCTTTGAGCAATATTTAAGTGGAAAGGAAACGAGAGTTATTGGAATGGCTAAAGGAATTTTTTCTTGTGTTTTCTCTCTTGTCAATTTGAGTTTCGGCACGAGAGGAATGGAAGAGGATGAATTATGTTTTGCCACCAGCTCGTCTACTCGATAAGTAGATTGAATTAAATGGTTGACGATACTTCTGGAAGACAATAAGGGTGTTGTTTGTGTAGGAGGAATGATCTTTTTTCTTATCAGACTCGATTTGACAGTTGAAAGGTAGTTTGTTGTTTCGGTCCACCATTTTTTATACGGTCGATTTTGCGTTCTTTTCAGTTCCTCTTCCATTTGTTTGCAACGCTGGCATTCATGATACGACACGTCTACGTGTCGTAAAAATGAATGTGTTGGTGCCGCGATTCGTTCCATCTATAATTAAAAAAAGACGAAACAATTCCTTGAATTCATTCAAATTTCGTAAAATCTTTATTTTCTAAAGAACTTATTGAAAATATCAAAAATAATTTCATCAAAATGAATAATTAAAACTCATTGTGAGTTATCATGTACATCAAAAGAGTATCTATATATATCTATATAGGACCTATTAAGTTTATTCAAATGATGGAATCAGATGTAATAATCCATAGTTGATTAACATTATTGTCATAAAGTTAAATAGTTTTTCAAAATTTCAGAGCACATCTTTGTTATCTTAATGGTATTAGATGAAATAGTCAAACTATGATTAAAACCTTTGAAGTACTATTGAATTTTGTGAACTTCACGTGTAAAATTCGAAAAACACACTTGCTTTTATACTTTTTGTTGTATCTTTCAAGTGGGATATTCAACATAATTCTCATCTTTTTGGAAAATAGGTAAATTTATAGAGACAAAGAAAATATCAATTCAGATGAAAATTACGGAATTGTTTCGATTTAGATGATGAAACGATTAAAAGATTTTCGATAAATTAATATTATTTAGTTGTTTTCTAACCCTTATGAAATCTCTTTGCTGAATTATTCGAGTCAATTGCGACAGTATAAGATACACCTACCTCGAAATCCTTAAGTTTTTTCCTAGATTTTTTAGGTTTCAATTCTTGCTTAACGATTTGTTGCTTCTTTCGTGAATGTTTACTGCTTTTTTGTTTCGTCGCAGTGTTACTAGCACTTCCAAATAAACCCCTTTGCTCTGCCATTTGTATCATGTATTTATTGTCAAGTCTAAGTACTTGCTGTAATAAATTCCTTTTCAATGAACATTTCTAGTTGTAGCGACAAATATTTTACACTAACCTTCCTTTGAATTAATGCCAAGTAACAGCCATTCTCCATTTTGCAATTCGTTTCTTCCGGACAAAGGCAAGGCAGCTCTGGAGTATCGAATAAATCGGTTTCTGGCACCTGTAAGAAGTTCATAGCATGAAGAAGGGGATAAAACCTATATCTCATTCTAAATTTTACATATACACCGAAAATAATTGATCAGCAAATGTTAATGGTTTTCAAAGTGATTTTGGTTCTGCAGTATTCGTTGATGGAGGATATCCCGTGCATGTTCTACGGAATTCGAAACGGGCGATTGAGCAGGCCGTTACAGGACTTGATATGATTTTCGTTGAAAAAATTTAGTGAACATCTCCATATCCTTTGTCTGCTAGAATTTGCGTGTAAACCGAACTTAACCTTGTTATTAGGTTAGGTTATAATTAACTTTGATATTTGATTGGCTTTTACATGTTTTTTTTTTCGTCTTGGTTCACCTTTGACTCACCAGGCAAAAACACACGAAATGATGTTACCAAATCATACATTTGTTAATATTTTCAAAGTTGGAAAGACGAAAAATAGTTTGAAGAGTAGAGTTATGAGGTAGCATCTCAATACACGCTTAACAACTGATACTCAAGTTAAGACATTTGGTTATTATTTCAGGGTGTCAACATAAAAAATTACATTTAGATAAGCACATGTGAAATTGAAATGCCTCAGTACTTTCTGATCAAAATAGTTATTATTCTGGATAACTTATCATAACTTATAATTTTCTGAAATATTTATTACACAACCGATTTCAAATAATAGGGTTTCTTCTTTTTATTAAATGGGTTTTTCAGATGAAAAGTACCGAAAATTTTCGAAGTTTCGATGCAAAAATTGGGTGACAATGTGATTTATGTTATACCTACTAGTTCACTCTCTTAATGTTGAAGATTTGTTAGTAATTTTGATTTTAATACAACCTATTCATGAACAACATAGTTCTTACTTCGATTAAGTCAAGAAATCTAGAAATAAGTTGAACTTACCTCAATTTCTTTGAGATCATCAGTACTACTATCAGGTATATCTATCATTAGATTAGATTTGTCTATTACGTAATTATCGCCTGAATCATATTCCAACACTTTTTCCAACTTTTCTTTCGGTTCATTCTCGTTATTATTAATTTCCTTCTTGGAATCCAACTGCTGATTTAGAAAACATTATCAGTAAGTTAGATGAGGAAGCTAGGCTTTTTACCATTTGCATTCCTAAAAGGTTAGTCGGTCCTAATAACCCCTGCATGGAAGCGTGATGAAGCTTAGCTAGCTTGTTGATTTCTTTCATAGTGGTGGAGACCATATCTGAATTTTCTACATCCAGTTCAGAATGCGTTTCATAAAGAACAACTTGAATCTAAAGAAAATAGGTTTTCAAGGATACATACTTATATTTAGAGAATAAATTTATTTATTGGTTTTAGAATGTTCAAGAATTTGTGTGAAACAAGGTTTCCTAAACTGATTTTGCCAAATTGTGTACCTCCTAATGAAGTAACTGTTTTCAAATTACTACCGCCACTTTTAGTTCAGGCCAGGTACTTCTGTTGCTGCATCGTATAACAAAATTCGAGAAATCGACGTTTGTGGCATCCAAAGGCAAATGGCGTGTCATTGAAAATCATAGAAGATTATATCTACATGAAATTCAATTATTTATTGTATATATATAAAAATATAACTATATAGGGGGAACTGATGTGGAATTGAGACAAAATAAAATAAAACAATTTTTTTTCCTCAAAACTTATGTACATTTTGTTGACTGTTCCGAAAAAGCGCGATGATGGAATTTTTACTTTGAATAATAACAACACTGACCGACAAGATTTTTCGTAATACAAAACAGATCTTTATTTTTTAAATGGAAATATCCTTCTAATAATAGAAAAAATATTCCTAAAGCCTTAACACGTACCACTTTTCAATAGCTCAATAAGATCCTTTCACATTAGCAGGTAGCAAATGTTATGATGGGACGGTTAGCTGGAATGAGTTTCATACCTTGTTCTTTAAAATAATAGTTTGGAAGTGAGAGGTTATCTGTATGTAAAGAAAATTGTGTTTTAACTACGGAAATATTGGAACAAACCTGCCGCAGTGGCAAAATCTCTCCTGACAAATTTTGTTATATTTGTGGAGAATTTATGGTGAAATCACAAGTCAGAGCCTACTTCCTATATTTTGGTGTTTCAATTGGAGATTAAGACGAGAAGTGGGCTCCCCATGTGTGCTGTGTTAGTTGTAGTGAATAATTGGGGCAGTGGATAAATGGGAAGAGGAAAAGCATGCCTTCTGTAATTCTTGTGATTTGGTGAGAACCCACTAATCATTCAGACGATTACTATTTTAGCCTGACAAAGACATGAGGGTAAAATCCGTAAAATGTTGTTTTGGAAGATACTGGAGACTATGCATCATCATACAGTTTCGAAGAGCAGTGCACTGACCCGACTTTTATTCTAGGGGTTATCGAAGCAACTGTCACAACTTCTTGGTTCCGGTCTTAATGAATGGAACTTATTAGCCAATGAAACGAAAATTACGAATTTTAGAAACAGACATGTTCGGTTTTCTGCATTCTACTGTATGCAAAAAATCTTTGTGGTCGTGTTCTGATATTGATAGTTTAATACAGTAAATATTTCACAGTGAAGATGAATTATAACTAATCGTCACTGAAATATTCGCTGCCAAGTTTGGAATGTTTTAAAAACATTTATTTATTGAAACCTGTATTAGATTGAAAAGTGGGGTAAAGCATATTTTCATAAAGCAAACATTCACCTGTGGTCTAGACATCGCTAATTTAAGTGTTTTTCTTTGTTCTTCAAGAATTTTTGTTACTCTATTTCTTCCTTCGAGTGTGTCCTCTGATTCTGTAAGAATCTCCAACATTGAAAGATCACCTCCTCGGCTACAAACCTTAAAAAAAAACGTGTGTGTGGCATTCGGGGACTGCCGCGGTAAAGCTGTTGCATAGCATTTTTTATCAACTTACGCAATTATAATTATTTATTTATTTTTTATTTATGCAACTTTTTTTTTCTCTGATATTAATCCAAGTTACACTTTTTGAGCGTGGTGACCGATAAGAAAACAAATTTTTCTCTTTTATTGAATAAATGAGAAGTCAATGTAGTTTAAAATATTTTATTATCTTACAATATATGTAGGTTTTTCAGGAATTTTTATTATTGAAACTATGAGTTTATGGTAACTGAAATGAGAAACAAAATTGAGGCTTGATATTCTCTAAATATATTTAAAATATCACGTGAATGATGGTCCCATATTTTGTTGTGAATTCGTGTGGATGATTATTAATTTCCAAATTCAATTTTTTCGAAAGAAAAGTTGTCAACCGCTCTGATTTTTTATCAACGAAGTTGATATTGAAATCGCCATCCAAGATAAGTGGAAATTCATTACCATTTGTACCAAGTATTTTCGACCCTTCTTCAGTGCACTCCAGCAAAGCGGGATGAATAAAATGCTCTACCTCGTCCAATTCTTCGAGAGGCGGGACTAAAAATGAAGTTTTTTCCCCGACATGTTCAGTCGCCATCATGCGTTAGAACAGTGAGGTTAGATTGCATTTGCCGTTGAGGCCTACTTTTCGAGCAGATGTTCAGTGATCGCAACCCAGCGCGCCTTTCGGAGTCCCTTTAATTTAGCCCCTTTGACTCCTGACCCGGAAATTAATTGTTACGTGAGTCACTACGTTCAGACAAATTGCAAGTGCGAAAAGACGAAGAACTGGAGTCCCTCGGTCCATTAGATCACTTGAGAACATTGAGGCAGTGTGAGTTTCTTCATTTTCATCCATACAAGATGGCGACTGTGCAGGAACTTTCTGAACGTGACTTAAATTCTCGAAGGAACGCGTATAAGGTTCTTCTGGAAGTCGTTCCTGAGGACGCTATTGTGTTTCTAGTGATGAAGCCCATTTTCATTTGTGTGGATCCGTAAATAAACAGAACATGCGCTATTGGGCTGACACAAAACTCGACAATTGCATCAAAAGCCTTTACATTCACATAAAGTCACAGTCTGGTGTGCAATTTCCTCAGGTGGAATTATTGGTCCCTGTTTTTTTAGAAGAAAATTAGGTCACCTTAACAGTGAATTCGGACCGGTAGGTGAATATGTTACAAGAATTTTTTTTTCCCTCGGCTAGATGATTTGGACCTAGGGGACACTTGGTTCTAACAAGACGGTGCAACGACAGAGCATCGATGGCTGTTTTGAGGAAACAATTCCCAGGACGCCTCATCTCAATTAGGGGCGATTTGAAGTGGCCGGCCCGCCCTTCCGATTTGACCCCTTGTGATTTTTTTTCTATGGGGATTTTTGAAATACCTTGTTTATGTGAACCGTCCAAGGACCCTACAAGATTTGAAGACCAACATCGAGGAAGAAATTGCCAACATAACGCCTGCAATGCTGGCAGGAGTTATGACAAACGCCAGAAATCGGTTTGCTCAGTGTATGGAGAATGGGGGCCGTCACCTACCTGATTTGATCTTCAAAAGTAAGTAAAACAAAACTTTATGTATGTATCTACATTACAACAAAATAAATACAAATTTTCTGATTCATACCAAGGTGGTTATTTACTTTTTAAAAAAGGAAGTTATGCTGCCGCACCCTGTACATACACGTTAAGCAAACGCTCGGCTACATGATAGGCGGAGTGGGGGGGTGTTAGGTTTTATTTTCGTTACGGAATTTCTTGATTCGGTCGCCGCGATCAAAGCTCGCGATAAAAGCTATGCAATAGCTCAAAAATTATGAAAGTCCGTTTATACTCAGCGTGTTATTTTTCGATTGATAATATACATACCAAATCTATTGGATCTGTTACTGCAGAATAACTATTAGGTGGAGTTGCGTAAACAGCGACAACTTCTTCCATAGATAGAGATTCAAACCCAATATCAACTAACCTATCAGAGTATATTACTACATTTGTCATTCCTAGTTCGTTTAAATACGTTTCATATTCGTCTTTCCTGAAAACAGAAAATCCTTATTAGTGTGAAATTATCTTTATAATGGATGCATCATCTGTTCATAATATTTGTCCAATTTGGAAGCTCTGTATGTTCTCACGACTATGTTAATTTTTTGAATAATTTAAATGCTGTAGGATATATTTCTATGTTACATTTCTTACTGAATCACTCTTGATTGTCAGTGTAGAATAGCACGAAGCACTTTCCACTAGCGAAGTTATTTACCTTCTGCCAGCACTAAACGCCATGATTTTTTTGATTCTTTCATTTTGTGCTAAGAGATTGGCGAGATATGCCGTAGACCTTGGAGAATTGACATGAGTTTGTATAACAGTTCCTGAAAGCTGAAGATCTTCTACAACCTTCCAAAAAGTAGCAGGACCAACACAAAAAGATCTATCCTAAAACAAATTCGACAATGTTTAAAAAGAAGTGGATGATATAACTGTATATGCAATATTCTGAATACAACAACTGATAGAATAGGTTTTAGAGAAAAGATTCTATAAAATTAATATTTCCGGATAATATATTACTACAATTTTCCGTCAACAGTAAGACAGTTCCAGTTGAAATAATATTAAACTTTACCTGAACAATGAGCTTGTGACTACGAACCAAATTACTCTTGGCCAGCTGGGTTCTCATGGAGTAATGAAATGCAACAGTTAACGGGCAATGTCTGTCCCATTTGAAATTATCGGGACCCAAGTCTTTGAGATCGTCCACTAATTTGACCTTCAGGGTATGTTCGATCTGTTTTTTAATGTCTACATTGTTTCTGAAAAATAGAATCTTTTATTCTTTCTCAAATACTCAAATATATACAAAGTCGTAATTTAGCAGTTGGAAGATGTTTCAAGCGCCATAGGCAGCACTATTGAGCTCTTTTATACAGCCAATATACTAATTTATGAAGGTTCGAACACGTTTAGACATGTATAGAAAGAAATTTCTAGCAGTTATTTATTTTGTCCAACATGTTAGATAATTTGAGTCTCGATTCGAACTTAGAGAGTAATACAGCTACTACAAATTAGTTAGATCAGGGATCAGTTAAAAGTTATTGATTTTCGGAATTATTGGTAGAAAAGGAAATAGGTCTGGTTATGTTTATCTTGGCCTTCATAAAGAACGAAGATTTAGTGGAAACCGTTATAAGGAAGGCCGGGTGAAAAAGTAACATTTTTATTCTGATTTCTATTCACAGTGACATATTCAATTTCGAAATATAAAGTGGCTCGAAAAGATAAAGTTCGCATATTTTTACAATTTTTTGGCACCAATAGTTTTTGAAATATCTTGGGCGGACACTTTTTAGAAAGTTTCTTTGTATTAGTTATTCACGACATTTACAAACTGAGATGAGTAAGAAATAAAAATGAAAATCATGTTCTAATGCAAATTGAGGTTGTTGTTATAGAATTGCAGGGCAAGACAACATCCGTTGAGTAAGCGAGTAGATATATAAAACTTTCATCTGTGTCTATAAATCTACATTATGATTTTATTTAAAATAACATGGCTCCTCATAACTGCAAAAGGTTAGGTCAAAAGTAACATGGTTCTCAAAAACATATTTTTCCACTTATAGCTTTCATCGAGTAACTTACTTAAATTTTCTGTTATTTATCCATACTGTTACAGGGATGTTTTGCGAGTCCTTATTAATTTTGTCGCCTCTTAAATGTGAAGGTAGAAGATCCATCAGTGTAAGAGCATTGTATTTGATCCGTAACCGGGAAACAGCAGCAGCTAGTTTCACCTTCTGACACCATAAAGCATTTTCCACGAAGGACAGCTTTGCGTGATGAAATAATCTTGAGGCTATTTCTCTTACTGACGTCTCTCTTTTTTTGAAACTTCTGTGATATAGATCGTAGAAGAGCAGCCAGACGATAGGAATTGATTCTTTGAGCTGAAAACATTATATTTTGTCTATTCACCGGACATCTAAATTCTACGGGACTTTCAGTAAGTCCCGTCTTCTTTACAGTTTGTAAATTCACGTCCGTTACAAATATAATCTATTATATTCATTATACAGTGTGATTTGTTAGAAGTGAACAATCGTCTAATAGTATGGATCATTTGTAAGAAATTCAGTTAGATTCCCTACTGTCATGATTGATTTTAGAATAATTATTTGTTTCGAATCAACTATATCCCGATTACATTATTAAAACTAATAAACATGCATAATTGACGTAATTTCAAATGGAGTGCTTCGAAGTATAGGAGATGAATTGGGTACATTGCATTTATTAATTTTGTAAGTGCTAAAAACAGCAGGACTTGAAGGAACGTATAGTATATAGTAGTATAGTATACTGAAAATCTTTACATTGTCATCTCGGAACGCTGCCAGTCTCACGCAGTCGACAATGGAGATTTGGAAATTGCCGCTATTAAGACCGTAGTAAAAATGAATATCAGCATATACCTGGTCGTATACGACGTGAAAGCGAGAAATTTAATTTCTCTTTTTCGGATAAACCGATTTGGATAATGAATGAGATTTAATAAAGTCACTTATTGATCATTTTCATCAATAATCAAAATTGCAATTCGAATTCGAAATGCGAATGAAAATATGATTTGAATATGTAAGAGCATATTGGTAGTCAAGTATAAAAAACCTTTTGATTCTTAGATTGTAGTAATTATCATCCGCACGAGGAGAAACGGAAAACCTCAAAGAAATATATCTTAGTCGTTATTAATTCCCTTTTTTGATGAATGACACCTATTATTTTCCGTATATCGTTTGTTACAGATATTCTCCAAGCAATTATTTTTCACATGCAAGCTTTGCATGCTACTCTTGAAGACTGATAAACGTGAATATTGGTGAGTTTCTGTATTCGTTTTGTTAATTTTGCCACCGTTCCTTCCGTAATTATTGTAGAATGCACCAAATTATAAATAGCTCGAAACGTATCTGTTGATGTGATTATCGATGGTTAAGTTTTGGATTGATTTTTTTATTGCATTCATTCATCGCCAACTGGTGAAATCTTTATTAGGCAACAATTTTTTGAATGCAAACTGTTACGTTGATCAGATGCTTCAACCTTCCATGATACCATATGCTACAGCAATGGTGGATAACTCTCTGTTCATACATAATTATGTCCCTCTCCACAATGCAGTTGCTTCAACGGTTCTTTAAGTTTGCAGGAAATCAATGTTTTACCTTGACCTGCTCAATCGCCTGATATGAATTCGATTGAACATGATTTTCGAAATCGGCAACAAGTGGCACACTATCCGAAAAAACTCTCAATAAGTTAATTTTGAGCATGTCTTGAAATTGTAGGACTTTAATCCGAGAGGAAGTTTATCTTCACCTTAGAGTTTAGCTGATATTATTTCATGAGAAATTGATGAAATTTAAACTAGAAGAATATGCACCCGTTTTTTGGTAATGTTGCTTATTAATAAATATTATACTTTGATTGATCTTTTACAATAAATCTTTCATCATACAGCACCCTAAATAACGAATCAAGAAATACAAAATATCCCTACATTTTTTGGAATGTGTGTATAATCCACCAGATATTGGTTCGCTCATGAATATATCGGGGTTTTCGTATACATCCAATTTCGAATCGTGAAAGTTAGTGCTTACCTTCTCGAAGATCTGGAAGAAATTTATGTCGTTTAGGGCCTGCATCAGAACATTTTTATCTGCAAAAAAAGGATAAAACGAGACAATCGCTAGCATAAATTCGAAATATAATTCTCAATATAATATCGGTTTTGATATAAATTGGAATTGGAAGTCACTGTTTGGTAGGTAGTACTAGCACGCAAAGGCACTTTTTGTGGATGTATAGAATCGACGGAATATCATCAAATTCCAATTTGCGTGATATCCAGTTATTAACAGAGACATATACAAAATAGATACTGCACTACACTACTCAAAATAATTTTAGTAAATGTCATCACATGTGTTTGGTATATACCATACTCAGGATTTCAATCCTGTATAATATATTAAACAGTACTTCAAGAAATTACCGTAATTATTCAGGACCATATAAATACCATAATAGGAAGAAAAAAGAGGTCAATTATTAAGTATAAGTCAAATGATATTGTTGAAGCATTTTATACCTTCTGCAAGCAACAAAAGCTAAACAGTGTGGGGTATCTTTAACCGAAAAATAGGAAAAGTAAATATTAAAAAAAAACAATGCTACTTAAAATCTATATGCAATAATCGAAGAGAAATTGCTACAGTATTCGCCAATTACTTTTGGGCTATAAATCGAGTGGGTCTATACAGGGTGTAAATCAATAAATGCTCTTTAGATGTTTACTATTTCTTCTTATGATTACAACATCTTTCCAGATACTCACATAAAAAACATACAAAATTTTTTTTTGAATTGCCCGGGGCGTATTCGAAAAAAGTAATAGGGTTAGGAAGGACACGTGACCTCTGAAAAAGTACCACCATAAAGATTTGCATCATTTGGACTGATTATCTGAAAAACTGTAGAAATCAGAAGAGAAAAACTGAAAAAAAATTCAACACATTCATTTCGGTAACGAAGTGTTTGCGGACATATGTTCATAGGAACGTTTCATCATAAAATGGCTTGAGGAATCACCTTGTGAAATCTTTTGCATTTATTCAGTCATACCCAATATAACCATTTTAGAACTTCTGTAAAGACAAGCTGTATCTTATCCCATATGGTTGAGAATACATTTCCACTATTTCCCACGAATCGTCAGATTGGATTTCGGGTCGGAAAGTATACAAAATCTGCCGTTGAGTATGAATCATTAGATCCCGGTCTATTCGTGATAGTTCTCTTCTTTTCGCATTTGACTATCAATTATATGAATATGTCCAAATACAAATACAAATTATATAACCTCGGGTTTATGTGTCTTTTTTTCGACTAGCTCGAAATATTTCTGTAAGAGGTATGGAAATCAATATTAAAATAACCTATAAGAGAAGTTGCCTACGAATCTTGGAGTTCCACAAGAATCAGTTTTCGACCTATTTATCTTCATACTATTAAAAGATGATTTCCCTGTATACATCAATGCTGATGTAACAGTAATATTTGCTGATGATATATCTTTGTTGGTTACGGATAAAAGTCTCAGGGATGTCTCGAGTTAAACAATATTCAATAGTGCAAAACGAATGACTTGAAATGAATGTGGGAAAAATTAGAATATATGTTTTTTTTTTGAATAAGCCAATTGGTTTCATCAGCTCAGTTCATCTTCCAATATTTCTGGTTTGTCCAAATATAAGTAGCTGAGGAAAGATAAGATAGATTTTTCCTTCGTGTACGACAATTTGACTGAGGCAATATTAAAAAAAATTAGTTACTGAATTTTACAATTAATTGATTCGTTATTTATCAAGTTAAAGAAAGAATTTGAACATGCAAATCGATTTTATTCATGACTGTGTTGCTGCATTAGAAATATTATCGATTTTTATATCGTTTTCTATGCTGTGAAATAGGCTGAATTTTCTATAAAATTTTATTTTGTCAATTTTAACTAACCTAGCCTTCGAACTTATGAAGCTGATTCTACAAATGTGTACGATGCACATGAACTCTCTCAGCAAATCAGGATTAGTTTCTTTTGGATGAAATTAAGTGTGTCTAGGAAATTACCAATTCAACAAATTAAATTATATTGCTAATCACTGAAAAAGTAGTAGATCTTGCTACAGTAAACTTTTTCTAATATCTATAAAACTTTTCAATATACTAAGCTGAGATATGCACAACTTACATCGGAATACATCATAGATTAGGGTGTAAACTCTCCTCATTTCTTGTTCGTCCTCGAAAACTGTACCAATGGGTGGAGAATGCAGTAAGCATCCTGCCTTTGCTAAATCACTGACGGTCCATGATATAACTTTCGGTCCGTGTTTCAACCTTTTTCTTCCAATTTTACTGGGTACGATTTCGTCACATTCATTCCTCTCATTTTTAGGAATAATGTTCCAATCGTGGAGTTTTTCTTCTTCATCAATATGCGGTTGCGTTGAAGGATCCAACATACTGTAAAAAAGTGAAAATAAATTCAGACTTTTCACTTATAATAGTAACTTATTCTAATCAAAATTTTATAAGTATAAGTAAACGAATACCTTGAATCTGAAAAATTTCACTACAATTTATTTCAGGGTAAATCAGTCACTAACTGACAAAATGTCATTCAAAAAAGTATCCATGGAAAGATGAAATTTTGGAAGAATATTATTGAAATGTCTTCGTTACTTGCTTATAGAATAGAAATACAGATAAAACCTTATAAATTTGTGAGCTCGCAATATCAGTGATTTTTCGTTTATTGAAGACCTCTTCTTTTTTTGCTGATATTTTTTACCAATTTTCCCCGAGAACCCATGAATGAAGTTTGTGTCAAAATACTGATCAATATGTTTAGTTTGAATGTCATAATTTTTTATCCGCAAAATCGTTTATTATATATTAGTCTAAGATAAGACTAACTGTTTAATATAGAGATGAGCGGAATGACCTAGAAGACTATACCATCACCTGGCTGTGGGCGTGGTTACAAAAACATTTTGAATACTTTTTGCATCTCCCCTACATAATTCATTTAAAAAAATGGCTAGTACGTTCAGAATATTAATGAAGCTTTTCTTGCCCAGAAAGAAACAAGAGATTCATTCAAAATTTAGAGAACGCTTATGTTTGATAGTTCATGAACTACGTGGTGGAGGAAGTTGTAACTCTAATAATGGCAATATTGTCAGAATCCACTTTTTAATTCATTTATTTCTACTGAAATAATAGGATTCGATCAAAATTTAATGGAGAAGTGTGGAACTCACTTTAATAACTTCTTCTCAGTTCTAACTCTTTCATATATTCTTTGATAAAATATCATCCAAAAAAAACGAAGTGTTAGAAATGCTCAGCGTAGATGTATGATATATTTGGCTTTTTTTCGATTTTATATTTATCATGCTTAGCCGTAGAGAATTGAAATTACGTAATCATTCTTGTTGTCTAAAAATCATGAAATTGTGCACGAAGAAATGTTCTACTATACCACGACAAGAAGTTATGAGTTTAATAATCGAAAGTTATGCGATAGATTACCAATTGAAAAAATTAAACTAACATAGTTTCTAGGAATGTCAGCAGATCATGGTTTGATCATGGTGCTTTTAATTGTTGCCATTTCAGTAATATTTGGGGCATCGAACTTCAAGGTTAACATTAATATTATTTATCTATTTTTTCAATATGTGACAAACTGACGATTTTTTTGAACTTATTCGTGATGTTTCTTATTCCTGCTACCCCCTCCCTACTTCTTTTATCCTCAAAACATGCAATCTAAGTTAAGCCCAACAAAAATGAGTGTCCTCAAAAAATTGGGTGAAAGTGGCGTGATAATTTTTTAGGGATGTGTCAATCTAAACAAGGTTGAAAACTGTTTTATAGGAAAAAATTTAATTTCATTAGAACATTTCTTGAATTTCTCTTTGTTCGATGAAAAAGCTACGTGTGAAACTTTTAGAATAATTTCAAGAAACATATTTTATTAGAGTAATTTAATCACAGGATCTCGGTTATTAATAGGTCAGAAGTCGAGAATGTAGGCTAAACTAGTCCAAATAGATGAATTCATGCATGTGTACACTCTGAGCTAGAAATCCATTTCGCTCAGTGATGAAACTTGTTTTCATGTCTTCTTCACGAACGAAACTAGCTTGTCACAAAATATTGCCTCGATGCGTTGTACCTACAACGTACGAGATTGCATGATTAGAGTATTTCATAAAAGCTATTACTTTTGTGTTCAATAGTCTTGACAGTTCGTTTATTGAATTCAGAACACGAAGTTAAGCATCTAATGATGTTTTCAATTAAATACAATGATTATTACGATTGTCTCTACACCTATCAAGATTGATACAAGTAAAATGTCAGATTATTTCATGTTTTCATTTCGTTTAATATGCTTCACCAAAATTTTGATCAGAAACAGATATTTAACATATCCACTATGGTAAACTAATGATTTATGTAGCTACAAAACAATTATGGATGTGTCGAATGACACAAGTTGATTCTCTCTTTAGGTTATAGTCAATTATGAAAGATTAACATATTGTAAAATGTCTTCTGAAATGCAATGGAGGGATATGATTGCAGGATGAAAATAAAAAAAGATATCCGCCTGAAAAGCTAACAAATATGGTCTTAATCTGATTATCAGATTTTTCTCATGAACCGGAATGCAGTGGAGAAGGGTCGTTATTAAAAGGTTGATTATATGTAAATTACATATCTTCACCAAATTTGAACAAAGATCTATATTTAATGGTAGTGTTACATATTTTCGTCATTTACCTATATTCCGTAAGTCATGTTCCTTTCAAGGGTAGTACCTACATTATCCATCACCTAATCTTCCAAAGGAATAAACGGTAAATGAACCCATCAGGACATTTGTGTCGTGAATAGGAATGTTTGTTAGAGTATAATCGATTACCTAACATACCTTTTTCTTGAATTCAAATGACTTGATAGGTGGTAATACTTTAGATAATAGAATAATAGATTATTATTTAACCTTTTTCTGATTTCTACAACAAGTATTTCGAATCATTCAGTGTTAAAATTAAGTATTGTAAAGGCAGTTTGAAATTGCTGAAAAATGGATGGAACGATATCCAGAAACATGTTCGAAAATCGTAAGTACAACGTATTCATAAAAATATTTTAAATTTTTTCCCTATATAAGCAGGGAAAACAATACTCTTCATTATATCTCCTTTTTTCTTAGTATGTTTTCTCTAATTGCGGAGGTAAAAATTTTGTAACGGTTAGTTTGTAAGCTGATACCAAATTTCACGTTGTCTAGCATGTCACAACAGCCAAGCACGTTTCGAGTATTGCAAGATTAAGGAACTGAGGAAAGGGGCAGCAATCTGTCAAACAATTTGTCTCTCACAAAAATGAGACGAGTAATAAGAGTAATAAGAAACAGTTCAATGAAGATTTGTGTAGAGCGTTGCTTGTTCTTGCTTCATTGGAAAGCCCAGGGACTAGGTTTTTCAGAAATTGTATCCAAATTTCACTTCCAGTGAAATCCAATACAGCTGACGAAAATGAGCAATATTTCAAGTTTTTTTTTTCACTAAAAAATTCGAATGGGGCATTAAGTCGATAATTCAGTCTTTTCTGGACAATTTGACATATTGATTTATAAAATATTCCCAGAATTGGTAAAAAAGTAGCGTGAAGAATTTTTTTTATTCTGATTTTCAGCTGAAATCGAAATATTTTTTTCACCTCATGACGTTGGCACTCCTGAAGTCGTATTTTCCATGGATGTTCTAAGAAGACAAAGGACCATATTTTACTAAAACCAACCTAAAATTTGAATTCCGTTCGAATTGAAAATGGCCGACTTCCTCAAATATTAACATTTTCCCCCACGCATTTAGAAATTTTTCGCGGTCGTAATGCATCAACTGCGTAAATCAATCACTAGATTGAACCTTTCCCATCATTTTGAAGGATCGAACTCGAATATTAATTCAGAATTGAGCCAATTGTCGTCAATAATGTTTCGAATTTCATCTTCGTATTGCTTGTTTTTGACGTTTGAAATTGTTAACAATGGTTTTAACAAATGAGGATAATGTTCATTTGTGAGTGGCTATACTTCTAGGCAAATATTACGCAAATTTCCAGCCTCTAATTACGAAAGAAGTACAATCTATGATCTTGAGGAAAAATTTCGGACAACAGGGTAATTAGGAAGAAGATCAGGATGACTGTTTCCCAAATATCTCAGAGATGTCAACTGTTAAAAACACCTGCGAGAATAATAATACGACATGATTCTATTTAACAAATTACATGAGTAAAAATATTCAACAAAAAGAATCGAGTACTCAGAATGAAATATGACCTCCATTGGCATCCACAACCATCTGTACCCGTCGTCTCCAGCTCTCTATGGATCTCGAAATTACTTCTTCACCAAAATTGTTCCAACGTTCTTGAATTTTTTGCCGCAGAAAATAGTCGCACGGATTAAGATCGGGACTATTTGGGGGCTATTGTTCTGGTTCGATGATATCGTCTACGCGTAGTCTTAGATAATCCATAGAATAGCGACTGCTATGACATCTGGCTCCATCCTCAGATCAATTGAAAGAGATTTCATATATATATATATATATATATATATATATATATATATATATATATATATATATATATATATATATATATATATATATATATATATATGGTAAAGACAGGACAAAATTCAAAAATATTTTATGAAAATATAGTTCACACCACATGTTTGGCTAATGAAGTTATCAGAGTAGCAGAAATTATTCGAAAAAAAATTTCTACTCGTGAATGACTTAAATTAAAAAGCAACGTTAAAGAAGTTTTTCTCAATACTTCTTTCGAATACAGTTAAATAAAGAAAGATTGTCTAATCTGCAGCTACCATAACAATCAGTATTGACCTGATGGTGAATGTGGCTCCGTTTGGCAGTTTTTGACGCTGAAAATTTCGAAGGCATCAGAAAAATCATCAACGAAATAACAGATTTTTCCTTCTCTGTAGTATCATCTAAAACTCTATTTGTAAGTAAATTTCAACTTGGAAACCAAATTCGCCGAAAACGTGCTGCCTAAATTAAAATATGCTCCTATCACCTCAGTAGATGTAGAAGGAAGATTTCTTTGTATAAACATATGTTTAGCGATAAGCGTCATAACTTCTCTTCAGAAATTTTTGAAAAATATTTAGTTATTAATTCATTAGTTATGAGCTTTTGTTATTGTTGTGCTCGAAAAAGCCCTTCAAACGATATTTATATTACACATATTTTCTAAACTTTCGAAAAATCATTACATATATTTGTACATATTTTCTCATTGCGGCCTCACATGAAATTCACTTTTTAGTCATTATTAATTGGAAAAATTTCATCTCAGATGTGGAGAAATTTCATAAAAGTCTGTTTCTCCAAGGTTCAAGAAACATGCAGAAAGCTACCTTATTCTTTCATTCCCATCCTTTCACCAGAATATCGACAAGTTGTTTCCAATCAATTGTGAGGAATGTTCCTGATGAAACACTCGATAGGGCCACTCTATACTGAAGAGCCATTAATGTAATAAGTAAGTTATGCAATGATCGTTCAGAAAATTGGATTAACTTCACGATAATGGGGAAGTCTCTTTTTTCGATACGTATTTGAGTGAATCCTATATTTTACTGAAATGAATCAGTTTTCGTATAATAATTCAACAAATATAAAATATTCGAGTAGAGAATAGAAAGATCTTCTCAAAGAAGTGCCACTCGACCCCTTTTCGTATATAGGCACAAACATATATTTTACTCACTCTTCGTTAGCTGTGGCATCCGCTTTCCTTTGCTGTTCCACTAGTCTGTAGTAGATCTTTTCCTTCCATTGCTCATCGCTGGGAAAGAGCACATCGAACGGCTCAGCATCTGGGGAGAGAGCATCTCGAGTCATCATTTTTCGAAAGAGTTCAGGAAGTACAGCGAACACATTGCCATCTCCGAGAGCACTGAGACTCACCCATAGACGGTCTGTCGAGACCGAGGATTCGTATGCCTGTGCGTCCCCCATCCTTGTACGGCTTGTGAGTGCTGCGTAAAGAATAACATTATCAGTAAATTTATTAATTGTATTTATTGAAATGATATGAGTTCGATTTCAATATTGGCAATTGTTATTCATTTTAGTTTAATGAACAATGTTCCATAATACGGTTTATTACAGATTATTAATTGACAATCATGTTTCGCGTTCTCAACCAAACAAACAAACATTTTCAGAATTTACCTATATAAAATTGAATATATAATATAATGATCAAGTTAAACTTTATTTTGATTACAACGACGCATTTTTCGTAAAATCGTATTACTTGTTTTTGAGATACAATGCGACAAAGCTGTATATTTGGTTCTGTTTAACTTTTAGCAATATTTTCGGATTTGTGTTTCTTTTGAACCTTTTGTATATGATTTCAAGAACTAATTGGCCAGTTCCTTCAGGTTTTGGTTCTGGTCAGAGATATTTCAGTAAAAAAAAATATAGATCACTACCTTAGTCTACTATATTTGGTTTTTCAGAATCAGAAGATTAAACAGTTAGAATTCGATCAAATTTTTACATAAATTTTGAAACGAGATAGAAATACACTATAGGTGCAATATAATCATGAATCATCATCGAAAGTTACAATAAAAAACTCCTTAAAATATGAACTAATTTTAATTTTAATTCAATTCAAATCATTTTCAGGTATTTATATTTAATAATGATTATATAAACCCGCTATTTCATATAGCCTTGCATTCCTGGGAATTCTTTTGGACCGAATGAAAAGAGAGATGAACAATTATTATATGGCTTCGGAAGAAATGATTTATGTAAACCTTCATAAGTATAATATTCTCCAACAAATACTCAGTAATCTTGACGTTTGGTAGGCTGTCATCCCCAATTATCGAGATATCGATGAGTAGTCTTATTTTTCAATTTCGCAGTGATTCACCTAGTCGATTTGAATGAAAGTAGCGTTCTAACAGAATTCAGATTTGCTATTCCATCTGGGTATTTTTTGAACCATTTTTTGCTTTGCCTCAAGAAATCACAAGAAATGTTTCCTCCTAAATGGTTCATTATTCGGTTGAGACTTGATTAATGCTAGAGTACTTCTGAATTCAAGAGACCCTCGTGTCTGGTATCCAATATTTACAGCAAATGGTCCAATTAAATACTGTTATTTAAGTGAACTTCCTTGTAATACTGCTAGAAATCGATATAGGTATGGATTGGATGAGAAATATGAGGAGGAGAAATACGCACTGACGAGTTCTAAAAGCACAAAACTGCAGTTTGTTGATCCTTTCTATGAAATTCTATCTTAATTATACCTATGTTATTGTTATTCTTTCTGACGATGTTAACGAAGTAAGACTGGAAAGGATTTCTGATTCTGTATATTATTAATGAATACTTCTACTTCTAAGAAAGTTTATAGAAGCATATGTATGTTGCTAGTAAGTAGGTGATATAGTGCCATATCTTTTTCAATTGTAAAATAAAACTGCAAATTGGAGCAGGCATTTTTTAGTCGGACTCTAAAGAATTCCAAATTTCTAATAGAATTTTAATACTGATTTGAAGTAATGTATTCAAAAGTTTGAGCGAACTCATTGCGACCGCCACTTTAGCGTATTTAGTTACGTTTCAAACATGCATTTTCGATACTGAGCAAGAATGGGGTTTTCAGTAGACTTTGGCTGAAAAAAAATGAGAGAATATCAAAGTTCACACTTGGACAAAAACATTAAAAATATTAAAACAGAAATGGAGTACCTATAACAATACGTAAACTTCGGCAAAATTGAAATATTTAACGATTCGTAAATTATCAAACGAACTCGCAAAATAACAGCCACTTATTAACCTTGTGTAAAAGCACCTTCAGTTTCTATGTCGCTGAACCGGTAACCTTTTCATAAGAAAATCAAATCAAGATTTGCAGCATGTGATTCAATTTCTAGCGCATCCACCAAAATGAGAAATATGTCTGCTAGTAATTTAACATTGAAAAATTGCAATGAAAAAATTCTCTTTGTATAGACAATGGACTACTAAATTTCATCTTACCAATATTATAAATTTGTAGTTTTGTATTTAAGAATGTTTGTAACTCTATCACGCAAAAACGACACAACGGATTCGGCACACAGTTAATTATCTCAATTACTACAGAACACCTTTTATCATTGACAATGTTAACTATTAGAAGGATTATCATAAATATAATTATAGCACCTACTAGAAATTCGAACAATCTTTCCTGGATGGAAAGTATGTTATTTTTGTCTAATGTTCACGTTCGTGTCGTACATTGTTGGTATCGTTAATAATTGTTAATAAATCTATGAGATGGTGGTGTAACAGTCAACGCAATTTCAAAAATGTGTTTTTTGATAAAAATATCTACATAGATTGGTTCTCTGTACCTGATATATCAAGTACTAAAAAAATTTTTATGAGTCTTCTTTTCGATATTAGATTTCAAAGTTGTTTCGAGAATTCTTTGAGTCCTAGAGTAAATTTTGATTCAATTTGCTTTTCTAGTTTTCACTTTCATCCTACCAAAGTAATGAGTCGCTGACAATGAAGGTTGCATTCTGATTCTACCAATTTTTTTCTCGAGAATTGTAGCTGAATTTGAAGGAAATTCATTAGCTGGTAGTTTTTCAATCACTGATTAAGAATCTGTTAATATTTTTGTTATTTCAGGCAATTTAGCCTTTATAATTTTAATTCATAAATACGAAGAGTACAAAATATGCCATGCAATATGCAACTCTCACTACATCAATCTGAAATGCGTGTTGGAAATATTCAACAGATTGGGCGAATATATAGAAATTGATTTATATCAGCGGGGGGAGCTCACTCTTCAAATATCAGTTTCTTCAGGTTTATTTTAGTTAAAAGCAATTTTCAAATAATCTTACGATATAAATAATTTTATTTAATATAATTTGATTTAGAAATAGGTGTCACGAAATATTTAGATTTTAAGAATTTAAACAATTGAAGGAATGATCTCTATATCACTTTCTCGAAATTTATTTGCAGGTAAAGATGCTCTCTGCGTAGAGCGAATTATCTGCAAGTATTTTCCCATATCTCGAAATGAAGAGGAAGTAGATGAGTCAATGAAATATTTCATTTTCCACCAAAATTGGAACCTTCACCAAAATGAACATTTCTATTTTTTTTTACAGAACTTAATAATTGGAAGGAGACAGTTAATACATTTCATAATACATCTATGTATCTTCATTTTTAATAAGCGACAATAAGTAATATTGTGCATGAAGTTCTTCCAGTGATAAAGTACTTGAGAGCTTTTCTTCTCATCGCCAATTTTTTTCATCTTCATTTGCAACTATGTGTGATTATTAGTCGAGTTGCACTCCATCATTGGCTTCATGCGTTACACTTCGGACACGATAAGGTATCTGTGTGAGCCGTTTGTTTTTCAATAATTCTTTCAGACATCCTCATTTTATTTTTTTGATTATTCCCTCCGATTTATAGAAATTTTTTTCATTGAAATAATTAGTATTTTTCTCAAATTCTACATATCTTGTTTGTATAGTCCTTTCTCAACACACAATAAAATGTCAGCATCTTCAGAAAAGTTCCATCAGTAGAATTCACTGTACCGTCTTGGCTAAGGAACATTCATGCAGTAGTCTATTAGCTTATTTTTCTTTTAAAACTATACTTGATGATACTTTTTCTTACTAAACCTAATATCGTTATTTCGCAATTATACATTATTCTAACTATTCTAACTATTTTGTTAATGTATAATGTGAACTTCTGGGGAAAGAAATAATTTCTCTTTTGATCAGTTTCATCAACACAAAATTTAAACATTTGAAGTAACGAGAGAAGGTTGTAGTTTTTCTCATTCTGTTTCAATACTGTCGTCAGTCATGAAAATACAAACTTCTTTTGATTTCGAACAGAAAACCATTAATTTAATAAAATAAATGTTTATGGATATGGTATAGTAACGCTCAAAACAATCGCATAACTTGTTTGAATCTCGTTATCGTTTCAATGATACATTGATTCTATAATCGTCAAAGTAATTTTAATCTCCTCTAGTTCATTTCAGTTTATCGAAATTGATTCCAGATATTTGAAGGTAAATCAAATGAAGGAGTGAAAATATACTGAAAAAATGTTCAATTTGATATTCTGATCATAGTTTTCAAAGTCTGAATAATAACTGATTGCCCTTTCAAGCACCAGACAAAAGTTCTGCTGATTTCGAAATCTTCTCGACATGTGCTTTCTGGTAAGATCAGGTTCTAATCAGCCTAATCAGTTATGTTGGGTAAAAGTCTGAATCTATCAGCTTTATGTCTGCTATATAAGGTTGTTTTTTTTCAATTTTTTTTTGTTCTCACTGAAGAGGATGAACCTGGATGAGGTTTTGATTCCCTTGAAAACAAAAATTGCAAAATGTAACATAAATGGCGGTTCTTTGAATTGCACAGACTTAGAAATTTTATTTTTTCATAGATCTAAAATATTTTCAATCTCATTGTAACGTATTAATTCTAACCTCATGCCTCTATGTGTTTCGTCGAAAAAAAACACCGCGGATAGATAGAAAGACGGAAAGAGAAATGTTTCTATGAGGTTTCCGTTTTTTCTAGAGTAGAATAGAATATCAGTTCTGATTATCATTATACTTACAATACTTTACATCTAAATTTATCACGAATACGATGATGAAAGAATCTAGTAAAATTTTTGATTTTGTGTATTCACAATACTTTCACTGAACCTTCGTTACCTATCAAGGTTCTTATGTTAATGTTCTCACATGACCCAGCGTAACAAATTTCTCAATCTATCGTGAAAAATATCAGATGAATTTTTCGTCGGCTGAAACACTCTGTAGTTCGAGCAATATTCATCCCAGACCTCGATCATGAGACATGTTGAAAAATAGACTCTGCGAGATAAATAAGAAATGTTTGAATTTGGGAGGCTTTGATAAAATTCCATTATCAATAATAAAAACAAGTAATGTGTTTTTTGGAACTCTAGTTAATAATTATGATTCGTAACGCGTTTCACTACACTTCACTTCTTAATTATTAAGTAAAATTTCAAAAACACATTACTTGTTTTTATTATAAATAAGAAATGCTTTAAATTTGAAAAAATGGCCAATGATATATTAAAATAAGTGAGAAAATTCTTTTACTTAAACGAAAAATTTGTTGCTAAGTACCAAAATTGACTTGACTTGTTCAAGTATTTTTCCTAAAATCTGAAGTGGAAAAAATATGAATTTTATTCCATACTTTACAGACGAAAAGTATAATAAAAAGGTCTTATGATATTTTGAGAATTTTTTCTTTTTGCAGTCGTCTAATATTTGCGCTACAATATATTATTTTGGGGTGGATCTTATCGGAGAGTATACATCTAAAAGTGAAGAGAAAGATAAAAAAGCTGACCAGAAAATTGGTAACATTCGAATAAAAATGAAACGGGAATATACTATGAAGTTAATATAATTAGCCACGATTCGCGAATTATAAAGATGGCAATACTTAATTTATTCTTGGTCTAACCTAACCTAACCTTAGAAAAGTTTTTAGCAGGTGCAAAACCAGGAAATTACAAAGGCAAGGCGAGTACTATGGACTAATTTTGCGATCCTAATTAACAATATGAATAATATATTTGATTGATTCTATTTTTCAAGAGAAAAAATATGTATATTTACAAGGAAAATAAGGAGAAATTGGACAAGATGCAACAAAAGTTTTTTCATACATTTTCAATCATAGCTTACTAATAATCACATTTTTGGCTATTTCCGTTTTGTTTCGTTAGTCTTGAAAATGTTTTCGGGGGTTAAATAGAAGAGCCGAAAAAATCGGACAAACTGCAAAAATCCTAATTTTTTTCATGCTTTTTCCAACATAACTGAGAATATGAATGAGACATGTTAATTTTTATTTCTTTGATTCTCTATGGTTTTATGGACAATTTTATAGAAAATAATTCGAACAATTTACTAAAATTATCAATTTTATATGTACTAAATGGATATTATGACATTCTGTGTTAATTCTCTGTTACTGAGTTCGTAAAAGTTCTTGAAGAATTCTCATAAGAAAAATCCAGACTTTTAAAAAGATGTTTAAATATTCAGAAGGTTGTAAAATTATAATTTATGGAAGCAGTTTCGATGATAATTGAAAAAGAAGACTTATTCCGAACCCAATGTGTAATAATGTAGATTTTGAAAGAATCCATATAAGTTGATTTTTCCAAAATGTAATCAATATAAAATTTCAGTGCTGACGTTTAACAAAAATTTATGATAAATTTCTGTAAAAATTTTATACTTGAGAAACTGAAAAATAATGACAACGTTCACGAGAAATTTTATTTTGCGATTTTCTCTGAAAGAAAAATAGAGTAAAATTATCACTTACCAGAAAATCACTCTTGAGTTTAACCCTTGGGGGATGCGAAAGCACTAACAGCTGGGTGCTCCCGAATAAGCGAGGTGAGGGTATTTATTTTAGGCCCCGACACCTGTTACCGCCACCATACCGATCACGCACGCCCTCAATTGTAGAAAGAAATCAGGGCCCGGCTGGCAAGTTTTTCTGAAAGAACAATGTTCCCAATTTCAGTAGATCTCAAGATTGAAAAAACTTTGAATCCATTCATGACTTACAATGCTTGAGATTGCTTGCTACTTCCTGAAACCGAACATTGGACAGAGTAATCAGTTTAGCCGGATGTTTGAATGTAATAGTCGGACACCTTGAATTTATGAAGCTTTGATGTTTTCATATAAATATATATATTTACTGTTTATTTCTTTTTTCAGTTTTCGTTATTGATGAAAATTAAACGAAACAATACTTCTGCTTTAATAACTAAATAAACCTTGAAACAATCATGGAAATAAATTAAGTAAATTTTGAATATTCTAATAAAATTGTTTTGATTGAATTTAAAAGTTTAATTTCTATCACACTCAAGTTCTAGATTCCTATGTGTAAAATAAATTTTTGAAATTGAATTCTGCAACAAACATTTTGATTATACTATCATGTAGGTAATCTATTGCATTCTTCCGACCATTGTTCTCCATATATTGAAAATACTCTGTGTTAAACACCGTAGAAAGGATTACTTTTCGTTCAAAATTTTAGTAATAATTAATATGCTAGCAGTCCCTCGAAAGAATCTTTCTTCTAATTATTGTCTCCAATCACAATAAAGTGAAACATGAAAAAAAAATAGCCGACTGTTCTAAAAATTTCTTACAAAAGCATGTGCCAGGGAAGCGTACAATTTTTGATTTAATTTTTTTTTGTTAAGCTAAAAATGAGACTCTATGTGCTCGATCAAATTATTCAAACTAGACTGAAAATTTCTGGTCAATGTTAAACGCAAAGATCACATTATACAGATAATAAAGAATAGATAAAACTAATCTGCAGGTTTTTCTGTCGATACTGGGCTCCAGTTTACTGCAAGATCATCTAGAAGAGTAGATTCAAAAGTCTTGTTTCTTCATAACTCAGCTTCAAGAAAGCATTCTCTTCCGAAAAAATTTCTTAAAGTAACTTTGTCTCCTTCAAAAGCATGTATAATTGAAAAAAATACACAGACTTCTTTTCACAAAACTTCAATGACTATACTGAAAATTTTATCTAAAACACAACTAAAATTTTCCAAGATTTTGTTTAGATGGCAGATCTGCATCATGCAGAAAAATACCGTGAATTGAATAATCACGGAAAGAATGAATTTTGTTCATATCAGACAATGAGAAGCGGAGATGAACGAGATGATCTTTCGGAAGTTATGACCTCCACTAAGATTTATCAAAGCACAGACGTTTGGATTATTTTTCTGGAAGAAAGGACATCCAGTTTTTGTTCTTGAAAAAATCATCAATTCAAATGACATTTCTGTTGTATCATAACTCATGAAATAGATCATATCATTCTTATTCCGGACCTGCCATAGATGCCGAACCGTTTATGAAACTTTCAACTAATAATTATGTCACGAAATATACACATTTAATATTGATAATGTTTATTGTCATATACTTGTGAATACTTTATGGTGCATAGTTTGTTTAAGCGGGTGTCGGTTAGTCGCTAAGTTTTGCGCTAAAACATACAACTGCAATATCATTTCCTGCTGATATCTTCTTTAATCTTTGATTCAAGAAATTTTAGTTTTACTTTGACTTATATTACATTTTCTTGTCTATGAAATTTATGTATACTTTCAAACATAATTACATCATAACCCTGAGATAGAGCTTCACTTAGCTACTGAATCTAATTCAAGTCTAGTTTTTTCGTCTTGAATTTCAAAATGAGAAATCAGACTTTATTTCCTTAAATTATAGCCCACATATCTTTCTTCTTAATTACATTACTCGTGAGAAAAAGTAAAGCTGCTCTAACATACCCTAGATATTTCACCATACAGTCCATAGTTGGGATTGCCAGTAATGAAAGAGAAATAATTCCTTACAACTTTATTATAATAAACAAAAACGAACATTTTGTTACATAAAAGGTCTATACAATATCATTGAAATAAATAATAAATAATATTTTCAAGAGGCAAACATAAATATATTACATTTATGAGCGATGTATAACTCTTTTCACCAGATGTACATTGTTTTGAGGCCCTTTCAGTTGAATGTAAGAAATATGTGAAGGCCGAAGAACAATTTATTCAGAAATAATGGAATAACATTTAATAACCTGCCAATTCAGCAAAGGTGGAGTCCATTTCGTCAGCGAGAGACTTGTATCTGTCTTTGTTGATTCCAAGCTCGTCTGAAAATGATGAAGAAAACAATTCAGAATTGGATATTAATATTTTAAACTTCAAGTTCGACCATTTTAAATGACATTCATGTGTCAAACTCCACGAATATGGGATAAATGAAGACGAAATCCCTAAAACGAATACTTAACCGACGTTCATACATATTTGCATACAAGGGGAACAGAAAAATTATCAATAGTCCAGTTAAATTAGGCAAATTGCTGGAAAATAACTCCGAACGATTCTTTTAGAACCGTGTTAATTCGTGCTACTGGTCCGCGAAACGTTCCGGAAACTATTCAATGAAAAAAATACTCTATTGAAAAATTAGGGCTGAAGAAATTCTGTACGAACTTAGTTCAATGCTTTTTTTGACTCGGGCATACGGCTGCCGAACTGTATGCTTCGTAAGTTTGGATGTTGAATCAATTTACATCTGCCACAGTGCAGAATCCTTCCAAACCCAATTCTTTTTTATTATTCGTTAAACCAACAGCCATACAATGGCATATTTTCACACTTATTTTCTCTTCGGTAGTGTATAGAAAAAAATGCTTGAAAAAGTATCAAAATTTACGTTGGCCACTTTATAGGTTTTCATGACAAATTAATTGATTCTAAGATAGGGCATGGTAATTCTAGAACGGGACAGGATGTTTTCTCTTAATAGCAAAGGTTAACTGTTCATGTCGGATGAAATTGTTTCAAAATTTGTATTTACGTTCTAACTAAAACTCGCCACATAAAAATCTAAATATCGCACATGAGTTGCGAACTTCTGCGGTAGCCGCATGCCTAAATTTATTGTTTTTGAAAGGAAGCCAAAGCTTCTACTATTTTTACGGAGATTCGGATACTTTACGTAATCAGCTCAATTCTTGAACGTAAGGAAAAGAAGCAGTCTCAAAATATATTTCCTAATTCATAAAAGTATAAGAAAACGATTATATCTTGTGTAGAGCAATTTATGATGTATGACGGTTTTTCTGGTGTCTCTATTTGCGTTTAGAGCCAGGAACTCTCGTATCGAATCTTCTAATCCTTATATAATTTTTTAAATCTGAACATTTTCAGCAAAGGGTGATTGATAGATTTTAGGTACATAATTTTTGATTTCAGAGTCCTCATTGTTCAGGTATTTGTTAATCTACCTCGTTGTTATTGAAAAGATTTTGCTTGTGCTGCCCTTGTGGATTTTATATATTCGTTCACCCAGAGACTCTCAAAGTAGCCACATTAACTTATGAAGGCCAGAAAAATTCCATGACATCAGTTTCTCGAGATGAAAAAGATGATTTAATTGCAATGTTTCTGTCTGCATATTGAAAACTCAGAGTGCTCAGCTGAAACATCTTTGAGATTTTTACACGCAAAGTCGAAAAAAAACCAACGAAATTGTATATTCTATCATGGAATGCTAGATATGTTTTTCCATTTCATATTGGAAAAAGCCATTATTCTCATATATTTTCAGGCTTTTTTTGCAGAATAAACTACAAGTTTATTAATTCATTTCCTCCATTTATTTGAAGTACCAACTTGTGCGCATTATGCTTGTATAACAAAGAATCACGAATACCTTTATCAGAATTGACTTCAATCAACCTAATAAGAAAATCGATTTCAACATAAAATACACAATCTACATGAAAGCACGAAGGACTATCACTCACATTGAAAACATACCTATTGAATTTCCAGTAAAAGCAGCAACAATTTTATTTCAAAGCAGACCATTAATGAAATATAGCAGAAAAGTTATGCGGAAAATGATGTGTTTAGTGTGAAGTACTATCAGATGAAGTTTTGTGATGATACAACTATTAAGATTTTAACTGAATTTCTCTCACAATATGAATGCTCAAAGAAAATATACTTATGTTAATTAGAGATCTATACATGAAAATCTTCAATTTTTATGATGGATCAAAAATAATTCAAAATTTAAAATGAAATCTATACTAAATAGGTAACAAACTTAGATATTTTATATTGAAGTATGATAAGTGTATTATGTAATATGTATGAATGATTATTTTTTAGAAGCTTGAGAAGACATTTCTACGAATGTCTTGTCGATATCTGTAACAATGCCGTGATACTTGGCTTTTTCGCGTAGTACGAAATCTGTAAAAGCAAAAAATAAAGCGGTAAGAAAGCTAAATTAAAAAATAAATTGCTGAGTGTGCTTGAAAGCAAGCGATAAAATAATTAAGTAAGCATATAAATTCCTTATTTGTTCAGTCTTGTTTTCAATATATCTCAATATTTTCAGTCAGATACAATCATCAATTATCAATGATTCTATTTTGTTGAGGAAAAATGTCATTACATCGTGATTGTATTGCAAAATGATATATCCTTATAATATTGAAGCACTAGAAACTTCGAACATTTTATATTAACCTGAACCTTTAAGGTTTGAAGGATTCGACGCATAAATATTGCGAGACTTATTAAAGAATTTAGTCTGAAATGTATCAAAAACAAATTGTATAAAAATAAACCAAAACAATTTCAGCACCAGTTTTATAGTGGCTGTATAGAAGGATTCTCCGTTCGATCGAGAAGATGATGACCTGAAGATGCATCACCTTGTCAAGGGAAAATTGTAGGAGAAAGAAATTTAAGGAATAGATGAAGTTAAGGTCCCGTATATGACGCCAACAGTATAAAATAATTCTTGAAATCAAGACTGATTAAACGTGAAAAAAATGCTGAAAATTAATAACGAAATATTTGTCTTTATTAGTCATACCTTCGAGCCTGTCTACTTCCTTCTGCAATTTCTTGACAGTCTTCTCAGCAAATTCAGCTCTGGCTTCGGCTTCCTTTAGTTTCACTGTCAAAGTCTTCAGTTGCTTCTTGAATTCTTCTACTCTTTGGTTTGCCTTCTCTTCAGAAACTTCGAGTGATTTCAGCGAATTACCTACCACTTTCAGTTCTTCTTCCAACTCCATGATCTTGGCATCACCTCCTTTAACTCGGTCCTCAGCTACTTCCAACTCGTCTTCAACGAAGGCCAGCTTACGGGACACTTCATCTGATTTATTGTCAGCATCTTCAGCTGTAATTTTAAATGTTATTTTGAACATTATGACAAAAAAAACATCGTTTTGCTCTCAACAACTTTTCATGCATATCGCTGTTGAGTATGTACCAAAGTTGAGTCTAAAAAGTAAGCAAGTGAACTACAGTTTATCTTAATATCCTTGTGAAGTGAAACACCATTGAATCAGTGTATCTCCAATTTCAAATACCGTCAGAAAAGCGGAATGCCTCAAAACTTGCAAACTACCCATCGAAGGCTACAATAACTTTCTTATTTGAAAGTTTCTCCCTTGCAAATCAGATTTTATAAATTGGAAACAGGAAGAAGTCATATTCAATGGGTCAAATCTGGAGAATAGAATGGAAGGGCATATATCTTTGCCAAACTATGAAATGTTACCATTACAACAGATAATTTGCCCGACGGCGCTTTATCTTGGTGGAAAAGCATATTTTTTCGAGTCAATCCTGGGTGCACATATATTTCTGAATTGATATTTTACTTCAATGAAATTTCACAGTTAATCCCTTTGCAATGAATCCCCCTTTACTTCATTCAAGTTATTCCTTAGAAAATTAGAGTCCACTTTCTCTGGTGCTTTTTTAACAGGCACTGTCCAATGTATTGAATGCTCCGTAGATTCAAGATTATAATTCTGGACCCAAGTTTTGTGCGTAACCACGAATCAACGGGAAAATTTGCACACAAAGTATTTATAGGCTATGTTTCTTGAACTATATTATGCATTTGTTTTTCGCCATACCTATAACCTCGGAAATCTCACGTATCTTCTCCTGCGGTTCGTTTATAACCATTCTTTGGATTTTATCAACGTTGTATAACTCAGTGATTTTAAGATATGATATATAATATATTTACTGGATTGTGGGCTAAGTTGCTGCCCCGCTGCTTCGATCGATCGGTTTATTGTGGCACGCTCAACCTATGATTTCACCCACAAGCTACATCTTTCATAGAATGTTTTGAAGCTTAATAGGTGACAGCATAATGCACTCCTTCAGTTCCTCAAGCGTAATCATATCCCCAGCCAGGCAGTCGTACATGATGTGTTCTATTGAATCTTCCTCCTGTGAGAGCCAAGTCTTGGCCAGTGCATCCGTACCTTCAGATTCTTGCGATCTCCAAGGGTATACCGAACTCCGGCACCTGCCCAGGATCAAGTTCGATTCTCGGGTTTTTGATCTCTCAAGGCAGCCCCTCAAGTGGCCAATAAGTACGCTTCTATGGTCGAATATTGTTGAAAGTCAGACATATTATGTTATGCTTTACTTAGAGAAAAAAGAGTAAACATCGATACCACAAAAGAATAGATAAACATTGACATTTTTCATAATGAATTTAATTGAAAACACATTCGATTTTTTGCATGAAATATTATTAAAACTATGAAAAAACATATTCCATCGGATGAACAAACAAAAACCTAATTTGGTATTGATCAACTATCTCCATCATGTAAAAAGATATTCTTTCGAAAAGACTCGGTTTTAATTAATTCATATAATTATTTCAGAAGACAAAACCAAATGATCTGTAAGTATTAGGTGAATATCTACTTACCCAGCATACGAGCTTCCTTCAATTGATTGGTGAGTTGATCCATACGTTCTTCATCCTGTTGGGCCCTGTTTTCTAATACCTTGCACATACGGCTACTCTCATCAGCTGCTTGAGAAGCTTCTGCAAGTTTAGTGGTAGCGGTTCCTAGACGTTCTTCTGAACGCTCCAGATCTTCTTCAATGGTTTGTACCTTGCGGTTCAAAGATGCCATCTCAGCTTCAACCTTAAGAAAGAAAGCGAATCACTTCTCAGTTTAGTTATAGAACATTCCAATTTAAATTTCCAATTTTTATCAATAAATATTATGACAATAACGTCTTATTACTTGCCGTTACATACGTCGAAATATCAAAAATTCACAACGTATTGATACTGAAGTGTTTTATTTTGACGGAATTTGGACATTCCTACGGAATGACATGATCGATCTAGTAACCTTGATTGAATAAAGTGATTAAAATCAGAATGAGACTTGGATAAAAGAAGTAATCCTACTTTTTCAAAACAGAATGTTATGTACCTCTAAGATCTCTGGTAATTTATAGCAGATATACTCACTAACCTGAGTCAATTGCTTTTCTTTTTCTTCCAACAGATGGTTGGCCTGTTCCAAGTTGCTCTTGGTGGTTTCAAAGTCGGTCTCGACCTGGGTTAGCTTCTTCTGCAAATCGCGAACTTCCTCGTTCACTTTTTCAGCTCGGAGGTTAGCATCTTTAGCTTGCCCCTCCATGGCATCGGCTTTGTCAGAAGCATTGTCTTTTTCAAGCTTCATGGCTTGCATCTTCTTCTTGATCGCGTCCATCGTGGAAGTTGTTTTACTGTGATCGCTTCACAAGAATAAGAAACAAGAGCTGAAAAAAGAAATAGAATCTTATTGATATCGTTATTCAGTAAAAAAATTGTTAGAACTGTGAAGAATGAAATATCACTTTCTTTAGGGTTTCGTATCTTTTCTATAAAGGTTTGGGAAAATCTGGAACAAACACCACATTTTTACTCTAAAGTGAATGAACGAAATTATTATGTGTTATGTTCGTACGTCTTTCACATCCAACATGATATTTGAACTAATGACAAATCCTAATACTGTATTCACCTACAATAAATAAATACATATTTTTCAAATAAACCAACAATCAACAATCCTATTTAATTCGAAAGTTCTTAAATATTCTCTGTACCCTAATTGTATTGTTTTGAATTCAGTGCTCTTAAATATAACTAAAAGTGTGAGTTATATCTGAAATGCATTCTAGAATCAAATACATCGGTTTTATTTTAGTCAAGGATATTACTGTGGGAACTGTAGGGTTTGTGTGAAAAGATAGTAAAATATCATTGCACATTTCGCCAATCAATCAAAATGGGGACAAAACTTTAATGAACTATATCTGAAATCTGGATAACCTACTTTCCGTTTGAACTACTTCACTATAATGACGATGAGTTGTTCAAGTTCAAAATTATCTGTGGAAGTTACGAAGTTTAGGCAGAACTAATGAATTTGATTTAAAATCCTGATTGTTTTTCTTATACATGCTTGATATTTCTTAGGTCATTGAATGATTCTTGAGGGATAGTGTACCAGTCAAAAGAGAGCATCAAACATTTGTTGCCAATATTGAAAATCATGTTGACCTTGTAAAATGTCTTTTCTTAATGTATCTCAAGAATGCTAATCGGATTCGGGTCAGACGGATGAGGAGGCTGAGCAAAACATTGATTCCATGCAGATTGATGAAGAGTGGACTTCGATTAGATATTAGAACCCCAAAAATTGAATGGGTTGCAAAATAATTTTTTTGTTCTGAAAATTTCGTTCGTTTGTCCCGTAAGATTATTCACGAACTCAGTTTTAGTATAATGAACATAAGAAAAACTGATTAAATCAATTTGTGTATTATAAAATAGCCTATTAAAATATTTTGTCTCCGAATGAAAATGTGTCGCGAGGTTTTTGAGGTAGTCGAATGGGAATCCGACGTAATCTACTTTCTGGCTTGAATTCTCATAGAATTTTAAGTTTCTTTATTGAATTATTTCTCTTATTTTATTAGAGTTTCATTAACTTGTTGAAATGTTGTTCTCTTTTGTTTAAATTATCTAATAACGAATGTTCAAACTTCTTTTCATGATGGCCGTTCAATAAAATATATTTTTAGTGAATTCTAGAATGTTTTCCAATATGAAATTATTTTTGATTTTTATAATCTGAAGATTGCGTGAAATCTCATTATTTTCGCTTCTAGTTTAGACAAACCGTCATGTTATCTCAGATATATTCAGTTGAGAAGCCTGATAAATTGCTACAAAGATGCAAGATACGTCCATTGAATAATCTAGTGAGAGATGTGAAATCAACGAAACGGAATTCTATGCTAAATTTAGTCACTCCAAGTATAGCCAGAGGATGGGAACATTTTCAAGTGATCTAGTCAAGATCAGCGAGCACCAGTGTTAGACTGAACAAAACAGATGGCTAAAAACACCGTCGATTATAAATATATTTCACGACCTATATTATGAGATTTGCATTTTTAGTCTCATGATAAAAGTGGAGTCAAATTCTATAGTATTATTAAGAGACAGAAATAATCTAAATTGTCCATACATTTTACATAATTATTCACAGTTATCAATAATGAGTTTTCGGGTGTGAAAAAATATTTATCGCAATATTTCGTTTAGATTGTATGATTTTGTGTGTTTATGCACCGATTGAATATCGTTTGGTTTTGAGTACACCGCACTTTGAACATAATAAGTTGTGTTCATATCAGTCGCTCTTCTTTTTCTATTTTTAACAATGCGAAAAATGCTAGGATGAGCTGTTAGGTCGAATATAAAAGTTTGATGATTTTTATTAAAATCTACTAACGTCAATTACCTTAGGACAATTATGATATTTTTCATTTTCATCAAATTTTCGACTTTCGTTAGTAATGTTTTAGGTTTTTTCATCCTGAAAACTTTTCTAGGGCCATAATGTAAAAAACAAAGTAAGACTTGAGCAATTCCACATTTCGAATCTGAGTAATGATTTTGAGTTTCCAGTTGCAGTTTTTCCTAAATTTCATAATTTTGCGGTCACCTTTTCTAATCTCTTTCTGTGAAAAACCTACTCTGGATCATAAATAACAAAAGCACAAATTAGCCAAATAGGTTTTTCCGTTCTCTAGTGATGCTCCTACCAACGTTCAGAATTTATATATAAATTTATATATATATATATATATATATATATATATATATATATATATATATATATATATATATATATATATATATATATATATATATATATATATATATATATATCTTCCTTTCTTTCTCAACTGTTTGAAGTTATTTCTCCATTAATTTGACTTTGTTGTGTATCAATATTTATAATAAAAAATTTTAAAGTATTCTTGTACAAGCCGAATAGAATAGTTTCTGAATCTCAGTATCAATTTTCTGTGCTGTTAGTTATCTTTGAAAGAAGAAATTTTCGAAATGGAAGGTTTGCATATGAATCCCAAAATTGTTGGCCTTCACACTACATTTATAGAAATGCTCGAGGACATAATGTATTGACAAAGAAATAAACTTCATTGAACCATCACTAAAAAATTTTTCTCAAATATATAAGTTCATTACGCAAATTAAAATACATCAGCGTTTGGAAACGATGATAGCATTGCTCGGTTCTATTTATGTTACAAAATGAATGAAAACTGATGTTTTGCAAGTAACCATAGATACTTCAAATCGACATAATAATTATTAGTTTAATATTGTTATTTATGGATTTCTTGTATTGCCGTGAAGCAATCCTTTTTCAATCGCGGTTTTAATTTCTATCGCGAAATGCTATTCATCTTTTCTTTTGAGGAAATTTCATTTTTAGAATTGTCAATACAAGAATCCGTTTATCAAAATTTTGACACTTGCACGAAATATAATCCATGTTCGTTCAGAACTTGATCCTAGAGAAACTATTGTTTTCATAAGGAAAGTATTTCTTGTACCAGCAGAAGACCAGAAGGAATAAAACAGATGGACCAGCAAAGAAGTTGAATGATTCCTGAAGTCAATTTACCGATCTGTAAAAACATACATTATTGTCTGGTTAAAATAGAAAGTTGGAAAAAATTACAGATATCTGGTAATAATTTCTGTCCTAACAGTAGGGGTGATATAATTGATTATTTCTTTTTATATTCTTTCATTTGAAATGATTCTAAAAATTCTTGGCGAAAAAATGGGAACAATTACAAAGTCGGAAAATACGGGAAAACTTCAGAAACCATTTTAGAATAACTTCTCGATCTCAAGTTATAAGACCGATATATCTCGTTTTCTGATTTGTTGATTAGTTAGTTAGGTTTGTTAATTGTTATATCGAAAATACTTTCAGGAATGTGAAGTTCCAAAGGAAAATCGTAAAATTCGGACAAACTGGAAATATTATAATTTTTGAACACACGCAATTTTTCTAGGTATGCATTCTTGATCATAATGTTGATTATGATGATATGATGTTAGAAACGGCTTATTTTAGTAATTCTTTTAATTTTGCTCGTTAGATTTTATCATTAACTTAATTGTAAAGATACCTGGAAATCTGTGGAAATATATTAAAGTTTGAAAAGAATAATTAGTTTTCGATCAGCTAGTATTCCAATTCAATTGATCCAGGAAAGTTTATCTCTAATTAGTCATTTATTCTGCTGAATGAGAAAAAAGGAAGAAATTGCAACAGGAAGAGATTACTGCTTGAACTAAATGGTTAAATAAGTTATTGTATAAAATCCGAATATTTCACACGGAGTTCTTGATTTCACTGGAATTACCATTTAGCAGTTGTATAATTCTATTTTATGGGCGACGTATTATTAGAATCTTCACTCTCCCACGCTGTGGATATGACTGCCAAAAAATATTCATTTCGATGTGTTTATTCTTATCGCATGTCGAAACAGAATCCTATGTTTATTTTCTTGTAATCGATGGGAAGAAATTTTATTTTGATTTAGATACGCGAACTCACTTCTTATCCATCTTGAACAAGAATTAGTTTTGTAATAATTATAGTAAAGGTATACGGTCATTCGATATTTTTGTCGAAATGTGTATTAATGAAGTAATTCATGGATATCTAATAGTTAGAGTCGAATTTTCGCTGAGAAAAATTGTTTTGCAATATTGAGAACAAATGTTGATGAAATGAGTTCCTTTTAGCAAGTGTAAGGAAATCTATGAAGAGTTCGTGAAATTGATACTCGAAAACTATCCATAACTTTCGCCAAGTGTGCGCGAAACTAGAATTAATGGCTGTATTATATCTAATATACTGAAGAAGGCCATATCAGAAATCCAGATATGGTAAGACGGTAAAATCCTAAATGGGAATCTTATGGTATTTACCAAGAAAATGAAGCTATTGATTACCCATCGATTTTGATTTACGTATTCATTCCAGTTGCAGAGATGGTAACATTTTAGGGGGTTTGCCTTAGATATTAGGCTAACATGAAATTCGCACCTAGAAAAAGTAATACACAAAACGGTGAAAGAAGACAAGAACAATGCCATTGGCTACATATGCTGTTGATCATCCCACGTATCACTTATGGTTGTATTGCTTGATGTGAATGCACCCTCAAATGATAGATCTAACGATGCGAGAGAACTGACTGCGCTTCATAGGATGCTGTCGATTTCCTCAGCTAAAGTGGGTGTACCGAGTGGCTGAAGAGCATGCCAATTGAAACATAGAACATCCCAAATATGTTCTCTGGTGAATCAAAATTCTGCTTGTATCATTAAGATGGTTGTATTTCATTAAAACTGGAAAACTGGTCGGCATCTTTTGGAAGCCAATATGATTGAACATGTAACGTTCGGCGATAGCTTTGTAACAGCCTGGAATGTTTTAATGTCAACTCATGCTACGAGCTACTTATTTTTTACTAGAGAGACTATAAGAGCACAGAAATATAAAGATATAGAGACAACGTAATTTTAGTACCATTTAGCCAACTTTGTCCTGAAACTTTTCTAATCCATCATATTTACAGAATGGTCTGGCCAGCAAAATCTACTGACCTTAATCCTATCGAGTACATAGATAGATTAGCTGAAATGCTTTGGGAGAACAGGATTAAAATTCCTCTGGAATTCACTTACTTAATAGAAAAATGAATTTTCATGAAAAATTCATTCAAATAGAAATTCTCTTTACAGAATCAACGAAAATAATAAACTATATAAGGTAAAACCAGCTATTGAATATATTGTCCCTTGAAGCGATTCAATTGGAGTGAAGAATTTAATTTTGTTTGTTAATTAGATTATATCTGAGTGCTTGCTTTTTAATTTTCCAAATAGTCGAGGTATTTAAGCACAAAAATAGGCCTTACAAACTATTTTTTGCGCAGTAAAACGGATTTTTATGCATTCTGGTCGGATTCGTGCGAATCTCTAGAAACTTTGTATGTAAGCTACTAATCATGAAGAAATCGCAAAATGATTTGCTTATAAAAAAATGCATTTTAGGACTTCAATTTGTAAGTAGACAATTATAAAAAATTAATCGGGGGTTTTTGGGGTCGCTGAACACGAATACGATGTCGACGAGAGCCTGCGGAGTATCTGATGCCCGCAGCGGGTGGTTCAAGGTCTTCCTCTGGAGTATTATGACAACTTATCATAGAATTGGCCCACACTCATTACTCGGGGGTTTTCGAGGTGTCTGAATAGGAATACGAGGTTGTCGAGCGCCTGCAGATTACCTGGTGCCCGCAGCAGGTGTTTTAAACGTCTTCCTCTGGAGTATTATGACAATTTATTATAGAATTGGTCCACACTCGTTATTCGGATGTCTTCGAGGTCGTTGAACACGAATACTAGGTCGATGAGAGCCTGCGGAGTACATAGTGTCCGCAGCGGGTGTTTTAAACATCGTCCTATGGAGTATTATGACAATTGTCATGGAATTGGGTAAAATTGTTACTCAGGGATTTACGAGGACATTGAATTCAAATAGCGACACAATTAAACCCCTGAGCAGCGACTATTGGCCAATTGTATGACAAATTATTATAATACTCTAGAGGAAGACGTTTAAAACAGCCACTGCGGACACCAGGTACTCCGCAGGCTCTTGACGACCCCGTATCCGTGTTCAACGACCCTTAAAAACTCCATGTGACAGATTTGGACTTATTTTTACGATAATTTACCGGTCTTTGAATTTCTTATAATTGTCTACTTCGAAATGCAATTAAAAATGCATTTTTCTCATGCACAAATGCAATTTGGGATTTCTTGTTGATTTGATTAGTTCACAATTCTAATACTGAAATTTCGTTGGGTCATACCAATGTAAATTTATTGCAGTGTCTGTTGTGTTGTTTGTAAACACCTGTTTTCCTCTTATTTAAGTCTTTACTGAATGAAAATGTTTTCATTATATCTCTCTGAAATATTGAAATTTTGAACAGAAATGCTCAAAAATAATAGAATTAAATCCGACAAAAAGGAAAGGTTAGGTGTTTACAAGTTGAACTACACTGGGCACAAACGAAAATTTTTCAATTCGGTAATCGGGTTAAAATCACGCAAATTATTTCTTAGGTCATATATTTTATAGATAGTTATTGAAAAACAGATCTTCCGAGAAATTTTAGAGCAAGCACTCCGGTAATATCACTAACTAAACAAAATGACCTAAATTCTTCAGCACTAGTGAATCTCTGTGGGGAACAATCTTTACAATAGCTTTATAGTTTTACCTAAAGTAATTATCAGTTCATTTGGGAATTTCTATTTATAATTCTTGTTTACTTATGAATAGGTTATCATCATGTTACATGCTCAGTCGCTAGAAGAAGCCATTGTTTAGAGGGAAGCTTCACGATTCAACCAATTACTAATAAAAATTCTGAAACATATTAATTATTCCATTTGATTATAAATTGTATGAAGCCAAAAATTTCAAGTTCAAATGCTAATTTCTAAACTTTCCTCCTTCATTTTCTCGAATTTCTATTAGCGAAAACTTGCCCAAGATTAAATCAAACATAAGAAAAAACCAAAAAAAAACCGTTTTATTGTTTGGTATGATTAAAAATCTTTAAGAGAGTTATAGTTCTGTAGTTTCAGTTTCGATCTTCATAAATGTCCCTAATTCGAATTCCTTAGAGATTTCCAAGACCATAACAATACAAATCAACTATCAAATAAGTCATTTATATTCTATTTCAGTTATTATTGGTAATTTATACAACATTTTTTCCACAGTACTACCATACTTTTTGTGATTTCTCCTCATTTTTTAAATTAAACAAAAGAAATAATTAAATATGACATTGCTATTTCCTTTGATCATCACAAAAATTATAATTTTCGCAGTTAGTTCGAATTTCCAAAATTGTTTGTCAAGTGCAAGGAAGTAAAGAAAACTTAAGCATTTCCATTATTCGGATTTTGAGTTATCATCTTGAGTTTATGCAGGAGGAAAAGATGTTCTGTGTTTCCAGGATTGGAAATTACCCCGTTTTCCATAAAAATGAAGCTATCACGGGTAATATGAAAATATGAAATATATTTTCTGAGAAAAAAATAGCCAAATCAGGCCAGTCGTTCTCGAGTAAGTAAGTTCTCCGTAATATCAGATACGATTGTAAACAAAAAAGAAACTTTAGAATATCAAAATGATATTTCAATCCAAAACAATAATTTTTATGCCGAATTAGCTGCAAAACCAATCATCTATATTGCTCTAATAGTTATTGATAACTGTAAATTAAGATCGCCTAGTAAATGTTCGAATCAGACTGAATAATCTTGCTATTTTAGTTTTTATTAGTTATTTAATCAATGATAAATTTGAAATAAAATTTTATGCTGAAAATTATAGGGGAGCTTATGGCTAACAACCTTTCTGGGAGATCCTCGATCTTGTATTCGGACATGGAGATACACAAGTTGTCAAAGTGTCTCGAATATTATTCATCCTAAGACCATATTGCTCCTTAAAATTGAAGATTTGACAATAATTTGAAAGGAATAGTTGTCCTTCGTTATTTAAGGTAAGTTCCTGAAATAACTTTTTCTAGGCAACGCTTCTGAATTAAATGAGTAATTCTGAATTAACTGAATAATAAAGTAATAATCTCTAAACTTCACTAATTTTCTATGTAAAAACGCAAAATTCATCATGACATCAAAGGCGTAGTATGAAAACTGTAGGTAATATTCGCATTAAGTGACCTTGAATGCACTCCGATTTATTCAAATCTACACTTTGCTCTATCAATATCTTCACACTCACTACTCCGGAATCATAATTTTATCGAAGAGAATAATCAAAATTGATTTATAAAAAAAACACAAAAGCTTCCTGATTCGCACAAATTTATTCCAATTTAAATGATATTACTATCCTTGTTTTGCGTAACTCTACAGCAATATCAAATTCTAGGTTAGCTGAACACACTCACAGAACACAACCTACCTGGTTTCGCCTGAAGACGCTCAGAATCGACGCTGTCCAGGGAGCTACAGGCGTCGGGATGCCAACGGTTCCTACGGTCCTACTCCCCTCCATCGTCTTCCCCTCAAAAATCCCCACTAATTCTATTTGTATGCCTTAAGTAGGAGATGATCAGCGAACACCAAAATGTTGATTGGTTTCACTCAAATCTAGAAAAATAGGACAGCCCGTATTTCCCTGAGAACTTTGAAATCAGCATAATACTTCTGATCCGAAAGGGAAATAGATATTTAAAAGAGCCAAAAAGGATTTTACTGTACGCTGCAATATGTTTTCCGATCTAAACGAACTGAACAACATTTTCTGATCAATTTATTTAGTTACCGAACCTAAGCATATAACTGAAGAGGTATGCTAACTAAATTTTAGAATACTGGAATGGATTCATTTCAAAGAATTTTATTGAAAATTACGCTTTCAAACTAATATTTCAATTATTGCATTTATATTAAGAAAATGATTATTCGTTAAGTAGATGAATCGTTAACACGAAGATAACTATTGAAAGCTTCTTCAGCAAAAAATTATTCAAACAATTGGAAAACGAACAGAACAAATTCTAATTCTCCAGTAGTTGAGTATGAAACACACGCAGGTGAGAGATAATGCGATTATCAATCAATGATACAATTGCATGTGAAGTAACAACTTTCATTCATCAACATATCATTGCAGTCTGAACTATCAGGAGAATCTTGAAATTATTAGAGTATCGAATGTTCTAAATGCCTGCTTACTTGAACAAATAGAAATTATTACTTTTGAATGTTAATCTGATCAATATGGAGGTAATGTATGCACTGCATGTGCGAAGAATCCATAAAGGATTCAAAAGAAAGTAATTTCAGTTAATTGTTTATTCTGTTGCATGAAGGGTCATATGCACAAGAGGGTATAGATTAGAAGATTTTTGTAATTTGCATTTTCGTTAATTTAAGCAAAGCTTTCGACACTGTTCATCATGATAAGCTGCTGGAAACCCTAGAGAGTTGCATACTCATTGATGGGATCGTTTGTAGAAGGAGCAATTTGATATAATAATAAAGTTTCACTTCAGCACATTCCAAATAAACCAAGTAACAACCATAATTGCTGATAGTTATCTCAGTTGGCAAGCTCAATCTGAAGCTGTTGAAAAAAATGAGAGTACTGTTACCTATATTTATAAGTTTAAGGGACAAATGCAACAATTTAAAAATATATATCCTGAGCTGATAGAATAACATCTTTTTATGGAGTGATTGTTTGCGATGGAATAGTTGACTATTTGTAGATAGAAACACTTCAAAATGAATCTTAAAGATAATATATCAAAAAAGTCGTACTTGTCCCTCAGACGATCTTGCGAATGTTTTCACTGCACAACAACTCTTTGCACGCTGCTTCCTGATACACTTTCACAAACAAAGAAGCAGAGTACCTACGAGTAAGACATTCTGTCAACAAAGTACAGGGAATTGATTATTTAAAAAATCTGCTTTAAACAAAATCTTTGTTCGATATTTTTATCTATTGTAACAAATCGCAAATCACACTTGTGGGACCTGACAAAATCGAGGACTGTGAACAAACTGAAAGACAGATCGCGTTCAAACACCGCTTTAGTATAAAAAACAGTTATGTTAACTCAACAACAACAAACATTTTGGCAATCGTTCTAAGAAGATTTCTTACATAATCAATCCAGGTACTTTTTTGACAGAACATATGTACTATAAAAATGAACAATTTTGTTTAAAAGATCATTATCACAAAATTTTTCTAAAAATCATCTGGGAGCGTTAAATTTGAATGAAATGTATTACTATTTCAATAATTCGTTCCTAGTGGTGTTTGATCAAAACTAGCCTAACCGAATTTTGGTTTCTATTTTAGTGTTGGCTAAAAGCGAAATCGAAACTTATGTTGAATGCATATGAGCGTAGTTCTTAGCCAAATTTTAAACAGAAGGAGCAATCAATTGAATGTAAGTTGTTTTCCATTTAAGTAGTTGCCAATATAAGCTCTCTCTAGTTCATGGAAAAACATATTCATTCAGCTTCAATTCATTTGTTCAAAACTTCGATAGAACCATTTTCAATCAAGATATCAGACTTGGAGTGAATAAGAGTTTTTTGTCTTCAATCATAGACTTCATTGAAACCAATGATCACAAAAATTGCAGAGTAGTTTTGAAAACTGGTATGAGTTAGCAAATTCACGAAAATCTTTCTGGAAGAGAAATTATCTTCCATCTATGATATCAATTTCAGAATGTGGGGGAAAAAGATAATTTATGATATTTTTGGAAAATTGACTGTAAGAAAAGACCTCTACAGGAGAAGACATCAATTCAACGATACACAACGATATCTTTCGAACCCCATACGGAAGTTTACGGATCTAGCTCCGAATTCAGTCAGTTTCTAACTGAAACAACACCAAAACTTAAAATTGAAGCCAAAATTCATCGATGATCTTCTCTTCGATTCAATTGAAAACCGATATTGATAATCAATGTAACAAGAGGCAAATTTGACCTTCGTTTGTTTCATCTTATCGACTCCAGTGGAGTCCCGAATGACAGGTCATCCAAAACTTTCGATGAAAAAACAGCACGTCTACTCAAAATACTCAAAACTTTTTAGTTTCCTGCGTTTTTTACGCATCTGTTTCAGTTTTCGAGAAATAAAATGAAAATCACTCGGTAACCTGTTCGTGCAGTACAGAACACTAAACCTCGAAACAGAGGCACATTTTTGAGCAAGACCCAAAACAACAGTTGTTAAGAATTGTTCAAAGTACAACATATCTCAAAATCAGAAAATGTAACCGGTACGCTAAATTCATTACTAACGATGCGGGGTACTGATTTTAGTGTACCCGTAAAATTTCCTGATTTTGAGATATGCTGCATTTTGAACAGTTTTCAACAACTTTTGTTTTCGGTCTTGGACAAAAATGTGCCTCGGTTTCGAGATTTAGCGTTCTGTACTGAGTATCACGAACAGGTTACCGAGTGTTTTTCATTTTATGTCTCGAAAACTAAAAAAGAAACGTAAAAAACTCAGGAAACTAAAAAATAGTATTTTGAGTAGATCAAAATATATGAAAATTGAAAGTTTTGGATGATCTGTCTGCCGGGATGCCACTGGAGTCGATAAGTTGAAACAAACGACAGTCAAATTAGCCTCTTGTTACATTGAATATCACGACCGATTTTCAACTGAATCGAAGAGAAGATCATCGAGATATTAACAAAAAAACATTGTTTTCACGAAACTGCATCTCAGTAAGAAGTCACATTTTATCAACGTGAGTTGGGTTAAATCTTAATATTTTGAGCCGAGGATTCCACAGTTAAAATATTTCCAATTGTTAGTGAAACACCCTGTATATGAACATACTTTCTACATACAATATAGATCAATATATAATAAAATACAAAAATAGGGTGTAACTGCTAACGAAAGTTAATGTTAATTATTCAAATAGTTTGTCAAAATTATAATTTAATGACAGTTAATTGCTGGAAATCATCAAGTGTTTCAGTAATACCAAATAAAAGTGTTTTACGGTCAGATAATACCTGATTTATTTCGATTGGTATTCTTCAGTCTACATGACACCCACTCCCAGATATTCTAGATTTTTTGTGACATTATTATTCCTTCGATTCGAATTTCCGTCACGATTTGTTTTCAACGTAATGTGTTCAAGTAACCTCGATATTGTCAGTTAAAGGATGCGATCATTAAATTAGCGCGATAATGGAATTATCTGAAAAGGAAATTTGCTATATTTGCTACATTCTGTAGCTCATTGATTCCACATAAAATATTTTCATGGAAATTCTGATAGGCTAAGACCCTATCTGAGATCAACACATTGGTTAAACCCAAATCAAACATGTTGGACACCCCTTTTCATTATTGAATGCGGTTTTTCAATACTCTAAAACTGTCGATTATACCATTTAACAATTGCGTCGCTTATTATTTAAACATCTGTGAAAATAATTATATTAAAGAATAAGTGATCATCTTGATGTATATTCACATACCATCTACAGAATTCTGAAGTTTCATTGAGTATCATCGTTTTTGAATTCCCTTAACTTTTTGATATTTATAAAGGATAAATGTACCTACTACTAGGATCTCCTTATTACTTTTCAATTTGCTTCGTTGATATATTTGGGTTCACAGTCATTGTCCCAATAATATTCAGAACATTTTTTTCTTTTCTATTAATTTGATATTTTGTCGGTTTTGGTTTGGATGACCCAAAGTTGCTAAAATTATGGACCGATCATTCGCGAATATTTGAAGCCTCTAGTCCTCTTTCCAAATACAATGCGCGCTAATTCTTAATTGCTACAAAAACATTTCTACTACACGAATATTATACTGTAACCAGTGGAATTTTTCATAATCTGTAAAGTAATAAGCAATTTCTTTCAGGTACCACGTATGTGTTCGGCTAGATATCGGTCTATGTTCGGACGAATGATTACACAAAATATTCAATTAATCATTTTTATATGTTATGAATATAAACCAAGACATGTAAGATCTACGAATGATTCGATTTAAATCAGAAATTGCACTTATTTCTCATTTTGATAGTTGAGGATCGTTCAAATCACCATGAAAAAAGAAATAAGAAGGGATTAAGACCAACAACCATTGAAGAAATAAGAACTGTATGTATAATAATAATAGTTTATTGATTGAAGATACATCTTACTGCAAGAACAATATTCTTACTAAACACAACACAGCAAGCAACAACATCCATCAATCCATGTACACACAAAATACGTTTTCAGCACTTGTTCGTGAGTTATTAGATCCTAAATAAAATTTTCAACTTCAAACTCATTCGACAGCTTCAAGTTATTATATCAAAACATTATAATAACATTGGAATAAAAAAAATGGCAATGTAAGCACTGACATATTCATAATTATTTCTGAGAAAAATAAACAAAATTATTTCTATCTATAAAATGTTGAATCTGCTTCCTTCACCGATGCTTCAACCAGATATTTACATCCCTCTTCTAAGCGACCTGGAACTGGATTTTTATTATTTTAGTCAGCAGAAAATTATTCGAGGGTGAACCGAGGTAAATGTTACCTTTATTTTCGCTTCCATAATATGTAATAATAATAATAATAAGGATACGGATTTAGGATAGGATAAGACCGATTTTTGGTCATCGTTATGGTCGAACCCTAAAGAACATTATAAAGATGCGGAATGGATCACGAATGAAAAACAATGCCTTGATATCAAACATATGGACTTCGAAGGAATAACGGAGGAAGAAATCACAACAGTAGTTAGAGCGACCAACAATTGGAAGGCCACAGGTATAGATAATATCCACAACTTCTGGTACAAGAAGTTAAATAAGCTCCATGGAGCCCTAGGGAAACAGCTCACGTATGTTCTTCAACATACTAGGAAAACACCCACTTTCCTAATACAAGGCTTAAAATATATGCTACCGATAGATTGAATACAAGATCCGTCTCGGTATAGGCCAATCATCTATCTGCCAACTTTCTACAAAATACTCACCTCATGCATATCCAATCGAATATACCAACACCTTGATGACAATAATATATTAGCAGAGGAGCAGAAGGGATGCAGAAGGAAACACCAAGGGTGCAAGGAACAATTTGATGATGCCTCCCAAACATAGGAGGCATCGCAATGTTCATTCAGCATTTCTCGATTATCCGAAGGCATTCGATAGTACCGCCCATTCTTGGCTTGTCCAAGTATTACAAATATACGAAATTCATCCAGTCTTCGTAGAATTCTTGAAGACAACAATTACACACTGCCGAACGTCTCTGCAGGTCAACATGAACAATAAGTCAATTAAAACCGACGATATACCCATACGTCGTGGAATTTTTCAAGGAGACCTTTTGAGTCCACTATGGTTCTATTAAGCTATGAACTCATTATCTTCAATGCTCCATAGAACAGGATACTGATTTAGGATAAAAACAGATAGGAACTATCATACAATCTCCCACCTGCTGTATATGGATGACATCAAATTATATGCTTCTAACAAGAAGCAATTGGATGGTCTGCTGAAAACTGTCAGTAAGTTCTGGGAAGATATTCATATGAAATTCGGGATTGAAAAATGTAAGAGCCTGAAGATTCAAAGAGGGAAAGTCATAGATGGTGAAACACAACTTCCAAACGGTGATATTATACAGTATATGAGGGATGGCGAAACGTACTAATATCTGGGGTAGCAACAAGCCAGATTGCTAGACCAAAAACAGTTGAAGGAGATGATTCATTCAGAGTACAGTCAGCGTCTGAAGACTGTGCTGAAGTCAATGCTGAACTCGGGGAATCTAGTCAAAGCAATTAACACCTACGCCATTCCAGTGTTGCTTTACTCATTTGGAATAATCAGATGGACTAAGACAGAACTGGATGATATTCAAAGGCAGACCCGAACGATGCTGACAAAGTACAACAATCACATCCAAAATCGTCTGTGATAAGAACAACTTTGAAGCGGAAAGAAGGAGGACGCGGATTGATGGATGATGTCAACTGACATACCGAACAGATAAAAAATCTCAGAGAATTCTTATCTGCAAGAGACGACGCTTCTGACCTCCACAGAGGGATATCCTTGGCTGATAAGGGATTTACACCTCTGAATCTCGCTACCAGTTATGACCTAATAAATCTACTGTTCCTATCAGATACTGGAAAACAAGACCAATAGTCAAGAAAGGAATTGTATGGACGACATCATCATGAGATTAATTAACCACACATCGATAAAAATGCTTCCAACAAATGGTAGATGAAAGAACTATTCGCGGAATAGATTCCTTATGGTCATTCAAGACCAAGTCATCGCTACAAACAACTACAAAAAATGTATAATTAAGGACGGAACATTACGAACAGATAAGTCCAGAAAATTTCATATAAGATCGGAGACTATACAGCATATTACGTCCGGCTGCGAACAACTGGCCAATACAGACTATCTTCACAGGCATAATCGAGTGTGCAACATTATCCATTCCACACAAGTACGAACTTCTGAATGCCTTCCATTCATATTACAAGTATCAACCAGCGCTCATATTGGTAAATAACTCTATCAGATTATACTATGATTGACCTGTTATCGCAAACAGAATGGTGACGAATAATAGGACGGATATAGTGGTGTATGATAATAGAGCCAGAACAGCAGCAGAACGCTGGTGGATGTCGCCATACTGAATAATAACAACGTGCTGAACAAGTTCCAGGGAAAAAATACACAGACCTTCCTATTGAGATCAAACAGATGTGCCACCTCGAGAAAATAGATATCGTTCCTGTCATCATTTCTTTAACTGGGTTAATACCCAAAAGTTTGCATGATAGTCTTAAAAAATTAAAATTGCATAAGAAGACCTATATAGAAATGTAAAAAGCTGCAATTCTCAATACATGTAGGATACTTAGAAAATTTATGGATATTGTAATCTAGCCTATTCCTTTTGATTGCTAAATCTGGGAAAAGTAAATTATATCCAGCTAACAGCTAAGATATTGCACAAGCCCACGATAAAAATAATAATCTTTATTTGTTCCATTTTTATATTACACGTCGAAAAGGCATAGAACTTGTCAATATACTAAATTTAAGATACAAACTGAATGAGTTGTAAAATTACAAGCTCAAAAAGAAAAAAAAGAAAAAGACATACAATACAAAATCTAGCAGTTTTGGTTTTCTTTCAAACAAGAAAATTTCCGAGAAGGAAGGCAAACCACATCACAGACTTTCAGACGTAGGTTTCTCATTTCTATGGAAAGTTTATTGAAGATTTTTACAACATTCACTGTTGAATTCTTTTGGAGATATGTCGAATGAAGTCTTGGTTCGAGCAGATCTTCTTTTTTCCTGGTATCATACGAGTGAGTTTCGTTAAGATGTTTAAAAAGGTCAAAAAGACAATGATAGTATGGTTAGAAACTCTCTCGATCGCAAAACTCATCTAACACTTTGAATGCAAACTTCAACGTCAATCTGATACATCTGTGTTACTATTTTCTGTAGCAATTGGGGAAAACGTCAGCATAATAATGCGTTACAATCCTGATAATAATAATAAAATATTTATCCTGGTGCAGGATGCATAATACAAACTCAAAATATTTCCTTAATTCTTTATCCAATTGAAAAATTTATACGTGGTTCAACCTTATTGAAAATATGCATGCAATTATAAAATGACACCCATCATTGTATTGCTTGTAGCCATAACTAAATAACATGATTCATAAAAAGCGAAAGTATAACACTGAACGAGATCGGCTGCCGTGTCCTACTGACCGATATCTCAAAATTTATTCTACACAACTGTGCTTAAAAATACCCAACCCTGAGCATCCCCGAAGTTTTCAACCTTACTGAGTTATTATTTCAAAATTAACATTTGAATTTGAATTCATCTAAATTGAAATCACTGTGCAAATGGGTCGCAAATGTCCAAAGTGACATATTGCCTTGTTCGCGCACTGGATATTTACTTTATTTTTGAACTTCGTATCTGTAAATGGAATGAATAACTGTTGACCAAGGTCGGGGCTCATACATTACTACAGCAATGCAGGTATGGGTTATCGCGGATTTTAGCAGATTTGCTTTCATGTATCAGTGGCGTATTGTTCTCGGGGCTGATAGTACTTTTGAGTCGAAACTTGGTTCACACAAACAATGAAAATTGGAAATTCTCGCGATCTAGTTAAAGAATGAAGATCAAATACTACAGTGCTAACAAAATTTTACCCAAAATGTTGTTAGTAATGTAGTCTTTGGAGATAAAAGTGACAAATAGCATGCTAACATCTGATTTTATACCTTCCAAAAAGCAACTGTTGTAATTATCTTGTAATTGAACAATGAAGATCTGATGGTTCTAAATGTAGCCTATCTTTAGTTAACCCTCAGACCTGACGAGAAGTCTTAGTCAAAGTCCAAACCAATATCGTTTTTCGACCTTTAACTACCAAATTTGAAACGATCAATTGGAGTTTGACTCAGGTCCAAATTAGTTAGTAGAATGTGTTAGTTGATAGACTTAGATATAAAAAAATATTTTTTTAATTTCAATGCTTATTCTATTAATATCATAAGAAAAGAAAAACAATTATTCAAAATATTTCTTTATCGTTATTCTGTATAATAACTATAATGAACAAAAACTTAAGCTGTAATTCAACAAGGTAAGGCATTGTTGTATTTTGAATTGAATCAATCTGCCTTAGAGATAGCCAAACGTGGAGTACATTTTCAAAATAGAGATGTTTCATCTTGCATTTTTGTATCAGGTTCCTAGTAAATAGCGTTTTATTACGTAGTGTTTTGATCTATGTATATTTTCCACTATTTGATCAGGTATCATGCTCATAATGATACGAGTTTCTCATTTACTTTAATCAAACCTGTGAATACGGTTACAGATTTTTCATTTTTTATTTGAACCTTTTTATAAAGGTATAAAACTAGTACAAATTGATGTATGCTTAGTTTGCCTTTGAACTAAAAAGTTGTGTACTTTCAGGATTGCCCAAAAATACGTCAAATAGAGAAAAGCATTCGTCAAACCTAAAATAAACAAATTATTTGATGGAGACGCTACATATCGACGATTATAGTATATATGTAGGAGGACATAATCGAGCGATATTCAAAGTTCTTTAGAATGCAGGGTGCATAAAATCGTAAGATGAATTATATGCAGATATTTTTGATAATTGACATTTATATTTACAATTTTTCCAAAACTCTTAGAAATTCTGATCAATCTCTTACTTAGTCATTTGTTCAACATTGGAATCACCTTTTGTGTAAGTTTATTGTAGAATATTTTCATGAAATAAAGACATCAATATTGGAAAGGATGCGACGATAGAGGAATACAAAATAAATTTTTGCTTGTTACTTTGGAGCTGGTAAATACTTTGAAAAACTAATACATTCTGTCAAAAAAGTACCGGGAATTGGTTAATGAAAAACAAAATATTTATTTTTCATCCAATTTATTGTATTGTCTCTAAAGAAGGCTCCTTTCGAAATAATACATTTACGTCAACGAATAATCCAATCATCAAAACATTTCTCAAACGCTTCTTCCAGAATCGACTTCAGTTCTCGCCGCGAACTTTCTCTCACATCTTCTATTGAATCAAAACGGGTATCTCGAAGTGGTAATTTGAGTTTTAGAAAAAGAAAAAGTCGGTCGGTGCCATATCAGGTGGATACGGTGGTTTTTGGTCAGAAATTCACTCACAAAGTAGCCTAGTGAGATGGTGCATTATCGTGATGCAAAATCCATGAGTTTTCTTTTCATAGTAAGTGATTCCGCCGTTACTACGTGATAGTTAAGCATGATGATAATAAGAAATTAAACTATGTATTTTACTATCACAAGATTGTTTATATATGTATGTATTTTCAAGTGTAGTTCAATACCTGTTGTCAGGTTAAGATGGCCGAGCGACAGAAATTTCAATCCTGATTCTCAATAAATCTCTTGTGATACTATAATACATAGTTTAATTTCTCATTATCATCAATTTTCGTTCCACAAATCTGGCCTAGCTCGACAAATTTGTTTTCTCAAACGTCGCATAACGCTCAGGTAATATTCTTTATTTACCGTCTTACCTTCTAGTAAGAATTCCGAGTGCACAACACTGCGATAATCAAAGAAAACATTCAACATTATCCTGATTTTTCATCGACTTTGGCGTTTGCATGTCAAACTCATAGACCCATGTCTCATCACCAGTTACAATACGTTTCATGAATATTTGCCCGGAATCGACTCGTTCTAGCATGTTTTCAGCGACTTTTAAGCGATTCAATTTTTGAAGAAAATTCAGGTCTTTTGTAACTAGTCGAACGACAACGCGTTTTAAATTGTCTGAAATGGTAAGAATTATTAGTGTAACACAGAAAGTTTATTGCATATCCCTCTCAAATTTAAACGACGATTTTCAATAATCATTTCCTTCACTATATCGATGTTAACCTCAGTTGAAATGTTGTTGGCTGACCTGAGCGAGGTAAATCTTCCACCACATTTCGGTCACTCTTGAATGCATTGTACCACTCATATGCACGTGTTTTTGTTAATTGTCGGTTCATGGTAAGCCTTCTGTAACATTTTCAGCGATTCGGCACAAGAAATTCCATTTACAATAAAAAATTTGAGACAAATTCTCTGTTCGATATTTTTATCCATTGTAAATATCTGAAAGGAACTAAAAAAATTTAGCACTGTAAACAAACTAAACGACAGATCTCGTTCAATCAGTATAGAAAACAAATGTGCCAACTCAGCAACAACAAAAATTTTGACAATCATTTTAAGTAAATTTTTCAAATATTCAATTTCTAGTACTTTTTGGACAGAATGTACAAGAACAAAGAAACTGGTGAACATCATGTTTCTTTTTCACAGTGTCAATCAATGTTGGAGTTTCCACATTTTTCCGCTAAATATATAGATCATTTGCATCCAAACAAAAAGTTTACACTGGGCGTATAGCCTACGGTTATTTCCACCATATCTATTTTTCTTATTTTCTTATATCAAAGAAATTTATTCTAAAGTATGTAGTGTGCTGTAAGATGGAACTGAATTTTGAGAACCGAAGAGCAAAACATCTCTCAACTTTTATTTTGATTCAGTGGGTCTGTTTTTATGAGTCTGTAGTTTTTGTGCCAATAAAAGAAAAGGTTCACCTAAGATTCAATATATTATAAATATTACACATTGGCGTTCTTTGGGTATGGACTAAGCCAAAATCTATATTTTAGTTATTGGACGCAACATGCTCTAGTATACCGTAAGGGTTGGTTCTTAAATAGAGGATGAAAAGGCCTTGCTCTATTGAAATATTCGAAAGAGAAGAACATGTTTGGTTTCACTGTCCCGGTGTCGTTTTCCGATTTTAGCATCGTCCCGTTCAGGTGGTGGGGCCTCGCCCGGTAAGGAGCCCCGTGTAAGACGATAGCGCTCCGCTCTGGCTGAGTAAGACAGTCGCTCGCCAACCTCGCGTCGTGTGTAACTGGGAGATCTTTGTTCTTTTACGGTGAGTATTTTTGGCTTTACTACTCAACATTTAAGAGATATAGATGTGTATCTAAAGCTAATTATAACATTACGTCGTTCTTGCGGATGTAGACCGGTTATGGGGTGCTGGAATTGAAGCTTCTTGAATGATCATTACTCTCAAAGAACAGGCATTGTTAAGATTCCTCGATTTCTTGAGACATACCACAGTCCACGGAGTACTCAGATAAACGGCATTTACAATTTCAACCTGCAAAGAGTTCAAGCTCCTTATAAATTTTACCGATCAGAATAATCATTATACAAAGAAAACTTCTTGACTGTTTTTTTGAAATGTATACTGTTTTTGCGAAACGAAGTCTTGAAATACTTGAAAGGTACCTATTACGTATTAAGTTCATTGAATTTTCTAGTTATACGATATGTGAACTTTAAATTTCTCTTAGGAAGAAACTATATTGAAAATTAGAAGGTTCAACTTTTAGAATAATCTTTTCTTTTCAGAGATGTGAAAGGTAGATAAATTATCTAAATATTGATCTCGCTATTATAAAATTTAAATTCGGTTAATTGACTAAACTAGAAATAAAATCATACAACATTGGCTTTTACTACATTGTTGAATTAATATTACCCAGTACCACATTATTACTTGTATTTTAATTCAATGATTAAACGGCCGTCAAATTCATCGTAAATATTCGTTACCAAAATATGACGAATAAGTTTCAAACTTTTCTCCGACGTTTTCGAAATTCTTAACCAACGACCATCAAAATATAAAATTGAATTGTTTCTCAGGATTTTTTTTCCGGATGTCCAATGTTCCAGATATTATAGTTATGTCGACATTATAATGCGCTTCATATTCAAACCCAGCTTTTGAAGTGTAAAAGGATTGAAGTCTATGATCAAAAATTTATCATTGAATTTTGAATATGAGATAAATTTCAATTTTGAGGAAAGATTAATCATTCCAGGGACTAAACTATATTTATTTTCGGAGCACCCTATCAAAACAATTGGAAATAATAAAAGTTTTTTTTCTTATGATTACTACAGTTTTTCAGATACTTTATTTAAATCCGACACATAGGCGACTCTTTCAAATCTACATAATCAGATCACCGAAATATTATGAAAATCTACAGGGTGGTAGATTTTCAGAGGTAATATCACTTTCGTTGATATTTCGCTGATGGGCAGTGATAGTTACAGTGACTCTTTCGAAATGTACCCTTAACGAGTCGCTCCTCATCATACTTTGTTTGGACGGCTTCATCAACGACTTCGAGAAACAGGTAGCTTCAAAATTAGAGACCATGATTGTGGTCGCCACTGGGATGTCAGAACACTAGAATTAGAAAAGTTTTACTTAATTCAATTGACGATCAACCCGATACCATTACTAAGAAAATTGCTTTACAGCTACATGTTAATCATGTGACCATATTGAAAGAACATCCCCTATATCCATATGATGCACAACGAGTCTAGGCTCTGTTACCTAGTGATTTTCCTAACGGTCTTGCATTTTTGCTTCGGATGCTAGATATGATTAGACAACAACCTGAATTTGTGGGGCATATTTCATTCACATACGAAGTAAGTTTTATGAGAAATGCCATCATTATTAACCGCAATAACCACGGAAGAAAATCCTCATGCTTTCATTGAAGCTCATCACCAGGAACAGGATCTTCTTTGAGCGTGTGGATTGGAATGAATGAAGATCTCCTAATTGGTTTATCTTTTCTTCCACCTAGATTGAATGAATATTCATACAGTTTCTAACCGAAGAGCTGCAGGATCCTAGTTCTTTAGCTGACAGGGTGGGAATGTGGTACATGCACGATGGCATTCCTGCTCATTTTAGTATAAGAGCACGTCAACATTTGAACGAAACGAATCCAGGTTACTGGATAGACTGAAGTGGTCTCCAATTTTGGCCAACTCGTTCACCTAATCTGAATCCAATAGACTTTTCTACTTGGGGATATTTGAAAACATTGGTTGACAGGATCCCTGTTCAAGCGTAGAAAACTTCAGAAATCGCATTATCATTTCTTGTAGAGTCATTCGAGATATTCCTGGGATTTTCAATCGGATTCGAAGATCTATGTGTCATGGTCTAGACTCCTGTGTGATTAAAAATTGATTGAAAATTTATAAGGAAAAATTTAGCTGCCCGGGTCGTACTGGAAAGAAGTTGTAGGGGTAGAAAGGACACGTGACTTTGCACTGCCTGCCTGTATTTCGGTGAGGAAGCGCTTGTGGACATATGTTCTTGGAAACGTCATAAAAGGGAATGAGGAATCACTTCGTGAAATCTTTCGCACATGATCATTTATACCCTGTATAGACGAAAATCAGATATTAATTAGCTGCTATCCTAAAATTATTTTCAAAAATACAGAGTATTCCATTACACAGACTCTCAAATCAAATTTATGTTTGTTTTAAATGAGACGTCCAATCCCGGTCGATCGGGCTCAATTTCTCTGATAGGCTGTTGAACGACGAAGAAATTTAGCGATTTCTTAGCGAAGATTTTCCAAAATTAATATAGCATTTTCCGAATGCTATGAGAAATGAAACACAGCTGTAATTTAATGAAGCACCTACACATAATTTCATTCATGTTTGAAACAAATTGGACCCATGTTTCTGGACAAATGGATAGGTCGTGGGAAAAGTCTTTAGCATCAGTGAACTTTTATTTATGGGGTGAATTAAAACTAAAGTTTACTAGAATGAATTAACTACAAGAATGATATGATTCGAGATCAGTCCATGATAATACTCAGGACAATCTCACTAATATGAGAGGAAATTTTGTACGAATTGAAATGTGCATCCGAGAGGAAGATAGATTATATTTCATAGGACATTGTTCTCGTTGAATTATATTATAACTCTGAATCTATTCAAAATAGGTATTATAGTTTGGTCTTTCATTTGAAGTCAATGAATAGAGGGTGTTCTATTTGGAAAACAAGAGTCCGCTACACTTTTTATTTACCCGTTAGTTCCACTAAGTTGATTAAATCAATTATTTCGAGTTTAATTTAACTATTACTTCAAAAATATCTATTAATATTGATTTGGAACATTCAAAATTTATTAAATTTTAGGCATACCTAAATGGTGCAGTATGAAAATATTTGATTCAGTATATCCAAAAAATTTATTCTCTGGTTGATTCAATTGAAGCTGCAAGATTCTGTAAAGCATTAAATGTGAATGACAATAGTTGAATAGTTGAATAACCCACTCCTTTTGGATGTGTGACACAATTCTTTGTGTGAATGCATACAAAGTTAATTTTCTTATTCTTGTGTTGTTGATTTGTAAGTTTTATGGAATTGCTATTTTAAATGATTTTATAAAAAAATTTAGATGCTAAGTTGATATGAACTTTTGAGCGTCTGAATTTGAATTTTGATAGATAACTCCAACGACTGTATACACATTAACCACGAAGTAAAAGAGATAAAAAATTTAATTATATCCTCGGTCTCCTTTTTCAGAAACATTATTTCATCCATTTCTCATTACTCGAAACCAAATTTAGCATTTACCCACCCATTTTGGGATATTCCGATTGCTAAATCTTGATATTTTTTAATGAAAATGAAAACAAAGATTCTCATTGTAGATAATATCCTGCGTGGTATTTTCAGCACACATTTAAATATACAAGGTGAGCCAACTAAAAAGAAATAGACTCTCTGATGGGTGAAGTGATACATTATTGAAAAGATGCTTTGTATTGCTAAATAACTGTGGGAGAATTTTGGAATTGGACCGAAAAGATACAGGCTGAATCACTGAAATGCTGTAAAAAGTGAATAATTGTAGAGTTTCTCAATTTAGAATGAAAATCGAGTTCGATTTGCGGGGAAACATTTATCTGTAACCGGTATTTGTGAAATAGCATTCCTTGAATTGGAATAACACTACTGAATATTTTTATTTAGGTTTGAGATATTCTAATCCCGTATTCATTTCTTGATATCGCTTCAAAATCGGTTAATAAGTAGATGAGACAGTTCATGTTTCCATCGAGTAAGCATTGAAGAATTCAGTAAACTAATAAATTTCTCTCAAGAAAACGGAACAAATAAAATATTTCGCAAATGTATTTTCATTTGGCACTGATGATCGAGAAAAATTATATAACACTACACACAATCAAGTCAACATATTTGCCATATTGCCGTAAATAAACTTTCAACAAAACTATAAATTATTTCAAAAATTCTAGAGCGCACTATCTGATTAAGTTTAGCTTGACAAGTGTCAATCTGTCATTTAGTTTGAATCGACTTTATTGAAAACACGTGCATATGAATGGACAATGCATTTAACAGTTGCCGAGATGTGGTAGAAGATTTGCCTCACTCTGTTTGGCCATATTAACATTTTCTACTGAAGTTAACATCTATAAAGTGAAGAGAACGGTAAATTTAAAATCGTCATTTGAGTCTGAGAGAGGCAATAAACTTTCTGTGTCTGACAAATCAATTCGTACCATTTTAAACGATTATTGGGGCATAAAACGCGTTGCCGCTCGACTATTTCCTAAAGACCTGAATTTTCTTAAAAAATTAAATCGCTGAAAGTCGCTGAAGAAGGAATGAGTTATTTCCTACCCCATATTGATAAAACGCATTGTAACCAGTGATGACATATGGATTCATGATTTTGACATGCTAGCTAGTCAACAAGCTTTGAAATAGGGCCTTTCAACTGAGCCGAAACCGGAAAAAGCACTCCAAAGTCGATCGAAAATCACGGTAATAATTACTGTTTTCTTTGAGTATAATGGTGTTCTGTATTCTTGACAGAATGTCAGATGGTAAATGAAGAATATTACCTGAGCGATATGCGGCATTTAAGACAGTAAAGTCGTAGAAAAAAGCCAGCTTTGTGAAAAGAAAACTCATGGATTTTGTACCACGATAATGCACCATCGCACAAGGCTATCATTGTGAATGAATTTCTGATCAAAAACTCAACGAATACTTTTTCTTCCAATACTTAAATTACTACTTCGATGTAGACGTTTTGAATTGATAGAAGACATAAAAGAGAATTCGCGGCGAGAACTAAAGTCGATTCCGGAAAAAGTGCTCGAAAAATGTTTTGATGATTATTTGGAAAGGAGTTTACTTTGAAGGAAATATAATAAATTTGGATGAAAAAAAAATATTTTGTATTTCATTGACCATTTCCCGAAACTTTTTGACAGAACGTATTTTAAAAGTAAACTCTATTTAATTTAATATTTGATTTTGCGAAAAAATAATCTCCTAATAGAAAGTTGTCAGAGGAAACCCTATAAATTTTAGATAATAAAAAGCATACTAGAATCGTGACAAACAGTCAGAGGTGTACGATGTTACTATTACTCATCATTATGATTCAATTTTTATCATGACATATCAGGACATCCATGTCCGAGATATTCTTGCTTTCTCCAAAATTTTAAACCTGCTTCATTTCTGAATAAGATATATATGCAATGAAATCCTCATCATTAGTTACAATAAATTATTGATAACAAACTTCTCTGAATCAGTAAAATATTCGAATTTATTCAAATGTGTCGGATATTCTTGGTTTCATGAGTGGAATCGTTAACTTCTCATCAATAAACATCTTATCTTTTGTCTTTCCAATTTTGGAAAAAATTTAGTATTGTTTTATTTCAAATCTTGTTCAAAATTTTCTTGATGAAAAGAAAATTTCAAAATACGACAATTGAAAAATGTTTGAATTTCATGGCGAAAGTTTCAAGTCACTTTGTTTGTAATCAAACATTGATAAACTTCAGAAGAACATTGATATGACATGGACACAGCCGTGTCAAGGACGTAAATTAGCAACATTCTTGGTTTATGGCTGCCGCGACTGTGACATTTCATTTTAGTGCACAATAAATTTCAAATTATTCTAATAATTTCTAATTCTCAAATGCTCGCAAATAACCCCGATATCAATTTGAATTCGAATTCTTTATTGGCATGGCTAACTGCAATCGATTATTCATAAGATTATTCATTGTTATGTATAAATATTTGTTTAGTTTACATGAACTCGCTTATCTACTCTGTTGAATTATTGAATTTGCATATTTTCACGAACAGATCCAATATTGTCGACCAACTTATTTCATAAAACAGTACACCTGGAACAAACTGATTAATTTTCATGAACCGATGAATAATACTTGTTATTAATATCAGCATGTCTTCCTCCAAATAGGAATTCAACATGTGATATATGAATTAGTTGATTTTGGTACGCGTACAAGTTCAAGGATTTAAAACTAAAATGTTCGAATCTCTGCTTCAGAGGTAACTGTTATATAAACTTTTCCACATCCACTTAAATATTATAATTCATTGATATATTATAATTAAATATACATAGGATATTCATTTTTCGAAATTCACTTTCCAAAGTGTTTTTCAATCAACGAAATAACCTGGATAGTGAAAGTTCTTCTTATAAATGACGTTGCCAGTCTCATCAACCTGAGAAAGTCTTATAAAATACGAGTAAAAAATAAATAGTATAGAATTTTATTTTGAAAAACCATAGGTACTTTTTATACACTAACTCTAGTATTAGAATTTGTATCAAACACTGAAATTTTTATGATAAAATAAATTGATTAAATATACAGAGTGTTTCCGAAGAAGACGACCTACTTTGGATAGTCATTCATCAGCTAAAATGAAGAAGATTCATCAAATAACTTTCCTTTCTTAACTTCGAGAAATGGTTGATCAAAGTCGAGACATAAAATGAGATTTTTAGTTTTTTCTTCGGTATCTAGAAGGTAAATCAGCTCGAAATTTCACAGATATCATCAGTTCAACACGGACTCTTCAGTCTGTATTTCTTTACTCATATACCATTTTGTTGTGAATTTTCATTAGAACATCTATAATTTGACAATAAAATGAATATTTTCTCTGTAAATGCATATTTTTGATTAATGGAAGACTCGATATAACTTTACGATTCTGAAATTCAACAAAAATTATGGAAATTTGTTTTATTCTGTGTAATAAAAGGTCCCGATTCTGAATTAAAGTAAATATTGATATTCGCTTATTTTCACGAACCTGAATGGAAATAGCCTAAAATGAAATGCGTGCTTATCGATATAAACATAAATAACGTAATTGAAAATTTTATTGACAAAGAAACCATTCATTTGTGATTTACTTTCATTTGGTTGCACGTGAGTCTTTTCTAATATATCTAAATATAATAAAATAAATCAAACTTTTGTTTCAAAATGTTCGTTATTCATTCTGTCAAAAAAGACTGGGAGTTGGTCAATGAAACACTAAATATTTATTTTTCATCTAAATTTATTGTATCGCCTTCGAAGTAGGCCCCTTCCTGAATAATCATTTACGCCAACGAATAATCCAATCATCGAAACATTTTTCAAACTCTTTTCCCGGAATCGACGTCTGTTTCAGGACTTCTATCAATTCAAACCGGGTACCTCGAAGAGGTTATTTGAGTTTTGGAAAGAGAGCAAACTCGGCCAGAGCCATATTAGGTAAATACGGTGCTTGTTCGATGGTATTGGTTGAGTTTTTGGTCATTATCATGGTGCAAATTCTATGAGTTTTGTTTCCACTAATTTGGTCTTTTTCGATTAATTTGCTTTCTCAAACGCTTCATAACGCTCAGGTAATATTCTCTACTTACTGTCTGACCTTCTGACAGAAATTCCGAGTGCGCAACATTGCGATAATCAAAGAAAACTATTAACAATACCTTGACTTTTGATCGACTGGTTTTTTCGGGTCGGTCCAGTCGGAAGGCTTCATTCCGAAGCTTATTGTCTGGTTTGTATGTCAAACTCATAAACACATGTCTCATCACGAGTTACAATGCGTTTTATGAATATGTAGTCGGAATTGACTCGTTCTAGCATGTCTTTAGTGACCTTTACGCGATTCAATTTTTGAAGAAAATTCAGGACTTTTGGAACTATTCTAGCGGCAACGCGTTTCAAGCCCAAAAAATCGTTTAAAATGGTAAGAATTGATTCACGACATACAGAAAGTTCATTGTCTATCTCTCCTAAATTGAAATGACGATTTTCAATTACCATTTTCTACATTTTATCGATGTTAACTTCAGTGGAAGATATTAATGGTCGACCAGAGCGAGGCAAATCTTCCACCAAATCTCGGCCGATGTTGAATAAACTGCACCACTCATATGTACGTGTGTTTTATGAGTCGATTCACGGTAAGCCTACTATAACATTTTCAACGATTCGACATATGACATTTCATTTGCAAGACAAATTCTTTGTTCGATATTTTTATTCATTGTCAAAAATGGCAAAACACATTTGTGACAGTTGACAACAGCACTATAAAAAAACTGAATGACAGATCGAGTTCAAAGTCCGCGTCAACCTAGAAAACAGTTATGCCAACTTAGCAACAACTAAATTTTGACAATCGTTCTAAGCAAATTTTTTAAGTAATCAATTTCCGGTATTTATTTGACATAATGTAGTCTGGATTGAATTTTAGGGAACTAGAAAAATTTATCGAGCAACTGAAAAATTTAGGAAATATAGAAAGTGTGAACCATTTTGAACTCAAAGCGTTAATTTGAGATTCGAAAAATGATTTTTGATTTTTTTCGCAATCAAATGAAAGTGCCGAACATCGACAGCCGGTTTCTTCTTACTCTGGAACTACCTTTGGTATTCAAAAAGTGTGGATAGTTGTATTTCGCATTAAGGGAATGATGTTTAAGAAGACAGCAAGTACAGTTTTTCTTTAAACAAAATTATGCTCGTTTGTGATTCTCATTGCGAATTAACGAAAACTTTTCAGTTATTGACTGTACATGTATTATCATCAATTTGTAGTCGGATTCATTAGTTCTTTCACAATAATGTAGAAATTTGAAGCAGCTTTCTGATAAGGTATCACTCGAACTATTTTCTAACTGTAAGGATTGGTGTTCTAAATAAGCACCTTATGCTGCAAGATCTCTCCGAACAAAATCGACATGTTGTGTTGTGTTCCCTTTAGTTCGTTGATATTGCTTGATATCAAAAACGAAACATTATAAGAAAATACCCCTTTGACACTGCTACTGATACACTGATACGAACATTTATTATTCACATAAATGGCAGATAATCTGGCTAACCGTTGAGTATGATACATAATTGCCTATAAAATATCCGTTCGAAACCGGTAGCCATAGTCGTATTAATAACAATTTTATCTCGGTAATCGCAAGATACATGCATTATCTCCTTTCATACGTATTTAAATTTGTGGAAGACACCTAGAAAAGATGTCATGATCACGTTGATATTTATCGAAATACAACTTTGCGGCCATATGGCTTACGCACTTGACCCAAAGCTTGCAAAAATAATCACGCTCTGCCCTTGATTATAATGTAATGATTGAAATTCTCAAGGTGCGATTCGTTTCCAATTTCTTCCATATTTAGAGTAGACTCGTGTTTTTTGTTCTTGAAAGATTACTTTTGGTACATAGTTGATTGAATCGGCTTTCATAATGAATAGTCATAGTTTTGTTATATTATACAAAGACGTTATGTAGAATAATGCACTATAGCTAGCACATTACTGTACTAACAATATCTATTTTTGAAAATGAATGTGGATGTCAATATTTGTTATATATGTATATGTTTACAAATTTATTCTTTAAAGACATTTTTGAAGTGAAAAGGGAAGGCGATGGGGAGTATTCAAATCTATTACTTATTCAGTAAATTTTCTTATTTGTTGGAATTAGCACACAAAAAATCTCCAGATTGTTACCCCTAGACATCGTCTTTTCGCACCGAGCTATGAATGTATTCGGTTGGGCTCTCTTCTTGATTCAAGCTTGTTTATTACACTCTTAAGAGACCTTCCCTTTTGATACATTGATCAAATCAATAAATGATTAAATCTCATTTAGCCACAGCGTTGTTTTCTACCGTCCTAATTAAGTGATAAGCACCAGGTATATTGATGCAGGTAAAACTCAAAGATATAGAAAATGGAAAATTAAAAATGAAAAAGTTTGTACTCGTAGTACTGCACAAGTCGGTAATCTTTTATTTGATGCACCAACGTACCTAAATTTTAGTAAGAAAGAAATATTTATGTCAGAAAACATAACACATAAACTATAATCAAACTTAACGAGTTTAATTAATTCCTGGATATTTCATGAATTGCTATTTTGCCTTCTTCATGGAGTACATTATATGTTCATATAAAATTTAATTAACAATATTTCAAGAGTTGATAGGTGAGGTCTAGACAAGAAAAATTGATCTATTTGACAGTATAACGGAGATATTCGTCAGTTTGTATTTTTTAAATTTTATGACTCTAATCATTGAATCTACTAGAACACAAAAACTTTAAAGAGGAAAGAAAAACAGTTGTTACTATTTTGAAGAGAATAAAATTCTCATTGATATAAACATATCGAGTTTCATTTATGCCGATGCATCGTACACACTAGCGTGACTCGAAGCGACAACTGTATCACTCTGTATTTTTGACAATCATATTTTTCAATGAAGAATATAGTACAGAAATCACAAACTCACATTTCAAACTAAAATGGCTATAACAAATCATATTTTGCCTTGTAAACATTGCATTATTTCAATTTTGAGTAAGGTCTGATTCATGATTCCCAGAATAAGTAACACTTTCGGTTGAGGTATTGAAAATAGAATACCAAAAGAGGTATTGATATTTTTACATGTTGGTACAAGTTCGAGAAAGGTTTTCATGAACAAAATAATTCTAGAAATATTGAAGGAGTATGAATTACGTTTCAAAAGATAAAATGTCTATGTTCTTCTGTTCGTTATGAAGGTGGAAAAGCCTCATCGTCGCCTAAATTTAGATCTTTTTCTGATTAAATGCATATAACGAAATCTTTTGTTTCAGTCGTAACTAAAGCGAACTCAATCCATTCATCATGGACGCAATCAAGAAGAAGATGCAAGCTATGAAGCTTGAAAAAGACAATGCCTTAGACCGTGCTGCCTACAATGAACAACTCGCTAAGGACGCCAATCTCCGGGCAGAAAAGGTAATTGCTTGTTGAAAATTAATCATATCCATCCTAAAAGTTTCTTCCTAATATTCTAGGCAGAAGAAGAAGCTCGTTCTCTACAAAAGAAGATCCAACAGATTGAGAATGATCTCGATCAAACCCAGGAACAACTTACTCAAGTCAATGGAAAACTGGAAGAAAAAGAAAAGGCTTTACAAAACGTGAGTTTAGGTTTAGATTTCATCTAAAAATCTTCATTTTGAGAATATCATATATAAGGTTCTGTGAAAATATTCACTCTTCATTAAGATTTTTCTATCAGAGAAGTCCTCATTTTCATAACGTACGCTTTTAAAATCCAAAAATAATGATGGAATTATTGATGTCGGTGAAAATCGCCTCTTTTAACAGTTTCCTGAACTCTATAACCATGTAACACATGGAAAAACAGAGTAATTAAAATGTCGTCAATATACTGTCAACTGTATATCATTAAATATTAAATGTAAATGTAAACATAAATGTTGTTCATAAGTTTCTTCTTCTATTGATTATTTGTTTCGTCTAAAGCTTATGTAGCTTATCAATTGAAGTTTTTTTGTACTTCTTTGAAATCCCTTTTGTATTTTATTCAAACTTTGAAAAAGCGCATGTATTGAGATGATGAAAGCTGTTGGTTCCCGCTAAAAATCTTGCGGATAATGTAGTAAAGATTTTCAAGAATTTGGAAACGCGATTGATATTTCTTAACGTTTCCTGCAGAAAAAAGATTCTCAAGATCTTCAATTACATTATCTAGAATAGTTGGGTAAATTTATTAGTACAATTGTCACTTGTGCCTTATTGATTGAAAACTTATGTCAATGTATTTTCGGTCGTCTCTATGGCTTCCACTCCTTGGATCCGCTAATATTTATATATATATATATATATATATATATATATATATATATATATATATATTTTATATATATATATATATATATATATATATATATATATATATATATATAAAAATTATAAATAGAGAAGAAACGATTTTTGTGGATCATTTATAGTTATATATAAAGTTCATGAGAATATATATTCCTTTATATTGTAAATTGGGAATTTCAAACCCTCTATACGCTCTACCGGATTGCGTGAAATCCTAGTAAAATTCATAATTCATTGATTATCGGTTTTTAACAAAACGCTCGTATAGTTCGATTTTTCATTTCTAATACCTAAAATAATTGCATTCAGAGCTCAAAATAAATTGTCATCTCTCTTATATGATTCCAAAAATCCAATGGATAATATAAATAAATCAGTACGTTCTAAATTACTTCAACCAGACTACTATAATATCCACCCAGGTCAAACTGGTCGTTCCTTCAGAATAAGATATGAAGAACATCAAACTTCCTTCATTTTAAATAAACAAAATTCAACATTTGATAATCACTACATACAAAAGGATCATTCTTCATCCAGTATTGATAATTCAAAATTTTATACATTGGCCCAAAAAGTAGAAAACTCAATTACTCATAATCATTTGAAATTTTTGAATCACTTTTCAATTACAACTTACAAATAATGAAAGATCAAAATGATTTATGTGAATATCAAATTTTGATATATTAAAATTCTTCATTTCATTATGTACTTTGCGAAACGTATAATACTAAAAATAGTCAATTGTTTCCGTGGTTACTACGTGATAGCTAATCATGATAATAATAAGAAATTAACTATGTAATATACTTACTATCTGATTGTTCCAAATCCAAATAAGGACCTATTAATAAATACCACGGTATTTGTTATGAATGATATTCTAACATCTCCTAAAATGTTTTGACATTTGGAATAAATTATGGAAGTTCCTTGGACCTACAACTGGTAATATCGAAGAGTATCTCAATTTCTAATACGCAAGTTATAGGCAGAAAAAATTAGAGATTCTGTGAATTTCGCCAATATTCCATGTTCCTTTTACCATACCACTGACAATTCTTATATTCGTAATCTAAACATTCCATCTATAAAATTCCGAAATGACTATGACTAGAAAAGGTTTAGTACTCCAAATATTCCAATTCGAAATGATTTAGAGGAATCCCAACCTTTTATCAATTTTCTTGGAAACTTCTAGTGAGACTAATGATCCCAAGAATCGAAATAAATGGCCATTCCGCAAATATTTCTCAGATCAAGTCCACTTTGACATTTCTCGAATTCCTCGTCTTTACTCTAGAAATCATAATGTACAACATTTTTCCTAGTGACATATTACAAGTTGACTTTGCTAGTTCGTTGAAAGATGATTATTTTCTAAAGAAATATTTCCGGTCTGTTAACATGAGTTTACTCTAGTTTATTACTGCGCAACATTCTCAAATCTAAAAATATCCAACAGAACCCGATCTCTTGCCAAATATGGTTCCACGGACTCACAATTCTACGTCAAAGAATACTCGAAGCCAAGGAGATACGAGATTTTGTGTTCGATTGGGATGATTTTAAAAAATCAGGTTTTCTCAGTTTTATTCTCCAAAATTCGAGAAAAAAAAAACTAATATCATATAATGCACATAAATACGTGGTGGTGTATGCATGGTTGCAGATACAGCGCTACTCAAGGCGGAATGAAGAATGCCGCGTGTTCTTACAAAAATGTATAACCGCCCATGCGCCGATACTTTCGCTTTGGTTCAACGTTTCATCGCTAGTGCGCAACAGTGGCAACAGTTGGCAAGATGACTGCGGCGATGTGGTTAGTGATAACAACATCTGAGTGACAATGTCACAAAAAACGGGGCCAGGGGGCTCTGGTAGAAAACGGGGACATCAACATCACCCCAGAAACGAAGGTAGTAGAAGAACGGCACTTTTGAAAGAAGAATTAAAAAGTTCGAATCCGCCCCTTAGTGAATACAGTCAACAAACAGTGATAACATCGAGCCCCACTGTGATACAAAGTGCCTCAAATTCGAATATAGTTAGTGATATTAAACCCAACGAATGTGATAATGTAGTTATAGATTTAACAAATAGCGAAGAAGAATTAGAAGTTAGGCCGAGTAGCAGACAGACCAGCCCAAAAATAACCCCTCCTAGAGAGCAAAATAAAATTTCGAAAAATGAACAGAATAAACGTATCCGCCGAAGTAAAAAAATTCCTGAAACTAAAATTGATGTCGATAGAGAAGATATGTCCACAGTTTACCGGCCAGCAGCAGAAGGTTCAAGTTTAAGTGACGAAGAAAGGGACCCAGAATTGGAAGAACTTTCGAAACTCCGTTGTACCTCAGAACGGACTGAAGTAATCGCAGAACGGGAAATAAGAAGACGAAGAAGATGTGCAGATTACCCTGGATTAGCATTCAGTTCCATCTTCAGCTCGGATACCCTGATGAAATTTTCCATAATACGAAACGAGCTACACAACATTATGAAGACGCAATTGAAGAGGGTATGTGAAACCTATCGGTTTCAAACTAATATTTTCATTGGATTTTATGTTTACATACTCATGAAACGTGCACTTTACTTCTATAATTAGATGAAAATATAAATAAAAGCAGTGAATTTCCCTTTCACACAATCGGAGTGTTGGGCTTCTGTCAGCTGACATTGTTCACGTGGGTTTGTTTGTGTTGGTTTCTGACGCAACAAGTATACGTAAGTGATTCCAAACGATCTATACAAGATACGGGGGGCTTCTAAAACATGATTGCGTTTTGAAGATTTCTTTCGATAGTTTTGTATTCGTTATTAATGAGTCGCTGTGCTTCGAAGTTCAGGAGATAACGATAATTCCTGTTAGCGTTACACAAAACACTTGTTTTTAAAGAAAACCACATAATTTTTTTGTAAATCATTCAAAAAATAGATACATTTTATTTTCTTTCGAACGAGGGATAACAGCCTAGAGAAAAAGAAATTGGTTCCCTCTTGAATCCATGAATGACTCGTTCTCTCAATTTTTGTAACAGGCTGCTCATTATGATGATGAAATTTTCATATGGCCCCAGACATAATAGTCTATTGGCGTAAGTTCTGAGCTTCTAGCTGGCCCGAATAGTTGATCTACTGCAAATCCATCTGCTTGGAAAATTTATCCAACAAATGTCTTAAATAATCTCTAATGTGTTCGACATCTATAGTGTTGAAAAATTGTGTTCCGCCCGGTGTCTTACGGTTCATCATTCATTAAATCAATTAAGATGCTTTTTAAAAAATTCTTATAGTCGGCGCTATTCAAAGTCTTTGGTAGAGAAGAGAGACCAATCAAAAGATTATGATTACCATCATACGTTCAATAAAAATCTCTGGGTAGCGTTTTCTCAATTAATCGTGATCCATAATACTTCAGACCACTGCATCGAAAATAACATGAAAAAGAAACGTTTATTAATTTAATTAAATATTCGAGATACAATTAATTCAAGAATAATGAGAAAATTCTTCCTTAACTTTGTTTGTTTTTAATGTTTCAAGTTAAAGGAAGAGTTTTTCTGAGGAAAATCTTGAAACAAGAATAACTCCGAAATGGTTCGTTCTTTGATAGCAGTGTGTATGACTCAATTTGTTGTAAATGATCCATACTACTACCCCTTCAAAGATTGTTCACTACTTATCAATCACCCTGTATACTGGCTGATCTGACAGATGTATCCTGTGCAAATTATAATGAACTTTTAGATTCCCCCCATATCCTCCATTTCTTCCGTCAAGTTGTTCATGAAGCTCAACGAACAAAATAAAAAAGAATCAAGAGAAACTGAAAACTTTCTATGAAAGTTCACAAATTTTTTTTCCTAAACACAATGGGAAAATTATGAATATTTTAAACAAAAAATAGCCAATTCTGCCAAACCGTTTTCGGGTGAGGCACGAATGAATAGTATTTCGTTTTTATTGATTTAAATGACATAACAACAGGATAGATACCAGAAATTTCGAAAAACGCTATACTCAGGACTTTCAGCTTAGTCGAAATCATCAACATAACATTAACATACGAGAAATATATCCAAAGTTTATGTAATATTGGGCTCCTGCGCGCGCATTCGAAATATTCACATGCTGAACACTTCATCATACCATTGGTAAAGCTGCTGTGTGCTCTACCAATAGATGTCATCAAGCGTTACACTAACTTCATTGGATTGAAATATGTGACCGATGCGCTGTGCACGGGACATTTACATTTCGGGTTTAGTTTAGGTCCTAATTACAATTTTCTGGGCGTCTCTATTACATCTGCAAGTACACAAACTACTCAATTGCAAACTTGGACAATTAAAATATAAGTGGGTACGTTTAAAGAGCAGCCGTAATGTGGAACGACACGCGAATGAGCTCGATGCTCGAAACCTTATCTCTTCTGAAGTACTGTTTCCTAAAAAGGTGGGCCGCAATATAAATGCCGACATTGCGGTGAATGAGATCACTAAAGTTAGTAATACATGTTCTGTGCTATGCGTGGAAAAAAGTATATACTTACTTATATATTTATTTAGGAAGCCTCTAAGTTTTATGCTTTGACATGATACCTTCCAAAATATATGCTGCTTTCGACATTTTATGCAAATTGCAGCATATGGCGTGTAATACATTCTGTCAAAAAAGTATAGGGAATTGATTGTTTAGAAAATCTGCTTAAAACGATTGTCAGAATTCTCAAATTTTGTATTATCGAATTACTGAAAATGTTATAGAAGGCTAACGGTGAATCCACTTCATCAAAAACAGTGCATTCAATAGCGGCCGAGATGTGGTGCAAGATTTGCCTTGTTCTGGGCGACCATCACTATCTTCAACTGAAGTTAACATCCATAAGTTGATGGAAATAAAAATTGAAAATCGTAATTTGGGTTTGTGAGAGGCAATCAACTTTATGTCTCAATCCGTACCATTGTGAACGATTGTTTGGGCATGAAACGCGTTGCTGCTCGACTAGTTCCAAAAAATCTGAATTTTCTTCAAAAATTAAATCTTGTGAGTTCGTTGATGACATGCTGGAACGTGTCAATTCTGACTTCATTTTCAAAAAACGCATTGTAAGTGATGAGGAGACATCGGTTTATGAGTTTTACATACAAATCAGTCAAGAAATTTCAGAATTGCGACTTTCAAATGAATTGATACCGAAAAAAACCACTTCAAAGTCGATCAAAAGTCAAGGTAATGTTGACAGCCAATAAAGAATATAACCTGAGCGTTATGCGGCATTTGAGAGCAAATTCGTCAAAAAAGACCAGATTTGTGGAAAGAAAACTCATGGAGTATATCACAAAACTATAATTGTGAATGAATTTCTGACCAAAAACTCAACAAATACCATCGAGCAACCACCATATTAACCTGATATGGTTTCGACCGACTTTTTCTTCTTCCAAAACTCAAATTACTAGTTCGAAGTAGCCATTATGAATCGATAGAAGAGATAAAAGGGGAATTTGCGGCGAGAAATGAAGTCGATTCCGGAAGGAACGTTTGAAAAATGTTTTGATAATTGGATTATTGGTTGGCGTAAATGTATTATTTCGGAAGGGGCCCACTTTGAAGGCGATACAATAAATTCTGGATGAAAATGAATATTTCGTGGTTCATTGACCAATTCTCGGTATTTTTCTGACAGAATGTACATCAGAAAACATTACATTTTTACCAAAAAAAATACAGGTATGGTCCTAATCAACAAAAACAATCAATGATGATATAAGAGTTTTCAATATTTCTTGGTGCATTGAGAAAACTTAAGATTTCATCAAATCATCCCAGGAAAAGTCCAAACGCTTTATATAAGGTGACCTGGCTCGTCATTCAATGGCTGCTCTTCGGTCAATCCATTTTCCTGGAAACATCGAATCGAGTTATTCCCTTACTTTTCTTACGTAGTTAGGCAGGATTTCACCTTGATGAAGCCTAATTCTTGGCCATTACATCATCCTCATTTCATCAATTTTCTTGTTGTGTTCTTCTTTCGTTTTATTTCTCGATAATAAAACCTTCCATGTTTCTTTTCTGAAAGGACCAGGAATGAACAAATGTTTTCCACATTGACCCATTACATATCATATTATATTGTTATTAAAAAAAACAGAAAATTTTATCGAAAGGTGAGAAAATAGAAAACAAAATCGATCTGTTGTAGCGTTTTCTATAAAACTTAAAGACTACTTAAGTATGAGGTTAGGTCTATATCTTTTCTCTTATCTTTCAAATGAAAAATAGTGCAAAATCATCTATTCTATGCCATAATTGAATAAAAACTGAAAAATTTAGAGATACACTTGGAGATTTATTGAAATTTGGGCAGAACGAAGTCTGCACTATCAGCTAATGTATATTTTATACTCTCTCTTCTGCAATAATTCAGCTTTCACTTGTGAAATTGTGATATTATAAAATATGGATGTTGAATTATGACAAAAACAGTTACATATTCATTTGTTTGATAATTCTTCCATCGTTTGTAGATTTTTCAGATAACCATTCACAATATTAAATAATCAAATAAACTACTGATACTATTTATGGACCCTTCATTGCGTAATTTGAAAAGTAAATCTAACTGCCTCTAAGTTCACTTGATATTTATGAATTAAATCTGAAAATCTATTCAATCTGCATTCGTTTGTTGATTGATCTCGAAGCGGCTCTTAAGCTGTCTCATTTGAATCAACAATTCCATTGAGAAAGTTATTTCATGTAGTCAAGAAGAGAGATTCCATGAGTTTGCGCATCGTATGACACAATACGTGTTTGTTACAATTGGATTAAAGATGCCCTAAAGTGAAAAGTCAATAAAATAAGCAAACTCTCACCGGAAAAGAGCCTAGTGATTTTGTTTGAAAAACTTATTAAACTCAACCACATGTTTGCCCACTGTTGACTCATGCTAGACTACACTTTATAACGATAAAAATTGTTCCTTCTTTCTGATATCTGAGATATTTGAAGATAATCGTTAGACTCTATCTTTCTTCTCATAACGAAAAAATGTTCGTAAGTATGAGGCTTCTAAGAGGTGATTCAGACTTTTTTCTTGGTCGAACAAAACTAAGGAGTGGACACATTTTTTCAAAATATGATTGAGTACGTTCACCTGAAAAGTATGGCATGAGCAACAACAGTGGCCAAACGCGTGGTTAAATTTCATCAATATTCTGAAACAGTGTGGCGTCAATTTTACGAAACTACAAACAAGTAATATTTTCTATTCACGCTATAATATACTTTTATTTCAAACAACCATCACATGCGTTGAGACAGTATGGCGGTTTTTTTGATTGGATATATTTTCACGTTATCATTCAGATATTTTACCAATAATCATAATGATGTTGGATTTGTCACATTGTACGAGTGTCAATGTTATTCACGTTAAAAATTAGATATCATCCATGAAGTTTTGTGCGTTTTAGTTTTAATTTATGAAATGTCGAAAAAACGAAGGAAGGTTTCATTCAAAATGATAATTTTAATTTTACTATGAGGGTATTATAGTTGATAAAAAAAGGAAGATGAAAAATCCCATCTTTCTTCCATTGTCTATCTGAAATTTTCTCAACGGATGAACTGATAATGAAATAATTACTTGTGTGGGATACTTTACGGATCAATCAAATCTAGACATTGATCATCATAAATTTATAAGGTAGAATAGTCAATAATCGAATCTTTTAGACTGACGAACGTTTCGAAGACCATATGGAGCCATCAATATGGGCGAGATGGCGACATACAACGGCCTCATTTAATCCAGATTCGGTAATTCGACCATATACGGTCTTAAAGCCATGATGCAATGGCAATTATTTTAAATTCGAGCGATGTGCCAGTTTCTCTCTTTAGTATGTACATTGGTTGCACGATGCGATTGAAGGAGGTGAAATTGTGATAAAAAACTAAACGGACTGTTATAATTAACAAACCGTGTAATATTGGTATTTCATTCAATTAGCTAGACTACATTTCAACCAGCTAATATCATATCGATCATGATTCCAAATAAATAATAGCCTTAACAGCTTTCTTTCCCGACTTTCTTTCAAATTGAGTTATGAAATGTGTATCAGGAAGAAATTTCTATTGTTGGTTGTGTGTCTTTAGATGGATGAAATCTTATAAGTTCGCGTTAGTGACATGTAAACTACTGGTGTGTGCAAAACTCCACAATAATTTACGTGCACATAATGCGAATTCCTAGTTGTGAGATACAATGTACTGCCTTACTTTAACTGAATTATTGAACTGAAAATTATAGTTGCCGATTTCGCAGGATTAGTTCATTGATATTTCTTTTTCAAGTTCTCAAATGACAGACGTTTCTTCATTCAATTTAAAAGAACCACGTAGTTTAGGTCATGAATTTTTTTAGAAAAATTCTCCTGAAGTGAAAACTTCCTAAGGCAGTTCTGGGTGATTTTTCAAAGATTACTACTGCGATGCGACAGCATGTAAACAGTATGTGGCTTTATATGCTTTCAATAGCATGATTTCTCAATTTGTCCTTTTTTATACACAAAAACTCTTTTACTTTTTCTAACTTGGTTGTCATAATTGGAATATAACATGTAAAAGTAAGATTTTTTCCATTGTACCCGTAGTCTTTACTCTCTGTTTTGTTAGGTTTTCACTATGCACTGATAACTACTCGAAACTCTTTCCGTTCCAGAATAACATAATATATTTTCTTTATAGTATTAATATTTGTGTTATTATGTCCCTGATATTAAACAGCAACATTAGAATGATTAGGCGTAGGTACCAACTAAGTACAAGGAATGCGATAAAGAGATCCCGATTGTTTAATTACTTTGATTCGATTTGCCGGTATTGATCGTCATCCCTTCATTGAAATTGAGTCGCTAATGGAATTTGATTCACTGAATGTGATGTAATGAATAAATGTTGTACTTTCCCTGGGAACGAACAAGTGTAAATATAAAGCTATAAATTGGGGTGAAAATTGAAATATTTCTTGAAATTCGATAGAAATTGTCCATTTTTAGTTTGTAGTCACTACGGCACTACATCTTACTGCGAAAATTTCAAAATCGGCTGTATGTAATATATGCTCGATTTTTCGTCTCGAATTTGGTGAACCACCAGGTATATAGCGTTCGATATTACCCGCCATATATTGTCATTAAAAGGAAATATTTTTGACAGATATCATCGAGAGACGTGATAAATTTTATCAAATGACGTGAAGATGAGAAACATAATGGACTAATATCAGCGTTTTCCATAAAACTTGAAGACTACCTAATTATAAGGGTAACTTCAAATTTTTTCCATATTATGTTTACTTAGATTCGCATCGTAGGACATTTGCAAGGAACCTTTCGTGTTGCGCAATGTATATAGTGATTCATTTAAACTGAAGAGAATGTATGAATACTTATTTTCATAAAATTAAAAGAGTAGAGATATCATTTAAGGAAGTTTGACTCTGGATGAATTAGTTTAGTTAATTCATTGAATATTAACGAAATAACTAACACTTAATCATGATACAATATCAATTAATGACCTCTTTCGAACAAGCTATTGTACCGGTTTGATAATCAGAGAATGCACGTACGCATATCAAAATACCCAACAACAATAATACCAATTTGAATAGAACCACTTCTCAATCAGCAAATAGTTACTACCAGGAAAGCATTTTCTACTCCAAATTCAATGGATTAAAATGTCATTTAACATTTACGATTTTACGTTTGACCGCACCAGTTGATAAAACATTTCGAAATTGAAGGCGCGCCCCAATTCAAAACTCGACGGAAGCCAAACAACGCACAGGTGGTTGATGCGCAGGCGCAGACGCCATATTGAATCATAGGCCGGCTCGCCCAGTTCGTTATCGGTCCGCGACAGTCCAAGTCGTAGCGTTTAATATTTAGTGCCAGTGTCAGATAAAACACAAAATGACCACCACAATACCACAAGGATCTATTTTGGATGTGTTGAAGAAAAAAATGCGTCAAACGAAGGAGGAAATGGAAAGATATAAGGATGAGTGCGAGGAGTACAGTAAACGTTTGCAACTCGAAGTAATGCGACGGGAGGAAGTAAGCAACTGGAATTTTCACTCCTTAAGTTATTAACATAACAGATTTAGTACTTCTGAATTACCTCATCATCTAAATATTCGCATGGAAATATAACGCGTTAGAATTGTTCTCGAGACGTATCAATCTAAATTATATTATTGATTTTGATTGATGACGTACCTATGTACTTCAGATAAAATATTTATTTCACCTTTTATGGAAATTCCCGTCAATATTGATCATTCAGTCGTACTGTTTGAAGAACAGATGCAGAGTCTCAATTCTAAGAGAACGGTCTTTTGTATTCCCTAACTGTATGTTCTATCTGAGGTTAATTTATGTTCAGATGAATGTACGGTACTTCATTGCATATTAGTTTCCACAAATGTATACTGTCATTATATTTTCAATAGAAACAAGAATTTGGAGGTTTATTTCAGGACGTTTGATGATAATTACTACTAAACAATTGAAGAATATTGCAATTTTGGTTCTATTTGGTTCCTTAGTGAATTTGATGATATTATTATATGCGGAAAGGGAATTTTGATTTCTTAATTTTGCGCATCCGCCAATTTATCAAGTTAAAATTACTACTAGAAAATGAGGTGAATCATCATATACTCGTGCTCATCAATTCATATAACTTTTGGCCATATAAAAACTAGTACAGATGGTTTCTCTTGATGACTCAATAATTGGTTTCATCAATCATTTTCATCCGTATTTTGCCTAAAGCGTTAAAATTAATTAGAAGTAGTAACGAATTATTCAGAAAAAGTCACTAAGAAATTATTACAAAGTATTTTATATTAATTGTTAATCTTTGTATATCTAGTTAACAAAAATTATTCAACCAATCATAAGTTTATCTATTTATCGACTGCCAAGTGTACTATTAGTTATAACGTTGACTATTACTTCATTATCGAGGTAAAAAGACTCCTAGTATATTGTATGGATTCGCCAAATGGAGTAAATGGGTGACTCTTCGAAAAATGGCTTGAAAACGTCGATTTTCGATCTTATTAGTAATTTTTCAAGAAAGACCTTTTATATGGGGTGTGTGATCCAACAGTGACCAGTACCAACTTTCTTATTTCATATGCGACATTCCGTATATTCGATTCATAGGTTCTTCAAAAAATTGTAGGCATATTTCATATACTATTTATCAACTGTTTCAGAAATATCTAGTTTCCAAAATTTTGCGAGAATCAATATTAAAAAATTATTATTTTATTACAGAAATTTTCTACAAAATATTTAAACACTTAAAGTAATATTTGATAACACTGAATGTGTACATTTCTGTTAGAATAGCGATGCTGCTGACATACTGTTTATTTTGTGATAACATCGTGACAAAAAGGAAAATATCAATGTATGAGATGTTTAAGATCTTCGCCTTGAAGGTCTTGGCAACATCCTAATCTCAAATATGAATTACTTACTATGTTCACAATCTCACGTGAACGATCTGATAGCAAGCATTATTCTACTTTCTCAAAGGGTTTGGTTTTGACAATATTTTGGTATATCTCGATAAGGAAAAGTCAAATCTGGGGTTCGCGCTTGCTATTACATCGATCCTGGCATCCATGTCTGCCGATTTCGAAATATTCTGCCTCGATCAATTTTACAAAAACTATATCATATTACCTTGATTTGTTGATGAGGGTATACATTTTCTAAAGTAAATACTTCCTCATTATGCTGTTAAATAATTATCGCCATTCGAATTGTCATCAATGGAAAAGGGATTTATGATATCTCCAGCAATTCCTGCCAAAACATCAACATTTTTTAGGGTATTGCGTATGTTCTCACTTCATCCATTGAGAGTTACCTAACCAATTGCGACAATTTTTACAGTAGGCATGAGCGTTAACTGTAAAACTGCACTTTTCAGAAAACAACACATGTTCTAATTAGATCACATTGTTGTTTAACATTGCTATTATTTGTTCACAGAAATACATTCTATTCAAATCGTCTTTCATGAGTTCTTTAATTGGTATCGATTCCCGAAACAGTTGAAGATATAAGATATTGTACATTAAATGTCCAAATTTTTTTGAAAAATCCAAAAATCGAATATTATACTGGGTGTTATATTAAGAAAATTGTTGTATGACTTACCTTATATGAACATTTTCTGTTGGTAAAAGGTCAATAAAAAATAAAGTACAATAAGAAAAATATTCAGAGAACAAAAGAATCTATATTTTTGTTCGCTCGGTTCTAAACAATAGAAAAACCTGAAAATAATTAGTGCACAATGTTTTAACAAAAATATTACTTAAGGTGTCTTCCGATGCACCACTGGATTCATTTAGTTTATATTCAATCTTAGCTAAATGAGTGTATTACCTTCGATATCACTGACAAATATAACATAATTGAATGAAAGATTGTCAAGATACTGTTTGACACTTTTTCATACTGACAAGGAAGCAATTCTAGATTTCTGTTTCTATAAATTTTTTTGTTTTGAAGTCACTCCGAGAACCAATCACCTTTTCAAGGCTGAACAACTAACGATTATCATAAATTTGTAATTAACCAAATACATTGTGTCAAAAAACTACCGGTAATCATCCAAATTTATTGTATCGCCTCCAAAGTAGGCCACTCCCAAAAAAATACATTTACGCCAACGAATAATCCAATCATCTAACCCATGTCTCATCACCAGTTACAATGCGTTTTATGAATATGCGGTTGGAATTGACTCGTTCTAGCATGTCTTCACCGACCTTTATGCGATTTAATTTTTGAAGAAAATTCAGGTCTTTTGGAACTAGTCAAGCGATAACTTGTTTCATGCCCAAGCAAACGTTTAAAATGGTAGGAATTGAAGGAAAATTCATTGTCTATCTCTTTCAAACTCCAATTATAATTTTCAATAACCGTTTACTTCACTTTATCGATATTAACTTCAGTTGGAAATATTGATGGCCAACCAGAGCGAGGCAAATCTTCCAACACATCTTGACCGCAGTAGAATGCACTATACCTTTCGTATGCACGTGTCTTTGATAAAGTCGATTCATCGTAAGCCTTTCGTAACAGTTTCAGGGATTCGGCACACGAAATTGCATTTGTGATACAAAATTTCAAACAAATTCAGTGTTTGATATTTTATTGCATTGTAAAAATCGCAAAACACTTATGAGAACTGACAAACTCGAGCACTGTAAACAAACTAAATGGCAGATCGCGTTCAAACTCCGCGTTAGTATGGAAAACAGTTGTGCCAACTTAACGACAACAAAAATGTTGACATTCGTTCTCAGCAGATTCTTCAAATAATCAATTCCAGGTACTTTTTCGACAGAATGTATAATAAACCAAATAAATCTGGTAATATGAATTAGGTTCTCTTCATGATCAACTAAAATTCTGATTTCTGAGTTGGCTAAAGCAGTTCGTGAGTGGATCACTGAAGAAGGGTTGGGTCGATTTGACCTCTATAAAAAAAAATTGGAAAATTCGGGAAAAAAATGAAACAAATCAAAATCTATTTCTTTTATCTTTTCACCTTGTTGAAGCAGTTGATCTATGAAGAATATTGATAAAATATGCAGTGAAATGTTTTTAATGATGAATTATCATCTCAAAAAACATGTGCAATTGATTGATTTGCTCGAAGTTGGCCCAACACAAAAAATTGGTGCTAATGCTTTGGAGACTTAACTATATATTATAATTTGTTTGGGGTTTCGCTAAAAATAAACTGCAAGTTTGAGGAACTTTTCTCAGTTTTAATACAAATCACACTAGAAATGTTTGTTTCATTTAGCTATTTTGTCTCATTTCATCTTTATCTAGACTTCTGATATGTGTATTATTGACTTTCAGTTTATAATTTACAATTCGAAAAAGGCAATACTCAGATTTTTTGTTTTATGCCAAAAAGTATTCAGAGCGAAAAATTGAGAAATTATAAAGGACAATTTAAATGTTGTCGAAGAATTCACATCACATGTGAAAAATCAAAATTCTTGCAAGTATTTTTGATGATAATTAAAGATAGGAATATTTTATTGACTGGTTTTCTTCTTCATCTTTGTGATGAAAATGAGTGTTATAGGAGAAAAAATCTAAACAATGAACTTGATGTAGGAAACGTCTGTCGTGTCGGTTTGTAAATTGTTCAATCAAAAGAATGAAAATTGCAATTATTCTTCGACCAAATCTTGTACGCCTGTATTAAATTCAGTAGGTAGTACGTAGCTATCGAAGTGGATAGTTCAAGTGTACTTTTTAAATTCGTGGTAAATTGTTCACGGAATTGCAAGTAATTCTGTTACCTCACTTACATTCTGTAGTCCTGAGACGACCTTCGAAAGGTGGGAGAAGGTCGAAGACCCAGTCAGGTAACTGGATTTAGATCGACTAACACCCTCTGCGAGTTGGCGAAGGTCTAGGTTTCCAATTTCAATGTATTCGTCCTACCAACGTGCATGTATCAATTTCCTTCAAATAATTTAACCTGAAAAATTATTACTCACAATTTGTATCACATCCACGAATAATCTTTCTCCTACTACCTATTCATTGAAGACTGAAATGGCATATTATAATGTGACTGAACTCTTGTAGAAACTGATATAGACTCCATGTAACCTTAGGAATTGTCTTCTAAAATTTGGAGGAACTCTCAGATTTTATTCCAAAATTTCTCACATTTTTTAGTCGTGAGGTACTGAATTCAACTATGACGAGTCATCCTTCAAGTGTTGATGAAATGAACAATTTTCCGTGTTATGTTAGTTTTCAGGCTAAATTACTTATTTGCCATACTGAATGTTTGGATGGAATATTTTTTGATTTCCTCATTGGTGGCGGCCGCATTCAGATACATTCTATCAAAAAAGTACCGGGAATTGATCAATCAAAACATTTTTCAAACGGAATCTTCAGTTCTCACAGCGAATCGATAGAAGACATAAAAGAGAATTCCCTGCGAGAACTGAAGTCCATTCCTGGAAAAGCTTTCGAAAAATTTTTTGATTGGCTTATTCGTTTTTTCGAAAGGAGCCTCTTTTGAAGGCGATACAATAAATTTTGATGAAAAATAAATAGTTTGTGTTCCATTGACCAATTCCCGGTACTTTTGGCAGAACGTGTAGATGTTTGAAGTACTGTAATGTAGTGTTTTCAAAGATGAATAAATTAATTTTAGAATCATGAAGAGGATTAAAGTCTACTGAAACTTTTCCATTATAATTAATACACTTTGTCATTTGTAAGCTTCTTTTCCATTTTAATGCTACCTAAAATAAGAACAATTAACAATTACCTACATACAACAACGATGGTTAAATTGTATACCTATCTGAAACTTAGATAATTATATCATTAGCATCGTCGCTCCCAACTTTCCCAAAACGAATGTGGACGGTTCATAGACGAAGGGCGCAAAAACCATACTTCCTTCCGGTCTTTCGACAATGACGCAGGGAATGATTATTAGGTTATAGGCGGTGATGCAATAGCGACCATGGCTTTTGTTTGGTCTTTGAATGAGTCTTAACTTGGCATCTATAGCAGGGAATTAATATTAGTCATATTTTATTCATTATTCATTATTTGTTATTCCGTTTTCGTATCGCTATCGATTTCTTGTGAATTAGCTTGTAAACAAAGAATGTCCTGAAAAATCCTCCGGCGATACCAAGTACAGAATATTTGATCAACGTAGTACATTTCAAGGACATTGGTTATCTGATTATCAATTTATTTCTTTGTGAAAACAACATTTGGAATTTTGGTGACCACTATTTATAGCAATCGTCTGGACTCGTTAAACTGTCGTTAAATCACAATCAAATGGAACATCCTTATGATCGAAATAATAAATTGCTTGGACCTTAGCATCACGATGGGTCGGCACACTGATTTATGTGAAAAATGAAATAGAGTCAAGGAATTCATCGAAAAAATTATTTATTTGTAGTCAGTCAACTAGACTTTGTTTCAAAATATGAAATATAATCTGACTGTACCTCAGGAACCAAATACTTTCATTTATATCCCGTTCTTGTGGAAAATGAATTATTATAAACCAGTGTGATATAATTGCGGAAATATTTCTGTGGCACTTGAGGTATATATATATATATATATATATATATATATATATATATATATATATATATATATATATATATATATATATATATATATATATTTATAGTCTTTTTGAAAAGAGAGGATTTACAAAAATTATCAGGGTATAATGTGATTAATTTCAATCACTCCTTTCATAATATCAGATTTAAAATTGAATTCTCTGTTTCAGGCGGAATCTGAAGTCGCTGCCCTGAACCGTCGTATTCAGTTGTTAGAAGAGGACCTCGAACGTTCTGAAGAACGTTTGGCTACTGCCACCGCCAAATTGGCGGAGGCATCACAAGCAGCTGATGAGAGCGAAAGGTTTGTTTCCTCCCCAAGATCGTTAACAATGAAGATGCCACATTACATAGTTCATTGTCGACTATCTGAACAAAAATCATATTAAATGGGTATATTTATTGTATAAGAGAAGTTGATATTTAGTAAATTCTGTTTCGAAAGTAATATCATGATACATGACAACGAAATCTGCGTCTTTCCAAAAATATTCTGAAGAAGTCCATGACTACACAAATTATTTCGTGTTCTGTCCATAATTTTATGTGACAGCGAAATAATGAAATCCCGGCTTTTTCTAATCCGAGGATTTTGATAGTGTATAATGTAATTAAAAGTCAGAGCGATTAATAAAAATCTATAAAAGCAACTGTCAACTCTACTCAAACAACTTCTGTCTGTATTTTGAAATTCCAAAACAAAAGTCAACTCAATGAAACTCCAAATTCTTCTATTCTTTTATCGTGATTTTATCATCGACTAACCCCGCCCCCTTGTTTCCGGTTTTCCCTTAAAAATATAGGTTTAAAAAATCGTCCCAAATTCGAAGATTAAATCGTAGAGTGACGATTTCTCTTCGCTTACCCGATCTCAAGATACGTACGAATGGTTCGACACGCGATTCCTTTCTGCCGCTAACTTCGAATAAATAGGACGGATATCCTTATTTTGACAACGTTCGCTAATTTGTGGCCGTAGGAGATTCTTGGATTAAGGAAAATAGAGCGAAATTATGCAAAACTCCGCTGATAGCCCTTCGTTGGATCGAAGATCTTCCCGGGGTTTTACGGGGACCAAAATATTGCGCCGCAACATGTGAAACTCGGGGCTTAGTCCACGTCCAATTTCGAAACGATCGAACGCTATAAAAAAAATTGTTTAGACATGAAAATCCAATGAAGTTATCCTCTTCACTTGCAAAAAATCGGAGAGAAACGTTACGGCGAAAAAAATACTAGCGAGGGTCATGGGCCACTTGTATTCCGCGTTCCTTCTTCGCTGCCTTGTTCAAACTACCGTCATCCCCTCAGATTATACCCGAAGAACTCGTTACGACTTCAATATTATATATCAGTAACCATTCTGTATTTACCTACTTTGGCATCTAATAAAATCTGCCCATCTTCTGTTCGTTTGATATGAAAACTCTCTTTAAATAAGATACATTGTTCAAGTCTTTGTTTTTGTAAATCTCTAAAAAATATATCTCAAAATCGGTTGAATCAATATGAAGCAGAACTATGAAAATTAGAAATACCTGTGTATAATTTACAGACATAACATAATTGATTACTTTCACTGATTTTACTACAAAGTAAGAATTTCTATATCTTCACTTTTTTGCAGTATATTGGCGCAAAAGCAAACTTGATACGTCAACCGATAACACAAATGGGCTGACAAAATGACAACTGATGACTTGTTATTTGGAGATATTGAAAAGGAGTTTCAAAAACAAAAGACCATATGAGCCTACTTCATAATATTATTTCGCTATAGGATATCTCAATATAGATGACAATGCTGTTTTATGGGTCGACTTGTATATTAAGAATAGTCTTTGTAATTCGAAGAGAGTTGTTTGTTAAAACTGTTGCATTCAATGAAAACGCACAATATGTTCTCTGGAATAATAAGAAAATATTTCATATAGCTTCAATAAAAAAAACATCGAATAGGCCCACACTTCTGAAATAATTTCATGTGATGGTGGCCTTATATATATCATTTTTACACCAAGATTTTGAAATCAGGTAGTCGACATTAGAACATTAAAATCATTGTGTGTGCCTTTTAACCCTCATTTATCGTGCCAATCAACAGGATATGCAAAGCATTGGAAAGTAGAAGTAATATGGAAGATGACAGAGTGACCCTATTAGAAGAACAACTTGCCCAAGCCAAACTTATAGCCGAAGAAGCAGACAAAAAATACGAAGAGGTAGTTGACCTCGCCATTTTTACATTGATATTTATGATTGAAATAATTTTCTTGAATTAATTTTAGTAACGCTCAATCAGTTTTTGATACCTGATCTCAGGAAAATTTTTTCAATTATATGTCCTCTATATAATTAGGTATATCAGCATAATTCAATTTTTCCATACAGGTAATTAGCAGTATGAGGAACCAAAAGACGGCTACAAAGTTATCAACTCACTTTTCAGGTTGCGCAAATCAGATTCATAAATTTTACGATAGATGGAATTCACGTAGATAATATGGCGTAATTCTATTTTTGGCTGATAAAGTTTTTCGTGACTTCATCGTTGTAAATGATTTCATTCAAGAGAAAAATTCATTTATTTACTGATGATCATTGTTTTGAGATAAACAATTTCTAATCCTAATCTTGTGTATTTAATGTAAATCTAGATAAAAAAAATTGGATATGAAAGATACGAGAAAAAACTGGGTGATTATAAATTTAGCCAAAAAATTACTCACATTGTATGGATTTAGCTGTTACTTCTCTGTTGTTAACCATGATATGGCCATGGGCATGTTTTCGAATGGGTTTAGATCAAAAGTGATTACCAAAAAATTTAATGTTATTTCAGAAGTACAACTGGAGGAACATTGGGCATTTAGTATGTTACTAGTTTTTATGATACAATTTAAAACATTCAACGAGTAGTCTTATAATGCATTTCATTACACATGGTTGTCTTCTGGTGGCATTTCCTGCATCATGTTTGTATGTTTTGTAGACCGCCAAAGTAATTCATCCTATCGCATCGTATTTCGGCCGAGTGAAGTTGCGAACAATGGCCCCTTTTGGTAGGTCAAACCCTTTTTACTTTGGGTGAGCAAAACATTAGCCATACTTTTTCTGAAAGATAGTTGATCAAGTTTGCCTCATTGGCGTTTAGTTATCTGCCATGCATTTTGAAGCGCCATGTCCACACAGTTGGTTATAATAGGAAAATACCACTTTTTTCGATATTCTAGTTGGAGCGTCAACTTCTCCCAAACTCTGGTTGTAAAATTTAACGACACTAGGTTGATCAACCTGAATAAATTTTTCTTTCATGTTGGAGTATCTCTTGGCTCTTTAGTGGGAAACACAACAATTGTTTTAGAAGGAAATGTGCAATGCTATAGTTATTCCACTTCATACAGATTATATTTGACTTTAATATAATCAAATGGTCCACGCTTCTCTTCCTTCATGACTTTAGAACTGTGAAATGTACAGGCTGGGATGCGATTGTTCTCTCACGATTCCAGGGCCAAATTTTTGGTCATGCCATTTTGCCCCGAGGGCATCAATGTATTCAAGAACACCCAAGGACTTATAGGTCTCACTTATATTTGTAGAGGCACCTTGATATGACTTTAACCAATTTATGAAACCTTTTCTTGTAGTTGCGACCCAAATTAGCGAATCGGTCTTCCGTGTATGAACTGCTTACATCCGTGTTTTCCTGTGTAAGGTACCATTGCTTCATTAATACTATGCTTCTTCTTCAAGATATGCAGTATCCATAAACTTCTTCGGCTTCATGAAGAGAAAATGCCCTACAATGAAAAAAGTATTCGCATATTGAATGCCCAATGCTCTATATATAGAACACCATTTTTTAGTTAGTTATCAAAAAAGTTCAAAAAAATAGATGAATAATAACGTCACTTTATATTCGTTCCATGTTCAATCAGTCAGCCGTATTTAAAGGTGTTTTCAAATTTCGTATGTTAAAAATATAACTTACTTTGCGAACTTGGCAGAATAATTGTCCATAATGAAATTAACTGATTTTATTAATACAGAATTCTGTCGCAGGAGAGCAAATTATCGACTGGATTTTAGTGAATGCAAATAAATGAATAAACGAATTAATGTCGCATTGACGGTAATAACCCGACAAGAATAAACATGTTTTAACTATCCTATATATGTCAATGGAATATCAGAGTAAATGAACTATTCTTTTCTTTTTTTTTCATACGTAATAAATGAGAATCAATATGTATTAAACTAAACGAATCAACCTGACTCTATCAACAGATAAACTTGAATTATTGTATTTGTTAACTATACCTGCAAAGGAAAAAGTTGCGATTGTTAATAGCTTTTCGATTAGAACTTCAATTTTCACTGAAAGCAGAAAGCTATTATTATTTTATGGGATTCCATCTATTTATGAGACTATGAACTCGTATAGATTCTAGTATTGGCTTCGTACAATTTCCCGTATCATATGTTTTGTTTATTTCCTAATTTACTTTTCACCAGGCAACGTAAAATTCTCGAGAACCGTTCACTAGCAGATGAAGAACGTATGGACGCTCTTGAGAACCAATTGAAAGAAGCCCGCTTCTTGGCTGAGGAAGCCGACAAAAAATACGATGAGGTCTATAAAAAATACTTGACTTAGCCTTTTCTGGTTTTTTGTGTTGAATTTTTTCAGTGTTACGCCTCTTATAACAACTAACACAAGTGTCTTCTCCGAAGTGAAATAAATATCTAGTGAGACGAAATCGCGAAATGTTAATAAGCGTAAACTCGCACATATCTTTTTGACGAGTGATCGAAAAAATGATTCAACGAAAAAAAGTTCAGAAATGTGAAGTGAGAAAGTGGTAGAACAAGTGTTTCGACAAAATGTGATTTTAGTTCTCAAAATTTAATTGACCATGTTTTTGGAGTTGAGACAATTCCGTCCGCGAAAGGCATCTATCTTTGTTGATCGGTCAAATAAGGGGGGGATGTGAATAGGTTTCATTGTAGAATAAAGTGTAGATAAAAGCTCTGACCAAATGTAAATATAGAGTAACTAAATATATTATACTCAAGATTTCTTCCTGTGAAAAAAAGTTAATCGTTACTCTTGTTAACTAAATCAATTTCAAATAAGCTGTGTCAAGAATATTTGAAGTGCTAATTTGAATTTGTTAATAGAGAACGCTGAATCCAATATATAAGAAAGCTGGTGAAATTTTTCAACACAATGGTAATGAGAAGCGTTTTTAAGTTAACGATATGAAAGATGGTGACTATTTATAGAAATTTCACGTTTATTTTTCTTTTTACATATATTCACCTCGATGTATTCTTCGAATCTTTCGATAGCTTTGCATACTTCTTCGAGAAAAAAATTCTCTTTGTCTAAAAAGTAAGTTGAAACTGCTTTCTTCACGTCATCATAGTGTGAAAATTTCTTACGACGCAATTTATTCTTTCATATCTAGTAATAATTAATCCAAGTTAGATCAGGACTGTGAGGTGAATGATCCAAAATATCAATGCGAACTTTGCGCTGGGTAGCTAAAAGCAACACGACTCTAAATGAATAGGCGCAGTGTCATACAGAAAGAAGAAACTTTATCAATGTACCTCATTTTAAGGACTTCTTCTAACTGCTCCAGAATTTTATAGTAATATTCTTCAGTTATTGAAACGGTTTCATTTCCATATAAACTTACAGTCCTCAAAAATTACAGCCCTTATCTTTCCTTCTGACTCTAACTCCTTAAATTGCATGGAGTTCTTTCTCAACTCTGGTTCGTAATGATGGCTTCATGTTTTATTCTACGAATTTTTGCAACTCGTCGTCTGCGTCTTTACTATACTCTCACGCACTATTATTTTTGTGACGACGTGAGCTTATCAGCACCCATCCTGCGCCGACCATGGTCATGCCAAGCTGATCGCGAAGAATTTTAAAATAAAACATTCCAACCTTTTCTACTAACTGTCAAGCTGTTTCTTCTTCAATTGAGCATCTTCCAGTATTAGCTTGTCATCTTTCTGAATCTCATCCGAAGTAGTTTCCTCGATTAGCCTTCCTAAGCAACTTCGAGCGAGTCCCTGTCTTGTTTAAAGTGCAGTGGCACTTGTAAACCATAGTTTTATTTGGATAAGGATCCCTGTAGAGGATTACCATCTATTTCAGACCGAATTGTTTTGCTTGAAATGAATTTTAATACATTGCAATACTCGAGTTCCTCCATGCTTATACTTCCTTCCCGAGTAAGTCCCGAAAGTTCTAGAACCAATGGCCCGATAATGATATAACGTGGCATTTCAACTAGTTTTGAACTAATTATCTTCAAAAATATTAATTGCCTTCATTACCCGCGAACGCACCCGTAAGTAATAACTGCCAATTCAATAACGGTTGGTACTTTCAGTTCTACTATTTTACTTGTATAATTTCAGGAATTTTTACTCTCCTTCAATAAATAATCTGCAAGTTCTTTTATTGCCAACATGTTAATAACCTTCATTTATAAGCATTTGTTTTAGTTTATATTTCAATAATTTATCTGAAAAAGTTCAAATTGATAATATTTGCAATATCATCTGAAATAAGAATGAAATTGTATCATTTAGATTTGGATTTTTCAGAAATTTCAACAAGAAGTGTATTCTTGAAACATCGCAGGGAGGAATCTGAGGCATAATATTGTATAATTTATTGGGTTTGTGGTCGAGTTGTTTTGTATAGTTTTTGTTATATATTTAAGTTTTGGGAAAATGATCGAGTCAAAACAGGTTTTGAAATATATATATTTTATAATTACCTTTTCGAATTGAACTTTTCAAATGGTGAAATGACGTATAATAAGGAACCTCGGATAATGGAACATTGCATATGGCAACATAACCAATAGTACGTAAATATTTACCACATGAGGACTAGTTATATATCAAATTACGAATTTTTTTTGAAAGTATGGAGTCTGTTTGTACAATCTAAACTCTCATACTAATCAGTGCATCATATTGTCATGAGCAGACAGGAAGGATGTGGCAACACTGAATCCTACTGTCTCTAGTAAGAGAGTAAATAAACAGTTAACCTTGTTAATTGTTTGCTACTTTCTGCAAGAACTTCGAGGAAAGCTGCCACTGGTTGTTTTGAATTCAGTTTTTTCAAAAAGAACCTTCTATTCTTCAATCACGACTTCATAACTAACTAGCCCGGCCTTCGTGTTTCCAGTCTCTTCCTGGAAAATCTAGGTGTCAAAAATCGCCCCAAATTCGAAAATTGAGTCGTCGAGTGACATCTTTCGAGATATGTAGGAATCGTATGAAGTAGGACGGATGATGGAAAATCCCCTTTTTGACAGCTCGACGTTCGTCAATTTCTGGCCATCAGAGAATCTCGGAATGAGGAAAATAGAGCCAAATTTTAAAGCAAAAGTCGGCCGATAGCCCTTCGTTGGATCGAAGATTTGCCCGTTTTTTCCGTTCTTTTCGGGAACGAAAATATATAAATCCATTCGCACTTACAATACAAAAGTTACCTCTAAAATTCTTCTCCAACACTTTTTTTCTGAAAGTTCTTGAAAGATCCTTTTAGTTTCTTGGTTATTCAGGATAAATTATGGAATAAAATCGTGTTTTATCATTCAAAGAGAAAATAGAGTCTGAATATATCCCAAGTAACATATTTCAAAGGAACATTAATTCAAAGTAAAAGTACGAATCGTAACGAAACAGTACGTATTTATATAGATTCATACCCGATGTCTGTTTCATCATTTAAATTAAACGACATTTACTTTTGAAAAATGTTATTGAAAAACTATGGTTTGTACATTTCAATTCGCTCACTACTTTAGTTTTCTTGTACATTTGTATTTCCTACTTTTTACACACATATATTTTCTTCATTGGAAGAATTAAAGAAGTGTACACAATTAACTATGAAGCAAATTAATGAATCTCAATTTAAAGATCAATTATTTCATTGTGAAAAAGAAAGTGATTTCTATGAATGGAATTCTGTATGGAATACCAAACGTGGCTCTCGTTTCAAAGTTAACTAACGCACACAAGTCGCTTGCTTAATCGATTCATTTCTGAATTCCGTTATGACGTTCGTTAGTTCTTGTTCGTGTGATCACAACTAGAATCGTAATAAATAATAATTGCATGCACTACAACTACAGAAAAAATTACATCACATCAAAGCAGTACGATGTGCGCTGGTAGAATTCATGTAATTAATATGAAAACTGACAATTTGCACCTCTATCAATTCATTTTGGTTTTTGGTCTGTTGCGTAATCAATAACAGAGAAACAATATTGCAAATTTATGAGGCATTCTCATTGAATAACTCCTGAGCCTAATGCGAGAACACGCTATCTTGAAAAACTACTTCAATCATCATCAAAATCCCCATCAAGAATGATACATATACTCCAAAACCCCTCTTGTTTTTCCACTTTTGCTGTTATTCTGTTTTCTTTCAAAATAGGTTGAAAGCTCAGCCATCTCTTTTTTATTGGAGCCAAATCACTGTGCCTGGAGCATTCTTTTGATACCTGCAAACATCTAGTATTTTCTGGGAGCGAAATCTGGAGAATCTGAAGACATTTTTCTTACCATTTCATCAATGATAACCTGCGAAATTATCGCTATATGTGTGGACACATTCAGGAATTTTATTCAAGGAACAATATTCAACCTTCCGTAGAATGTTAAATATCCCTCCTTGAAGGAGCTAGTTTTCCGATCCACCCTTCATAATCATTGTCAACCAGGGCCAAACAGCTCAGTCATGAACAGAAGCAATAAACTGCAGTTTCGGTCTCATTTGACCGCGTCAGTATTATGGTGAGTGGCCTCTGTGTCAGTTCGTTGAAGGGCGCAATAACATTCAGATGTTTCGTTGCGCTCCAACGGATTGAGATGATTAGGTGGCAGTCTGGCCTGATGTTGTGAACGGGTGGGCAATACTGACGGGGTCAAATGAGACCGAAACAGCAATCTATTGGTATTATGAAGGGCAGATCAGAAAACCAGGTCCTTCAGCTAAGGATATTTAACATTCTACAGAGGTTGAATATTGTTCCTTGAATGTGTATACACATTTTTCTTTATTCCTTCACTCAATCGATATAATAACGCTATATAATTACTGTTGGTGGTGTTATATTTGTTATACAGAGAATAAAATATCTTCCGAATGCCATAACCTTACCACCTGACGAGTGTTGGATCGCTTTGAGTGTGATCTACTCAGCAGTCTTTTTTTTTCATTCAGGTGTAAAGTAACGGACCACCTTTGGTGCCATCGGCTCAAACCGTACTTAAACACTGTACACCTCAATAGTTTTGTGGGTGCTATTATCTCCTGATGATTCCAGTTGGCGAAACACGCGTAGATTTCTGAAATAAAGCTTTAGTGAAATGGTGTACAGTTTTTTCAGTATGATGAACCATCAAAGGTTCCAGTTCTCAACTTAGCCAAAATCCTTCTTATTCGACAGTTCTGTATTGTTGATTGCAAAGAATTCTGCAAACTAGTGATTACATTGCCTGCTGTTATCATCAACTATTTCGTTATCTCACGAAACTTCAATTCACTGTCGGCCGAAACTATTTTATGAACTTTTCTTATGTTTTCCGGGGCAACTACTGAATTTAGTTGACCGGAGTGCTCAGCATCGTCGGTGGTTGTTGGTCTACGTTGAAAATCAGCATACGCCTTTTAACCGTTGTAGATGGAGCAGGGTCTATGTTAGATTCATCAAACTATTAGCTTTGTTTGAGAAGTATTTTCCCATAAGAGAACAGTGTTTGATTAAAACATTGTTTAAACTGAGGCAAATGTAACGTCAATTAACCTTCAGTATCTCAACAAAGACTATGCCAAATGTCATGAAATGTCTACACGTACTAGTTAAAGGTTCGTGCTAACGAAAAGCAGAAGCAACATTTGTGTCATCTAAGTCGCAGGATCGGAATTTATAGAGTTAGTGTTAAGCACCAATTCGATAAATATGATGAATCCTTGTAGACTCTTGCCTGATTTCTTCGCCTTACTGTTTTTATGAGTGTTTTTAAGAAACTACAGTTCTGATGAAGTGTTAGGAATCAACTTAATTCAGGTGCTACACGATAAATTTCCGCTAAATAATCGATGATCAATCTTATGGTCGGAAAACTCGAAATTCTTGACCTATCTAACTAAACATGGCTGATTGAAGAGATGTTTAGACATAGCATTTTAACAAAATTCAAATCATACAAACCTTTGATTGAATAAAGAAGAATTAGAAATGAACAAATTTCAATTTACTAACTATTCTGTTAGATTTTAATTCTTCTGTTTTGTTCGTAGAATACATGGAAAGAAGTCATTGGTTGATTCTCAATCTTATCTTGATTCCATCTTATGGGTTATCTTCATATCCATATTAAACTATATATAATGTAATTCTATCTTTAAAACTGAAAATCGAAATCACTTGAGGCCAGAAATTAATGAAATATGATGGAACCTTATTTTGTAATGTAGAATTTAAAAGCATGAATTTCAACTTCTCAAATGATCAATAAAATTTAATCGCAAAACACTGAATAAACTTAGTAGTTTTTCCAATGCTTTATGCTAATTCGATTATTATTCATCAATAGTAAAATAAATAATGACATTTGATTGCATTCGTATGAAAAATTTAACGAAGTCTGTCCTAACCGACAATTTGGAAAATTCATTGAGTTCGAAAAAGTTATTTATTTTTTGATTTTAACTTTCATTTCTTCATTATGGAAAATGCATTTTCGCAGTGTAGATAACAAAAATTCGGGGCTCTAATCGAAAATTGCATATATTTTCTTTTATCGATCAATAGCTATTTGCCAAAAATAAACATTTTTCGTTGTTTCTAAGGACTTCGCAACACAATACACTTAAAATTGTTTACTGTTAAAGTTCGCTATATTTTGGCAAGAAATAATTCTCGACCTACTAATTTCTAATACACTTTAAAAAATTGGTTGTTTAATTTATACTCTTCTCGAAGAGGGTTTCTGCTGATTTCCCGTGCAGCGTCCATAAAGTAGGTTCGGTTTTTCTAATCGAGATAATTAAGTTGATTCCTGCTTGTAAGATATGCATTTACAATAAAACACTATTTCCGGCATCTCACAACATACAGGATGAAGAAAAACAACCGTAAACCTGGCAGTGAAATGCAACAGTTTTGAATATACGAAAAAATGCATAACTGCAATATAATGAAAATTGACACAGAAAGTTTATGGAATATATAACATTGTAGATTCTTTATAAGTTCATTACAGCAACAAATTTTTCTTTTTTAGGTGCAGAAACTTAAACATACTTTTTTCTGATCGAATAATCCTGTTGAACTTTGGATAAATTTTCTGCCAACAATCAATTGTTACTTTTCACAAATGAAAGTGTTCAGCCTTATTTTGTACTTCTAAATGTTTTCAAGAGACACATAGAAATTTCAAATGCTTCTGAAAAAAATTTTAAGAACCAAAGATACTTATGCAATTTGTGGTGATATCATATACTTCCAAAATTAGATTGTTGAGATAATAAACGTCTTACAAAAACTTTGACATACAAGCAGCCATCATCAAATATTGAAGTCTTTGTGATAGTATTAAATTATTCATATGAAAACAACATCGATATTATTGAACTGAATTATATTCGTTAACAGACCAAGAATCAATTATGTCTAGCTAATCATTTTATCGACCCTAATAACCAACTACATTCCTTGAAAGAATCGTTTTTGCATCCTCACAAGTGAATTAACGGTTGAGAATTTAATAACGAACAAATCGCATATATTACATTGATAACGAGGTCTGAAACATTTATTAATACACAGGTTGCCCGTAAATTAGCCATGGTTGAAGCTGATCTTGAGAGAGCAGAAGAACGTGCAGAAGCTGGCGAATCGTAGGTTTACTTCTATAAAAAGTGTTCGTGCATGTTGAATTACCAGTTATTCAAATGATTTTAACAGTTGTTGATTTTATGCTGATATTCCTCTAGTTATTTGATTGAATCGTTTTTTTAATGCTAATTTTATATCGTTTGAAAATAATGACAGTTCATCACTACTGTTCATTCACAATATTCTGTTTTTCTTGTGCATTTCGAGAGTTGACATAATGATTATTTCATCTTACAAGAAATAATCGAATTATTTTCATATCGAAAACGAATATTCTCAGATTTTAATCCAGTCCAATTTTGCTTTCTAAATTTCTTTTATTGTGTGAATAAACTGTCATATTTCATATGAAACACAATAAATTTGTTTCCTGTAATGGACTATATCGCGTGTCCAATTAGAAACTAAATGAAAAAATGTATTAGGTATTTGTATATATTCAGAGTTGAAAATAATTTTGCATTTTATGCGTGAATTTTCACATAATCTTTTATAAAATTTTGCATTATGATTTTCAAAACATGGTCTGACTTACACACGGTATGAAAAATTTCTAACGTGATCTCGAATGTACATTTTAATTTAACGCACAAAATTTCTTCTCACGTTATTGAAATTATCCAAAAGAATATGTAGAATGCGTCTCGAATTTTGTACCTAAATATCTGAGTAACTATTTTCAGTTTTTCCTGCTCCATATAAATAAAAGTCCATGGATTTTAATTCTAGATACCTCGAGGGCCGAGAACATAAATTCTCCATCCTATACGCAATTTTTTTCGCAATTCAGTGGTATATTGAAGAAATGAGACCCAACCACATAATTATCAGCAACCTCTCCTCAAACAATTTATGAGTTGTCGCAAGTATAGTAATGGAATTTGCGTCTATTGACGAAGCCATTCTTATGAAATGTGCATTTATCAGTGAACAAATCGAATCTCAGAAATGTTTCATTTTCTGCCTGTTTATTTTAGATCTATACACAAAATCCAATTCTTCTTCCATAATCCCCCTCAACTAATTCTTGGTGTTGTTGACTGTAGTTTGGATGATACTAATTTTTTTTCAAGATTTCCGATACATGAGATTTTCTTATGACTATATCAGTACTCAATTGCCACATAAATTCAGAGTGCCAATAAACAATTCCCATGACAGTTCATTCGCACCAATCTGATAGGGGATGTAGGGATTTATCTTGGCTGCGAAAATATTTGGAACGTATGACTTTCAAGAGATTCTGTCCATTTTATTCATTCGAAGGTTCTTTATTCAATGACATTCTCTTAGAAATAGAGCGAATGTTTCGTTATGAAATGTTTTCATTTGTGATTTTTTTTCTCCATCTGATATGTATTTTTGTCCTTTCACTTTTTAAATGTGTACTATGTACTACAGAATTCAATTAATTCTAGGCTGGGTTATGGAAATTCAAGTAGTTCAATAAATTACTAGGCATTTTATTGTTCCGATGAAATATTACTATATCTGTGAGTTCATTGAAAGAAATTATGGGCAAATTAAATAATAACAGAAAATTGTGGATAATTCAAAAAAATTTAATTGATTGATTTTTTTGGTGTGTAATGCTTCTGTTGCATGTTTTAATGTTGCTAGGTTGCCCGTAAATTGGTACTGATGGAACAGGATTTAGAAAGGGCAGAAGAAAGAGCTGAACAAAGTGACAGGTAGGTGCTTTTATGCTGTTTTGATTGCATGTTTTCAATTATTTATCTGATACTTTTTATCTACAATCGTCATTTCAAACCTTTCAAACAAACGTTCCTGCTAGAAATGAATTGAAAATACATTTCTCAATGGGTTGTACGGATATTTGCAACTAGAAATTTTATTGCTCCAATGTATTTTTTTTTGCTCATAAGATGTCATCATCAAATTAACATCTCAGAACCTTGAAATGATTAGCCTTCCTAGGTATTTGTGTGGGATGCTGAATATAGTTTCATTGGAACCATAAATAGCGAAATCTAACCTAACTTAATCTAATCACAGATCGATAGTTAATACGGGGTACAAATGAATAAGCGCGGAAGATTTCAGGAGGTGATTCCTCAAGTCACTTTATGACGAAAAGTTCCCATCGACATATGTCCGCATACGCTTCGTTACCGAAATACAGGGTGTTCAGATTTTTTCTTATGATAACTACACTTTTTCAGATACTCAGTTCAAATTCGGCCCATAGGTGCCTTTTCAAAATCCACATAATCAGATCACAGAAAGAATTATGAAAATCTACAGGGTGGTATTTTTCAGAGGTCACATCCTATCTACCTCTACAACTTTTTTCAGTACGCTCTCACGTACTGAAAAAAGGAGTGGGGTAGAAAGGACACGAGACCTTCGAAAAAATACTAACCTGTAGATTTCCATAATTCTTTTGTGATCTGATTATGTAGGCATAAGAAAAACTGAGAAAATCTGGACATCCTGCATTTCGGTAAAGATGCGTTTGTGGACATATGTTGATGGGAACTTTTCGTCATAAAATGGTTTGAGGAAACACCTCGTGAAATCTGTCGCACTTATTCATTTACACCCTGTATAATTAACTATATGAATCATCAACTGGAAAATAATTAGCAATACTAAATTATCAATTGTAATCAATAATTTTGAAAGTAAAATTGTCCTTTTTGTAATCCTTAAAAATCAATTAATATACAAAGATGGTAACTTTGTTACCCAGAATTATCTACTGAACATAATTGATAATCTTTTAAATAATATTGAGCGTTATCAAAGTCATTGACAGTTTATTACCCATATTACTTATTACCTAAGAAATGAATCATTAATGAATTGATTATAATTGTTGATTTACTCGAGTTACATTTTTTATAACCATATGCATTTTGAAAACTATATGGACGTAACTTTATATTACTCCAATAACGATTGATATAAAGTGATGGATAATTTCACATGAAATTACCCATTAATCCAAATTATCAATTAATTGCAGTCCATATCATTTCATTTTGTAAATTAAGGAGTATTCATTGATTTATGAAATTATTACTCCCAAAAATATCTTTTATTGATGTTTTAAAGATGAATTTATAAAATTTTTGTGATTACTATTCAGGAAAAATATATTGAACAAAATAATTTGCAAGGCGAGAATTATAAGTGCATATTATATTGCAATGACTTCATTGAAAGTGTGAAAGTATCAGAATAAAATGAATCTGACAGCGACTATCAATTAATTCGTTTTTCGAATTTTCAGCAAAATCGTAGAGCTTGAAGAGGAACTTCGCGTAGTAGGCAATAACCTGAAATCTCTTGAAGTTTCCGAGGAAAAGGTATGTTTTCAGAATTTTTGCAAAGTATATCTGATCATCTGCATCGGGATTCAGTTCGGTAGAACAAATGAATACATTTCAATGAATGATAACTTTTTATAAAATGAAATATAATTTTCAAGTTTATAGATAGAAAGTACTTTGGGTTTTAATTTTTCTCAACTTTCCCATAGTTTTTCTTGAAATGTTTTCAGAACATTATGCAATGGAAATACCTTATGCATCATTTTCTTTCAATGTGGACAGTTTTGGAATGAATATATATTCATCTTTTTTTACTCAGGAGAGTATTAGAATGACAAATTTTTCAAATGAACTCAAATAAAAATTTTCTTGACTTTATTGATTATGTTGTCGGGAAATCGGGAAATTCTAAAAAATTTGTTGTGGATTGAAGGCGAGAAGACTTAAGGACCAGCTGTGGACCGATTTCGAATCAAAAATCAAGGTACAAAACTTTTTTGTTAAGGAGCCCTCATTCTTGAAGATATATTTCTGAGACGATTAGTCCCAATCTAAAAGTAGTCGTATTAGAGAAAATCATTTCTAAACTCTCAAACTATTCAAAATAGAATAATTTTAGAGTGTTCAGAAAAATGGTAAAATAATAAAATATTTCAACACAAAGAATGTGGAAAGGTTTGTTATACAACAATATTTTATATTGTCAAGTATTCAAATAGCTACTAATGAAATATGAACAACTTGAATCGAGCAACCCGCGTTTCATTCATTAAATCACTACTTTATTGCTAAACCCCTAATTCAAAATCGTTTCAAACTTTTTCTGGTTCGACCTGTTGAGAGATTATTTTTTAGTTTTTTCAAATATTATTTATTTCCTAAATTTTCAGGTATTGGAACAACCATTTCGAATTATTGTATTGTTATCGGTACTTGATAAGAATACAAAGTTTCAATTAAATCTAATGCCTTAAATTGAGTTAAATCCACGTTCGAAAATGTTGCTACATAGATGGATTGATAGATATAAAAGAAGCTAATCGAATGAATCACTGCATTCTCAAATTTTCTTTTGTTTCATTCCGAAACTGTCCACAAATTACAATTCTTCGCTGAATATAAACTTTTACTTCTTAATTGACATGTAAATTCAAAATTTCTTATCTAAGATTTTCATTCTTCTTTTTGACATAAAATTTGATGAATCAAATGATGAGCTGTGTAGGCCGTGAATTGATAAATAGCGAATGTTTTTATTCATGATAAAATTCATATTTCTGATAAGAAGTAAAAGTTTGATATTCAACCGAACGATTACAATGTCTTATATTTTATCTATAATGCTATGACATGTATTTAGGCCAACCAACGTGAAGAAGAATACAAAAATCAAATTAAGAACTTGACAACCCGTCTAAAGGAGGTACACACCTGTTTTTGTGTGTGAATCCGCTTGATTTTATGATTTTCCCAAATTTTGATCAATGCGGACGAATAGTCAAATTGAAGAATAGTCCGAATTCGTCCGAATTAATCAAAAGCATGATTTTATTTTTTCTGTGTTTTGCTTGACTCGTTACTTAATGAATGTTAAACCAGGCCACAGTCAAGGAGGAAGAGTACGCGACGGCGCTGAAACATATGGAGCATAAATTGATGGAGGTAACTCCCTGTTTGAAACGTATTCAATATTATTTTTCTTGTATATAGAAGGTATTGGCTGTCTGGTGGAGATTGGAGGGGGACTTGTCTTCCGATTATTTTAATTTCCTCTAGATTTTAGTTTTGTTTTGTTCAGTATAAAGCATGTATAGCGTTGTTTATGTACAGGCTGCAGTTACAAGAGAGCATAGTGAGGATAAAATTCGTGCCATGTCTGATAAGTTGCGTGAAGTAAGTTTAGGGTTGGGTCCGAGAACTTTTCATTACTTCCTATTTTATTCATCTTTCTGGGTTATAATGGGATTCTTCTTGCATTCTCAATTACTTTACCCAATCGAACTCGAAACTTACAAACTAAAATTCGCCTAATTCGAGTAATTTTGTAACTAATACATTATGTCAAAAAAGAACCGGGAATTGGTTAACGAAACACAAAATATTTATTTTTTATCCAACTTTATTGTATTGCCTTCGAAGTAGGCCACTTCAGAAATAATACATTCACGCTTTTTATGTCCACAAAATCGTTTAAAACGGTAAGAATTGATTCGCGAGACACAGAAAGTTCATTGCCTATATTTCTCGAGCTTAAAAATGACCAATTTCAATTACCATTTCGTTCGTTTTATCCATATTGACTTCAGTTGAAGATGTTGATGGCCGATCAGAGCGGGGCAAATTTTCCATCGCATCTCAGCAGCTATTGAATGCACTGTACTACTCATATGCACGTGTTTTTGATAAAGTCAATTCATCGTAAGCCTTTTGTAACATTTTCTGGGATTTGACACACGAAATCCCATTTACAATTAAAAATTTGAGACAAATTCTTTGTTCCATATTTTTATCCATTGTAAAAATCGCAAAACGCACTTGTGAGAACTGACAAAATCGAGCACTCTAAACTGCTAAATGACAACAAAAATTTTCAAACAGATTTGTTAAATAGTCAATTCCCCGTACTTTTTCGGCAGAATGTATCATTAATTAAATCATGGATTGATAGATCAATGAATAATATTATTTCATGAATAAATCAATAAATAATCAGTGAATAACAATAAATGAGTTACAAAACAATGGTTAATTTGATTTCTGAAACAATTATTGTTCAGAGTAATTAACAGTTTCAATTTATCGATTAATCATTTTTAATAATAAATCAGTACTTGATTATATTTTGGTCAATTTTTTTCAGTAATTTCGAGTTCGATTTTCAATATAAATATTCATCTTAACAGAGCATATCCTTCAGTCCACTATTTTCATGATCTATACAATTAAAAGTGCAACAAATATAGCGCTCAATGAATATTATGCTTGTATATTGAGATTGGGTAAACCAATTCAATTATTAATATATTGTGAAGGCTTCAAAACTGCCTTATTGCCTTGTAAAAATCTTAAATAGGTTCCTTTTAATATTATATTATATCTTTGAATTCGGATATTTCTCTATCAATTAACACACTTGATAAGAAACATGCCAAGAGAAGTACACCAATAGAATGACTAGGAAGGAGCTACTAAATACTAAATAGGAAAAACATCTTTCTGATTTTGCATGAAAAATTAAATTTCAGCAGAATAATAGAAGCAACGTTATTGTTGAATTTTTCATGAAATATGGTCACAGTATTTTGCAAAATTTTCAATTCACATAAATTGCTTGCCGCAGTTTCCTAAAAAGTTTTCCAAATGTGCAGTCTCCTTAAAGTAATATAAATGAAGGATATCTTCTGTTTCGAATAGCTTCCGAATGTAAATAGCTTTTTAGTTTGGAAATGGTATTATTGGTGAAAGAACGGTAAGTTGGGGAAATATTCTGAATGTGAGTATTGTGTGGTGTAGTTGCTTATAAATAGGCAATAAGTTGTAATAATTCTGTTGAAACACCTTGAACTCAAAAAGACTTTACTAGAGGAAATATTACAATTCTACTGCTTTGTTAGATTTGAGAATGTCTATGAATGCTATAGCTTTTAATATTGGTATTTCTATTTTTATTGAGTTTTTATCTTTTATTCAGAAAATACGAATACCAGTGATATTTCGCATTTGCTGTGATTATTACTATCTTGAATAACTCTTTCGAAATATATTGTTAAAATCTTGGAAATTAATCCATTTAAATTTGTCTCTCAAATATCCGTAACTCTATTTTCCTTTCATTTTAGAGGCACAGTACTTAACCTACAAAATCGAAGAAATTGGCGTTAGTTTTTACAGTAACTGAACTGGAGAGAGTCTATTTATATTTCAAATCTGTGCCTCTAAAATCAGGAAATAGTTGTAGAAATATATAAATAGAAATATAAAAGTTATTCAATATAGTCTTGAATTTACTACTTGTTATCTTTCTAAATCTACAAATATCGATCTTTTTGTAGGCTGAAGCTCGTGCTGAATTTGCAGAACGTTCCGTTCAGAAACTCCAGAAGGAAGTTGATAGATTAGAAGGTAGGTTGAACTTTCATCCAAAACTTAACATGTTTATCGTATACTGTGTTCCAGTGAAAATTTGACTCCACTTGTAGTTTTAGAAAAATGATTCTAGTGGAACATTCTGAAACAAGACAATTTCTTTAAGGTTGCGACATCAAACCGGCATCCTCAACATGCCCGAGCTCTAAATTCATATTAAGGAAAGTAAATCGGGTGGAACTTCGTTGAAATGATCTTTCGATTCTCTACTCAGATAAGTTATTTTAGAATGTTAATCTTAAATGCAATTAGTAAATAAGAGCAATTGCCCAAAAAGGCATCTACTCACGTCCATATAAAACGGTTTTGGAATTCTCTCTAAACATTCGAGAAAACTCAAGTACTGAAACTCTGCATTCGGTGATGATTATTCCCCGCAGCTGCTCTAAGTTTTAAGGTTGTGTATTATAATCGTCAAGAGATGGCCCCATAAGAAGAAATCTAAGAGATTCCAATCAATTGACTTGGCTGACAACTGAACAGTTCCATTACTGCAAATCCACCAACCTCGAAAAGTCTCATCCAAATATTATCTTTTCCAAATTTGCAGAGAGTCTGGAAATCATGAGCTCTTCCAATAGTTGCAAGTAACTTTTTCTATTCAGATAAAACATGATACACGATAATGAAAGGCCCTGCAAAATTGTTTCCACAAATTCCGGACCGAAGTTTTAATTTTTGGGGTGTTTTGTGTGTCTCTCAGATCAAAATATAAGTCTTCTATCGAGAGCTTCAAGAGACTGGTAACTGCTATTTTTATCTCCTTTTTCTTTAATCGTATCACCAGAATACTTACTTCCAAGTTGAGATGCACATTTTGAAATAACAATATTGAGTAGAAAACGAAATTTCCCTATATAACGAGTTTCGAATTTGGAGATCCAAAGTGTGAGACGTTGACTCACATGCTACAAATCAACCTTAAAGTCTCATCGTTTTTAGCTAGATTCATTTTTCTCTGAGTTATAGGTGGGATCGAATGTTCGTTGAAATAGATAGTATAATTCAAACTATTATGATATGTTTTTAGATCTCATTCTCATTTTGTTATATCAAACCACTAAAATAGTTTTACTATTTGGCAACATGATTAAACCACGAATGGAATTTGACTATGTTTTACTACAAAAAAATAAGATTTTCCATGATCCCCAGAGCATTTTCTTTCCCTTTATCATCAGAAAATTTGGAGAAAGGAATTGAAACCTTTAAAACTATAGTCGCATTAACAGCTTTGATCGTGACTTGATAGACAAAATAGTGAAACGAAAAAATTATATATAGCTATTAGCCAAATATAACCAATTATAAACTGAAACAAACCGAAAAATGCATCCCTTTAACATATTTAGGATAAACAAAATGTAGCAAATAACTTTTCCAAATTGAAATCCATCCAAAATTCCATTCAGATCAAATTAATCACTGTCATTACTCCTATGTAACGCTAAAATCCTATTGAATATTTACATAAATTAATAAGTTATCTTGCCCAGACTGCAAAAATTTTTGCATTAGTAATAGTTTGTTGATCCCTCAAAATTAGATATAAAGAACAGGAATCTGCATTTATTGAAAATAAATAACATTAAACATCACCTAACGACTACATTCAAAAAGATGACGCTATTTCTTGTATTCATAATTAGAAAATCCTGCACATTTCCCCAAAAGGTAAGAAACAGAATTATGTAAAATGAATTGAAATTTTCAAATCACTTTTTAATGACAACTCGCAGATAATAGACGACCAAACTGTTTTATGTAATACCAAATTTTTTTCTATACTGAACGCAATCTGTCATCCACCTTATTAACGCGAACTGGTTCCAGCCGACTTTTTTCTTTTTCCAAAAATCAAATTATCACTTTGAGGAACCCGTTTTGAATTTGTGAATTCAAAACATAAATGTATTATTTCGGAAGGGACCTACTTCGAAGGCGATGCAATTTACAAATTTGGATGTGTTTCATCGACTAATTTCCGTTACTTTTATGACAGAATGTTTACAAATATTGTATACAACAATAGTTTATGAACTATTCCTACTATCTGTTTTTCTAAATTCAGTAAGTACCCATTTATTATAACCACTGACTTTTACTTTTCATACTGTTCGATGAAGAAGAAGAGTTCGAAAACGCGGAAACAGTGATCTATTCATTCTTTTTTGTTGATAGTAAAAACAGTAAATATTCCACTCGTGTTTTAATCTTTTGGTTTCCTATCAGAAAGACTTGAATATTACAAATCGTAATATTATTTCTGTGAAAATTACAATACTGGAATTAATTTTACAAAAGGAATGTTCTCCTACTTTGACGTGCTACTGAACTATTTTTTACTTAAGTTTCCAAAAATAAAGAATTATTAAATCGTCCAGGTATAATATATTTGTAAAAAGTTAATGACTAAAGAGTGAGAATGAACGGTCTTTTGATAATCATAATGCTTTGAATATATAATTATTCTCCATACCCAATACAGAACTAACGTTTTTCAAATAATATAAACTATGAATTATCAAATAACCAAACCTTTTTTTTTGTTTTTTTCATTTTGTTGTTTTTGTTTGTCCTAACCCTAACCATTAATATTACAGACGATATACTTAGCGAAAAAGAAAAGAACAAGCTGCTATCAGACGAGATGGAAGCAACGCTTTATGACATTCAGAATATGTAATTCAATTAGAAATCCACATCTAAAATCAACCATTATAGAATAAGGACACGCAACATTCCCAAATCGATCGTTCAATTGGTGCTTTTGAAGATAATAATATAAGGAAAAATTATTGTTGGCACATTTAAAAGAATGTAGTTAGAGTTTTCAAGCATTGATAAAGCTAGCCATTCTGTTGATCTCCTCTGCAATATGATCAACGACTGCCATACATAGACTCGATGAAATCTTTCTTTCATATCTGCTCATAGTCCAGTACAAAATATTCGGTCCCAAAGAGGTAATTAATATCAAAACTTCTACCTAAATTATATTTTTTCTTGGTGTAAGCTACACCGTCTCTAATTTTCTATCTGTACTGTACTGAAATTATTGTTAACGTTTATTGGATCTCTTTCCGGATATTTTTTTTTGGGAGAATATTCTATCCGAGGAATTACTGAATTATAAAATTTTGTAGATTTGTTAGCATCATGGTTTTACAGCAATTTCGTTTGAACAGCTAACACTTTAATTTATATACCTTTTGTATATTCTAAAATAAAATGTGTATGGAAATTAATAAATTTCGTTTTTTTTTTGAGATATACGTTCGATGAATCAATATTGCTGGCAATTCTTGTAAATAGTTTTATAGTAATTTATACGTCCAAGAAGGTTGAATTTATACAACAGACAAGTTTTGAGTATTTATTATCATTAACACTGTTCCTTTTTTATTTTCTCGCTAGCTTTTATATTGCTCGAAAAGCTAGAGTATTGAATACATAGATAGAATTGTGAATTATTCAATGAGTTACTTATAGAGATTTGAATTTTTTTTGCTCTGCAATAGAATTAAATTGAAATCTTAAGCTTGTTAAAAAGGTGTCTGCTTTGTATTTCAAAGTCGCGATATGTGGATTTCGCGATTGAATGAGTCGATGTTTTGTAGGAAATCGGCTACACCAATATGTATTTGATTAATGTTTTATTGCAGTTCATATTAATTTCAAAGTAACCTTCAATTTCACTGATGTTTAAGCGGAGTAAATATAAATTTTTCCATTCGATATGCTCATTCATGACAATTTTGAAATCTACTCTATGAATATGAAATATATATGAAAATCTGAATGATATTATAATTAAAATAATTCATCTTGCTGCTATAAAATTTATATTTACTTCTTGGGCATGTGATTTTTTATATTCACTTTAGTCATTTTTTTTTGCTTGAATTTGAAGGAATTTTCCTTGAATTATTCTCCAAACATTGATGTGAATAGTAATTGTAATATTTATTGAAACAAACCAATTGGGTTCTTTGGGCTTCTATGACGAATTTCCTTCTAATTCAAGCTTCCGCTTGAGTTATTTTAGACATGAGTGAATAAGTATTATGGATAAATTTATTTTAAAGCCTGTTTATATCTAATATACATTGTATTTTATTCAGTTACACTAATAATACAAAGTTTTTAATTTGTTTGTTTTGTTTTCTTTTATTTTAAGCTTTGCATGCGTTTTATATGTCCTTATATTTTACCCTTAATTTTTTAACATTACATACAGTTTATTTCTTGTTGAACTTCATATCGCAAGTTTCTGTCACGAGTTCATGAATATTAGAATCTGCAATGAATATAAATTGAAGGTATTGAAAATACTGGAAAATCTTTAAAATGATTAAAGCAGATTTTGGTTCATTATATAATTAATGGTTTGAAAGGTCATGTGAACTGAATTAGTTCAGTTTTGAAGAAACAATAATAATCCTTTTTCAAAAGCTAATTTCATCATCCTAAAATATTTTATATAATTAAGAAATGTTTGTCTTAATTGAATACACAAATAATGAAATTACTGTTAGAATTCCACTTTTATCAATTTGTGTATAACGCTGTTCATAATTAAACAATAACTTTCACATACTAATGGTTCTTGAATAAAAATAATTTACAATCTTTATATTTGACAACAAAAATGAGGAATAACAATTATTCACTCAATCTGCTTCTTTACCTGATTTCACAAGTATCCTGATATATGGATTAAGCAAAGCTGAAAAATTTCCCAAATTTTTGAGTATTTATGTTGATGAAATGAATAAAGCAGTTTAGAGGATAAGCCTAGACAGACGCACAAACGATGGGCACTTTCAAAGTGTTATTAATGACTCGGTATAAAAAAACAAAAACATTTCAAAAGCTGTTGAAAAAGAATGGGCGCAAAATCATATAGAATAGAAACTGGTCCAATCTTTTAATCTCAGATTAATCTCCCAACAGGCTGCATTTAGATTCTAGGAGTACGACTGAGAGGATAACCTGATAATGTTCAAAGGCTTAGAGAAGTACTGGGATTGTTTGGGTTTCTCTCTCAATCGCAGAATTCGTTTCGTTTTGGTTAGCAATCCTTTGAATGCAAAAATACAATTTTCTGTTCTTCAGTCCTTTACGCTGCCATATGCCGTAACATTCAAGGAAAGCTTTCTATTCATGAGTAATCATACCTCTCCTCGCAGTGCAACTGCCACGATAAATGTTCGCATATTTTGGAGGTCATAATATTCTTCACTAAGGTTATTTTAGAATGTATTTAAAGGGATCGAATCTTTTGAATTGAAATATAAAATACCTTTTGATAATTTGATGAGTAGTGAAATATTGCAAAAGAATATCTTTAAGGCAATACTGATAATTAGTTCCAAATCCGAAATACAGTCTCCAACAAATGATTGGTTCTAAGGTTCGAAATTGTGCATAATGTAATAATGCTAATAGATTAATGAAATTATTGCAATAATTATGCGATTCATTCAAAACATAAAGTTGAAGAAAAAATTATAAGACAGAAAATGAAAAACTTTTTCACATTTTGAATTGATTTTTCTTCTCAATGGTCAAAAAAAGTTTTCAAGATAAAGTAGGGATAGTCATCGTAATCATAAGGAAGGTAGTAAAACTCGGATAAGTTGTAACATACTTTTTTGAGCGTATGCACTTTCGTTCATAACGAATGACAGGAAATACATTTTGTTTTGTTCATGTTTGAAAGAAAAACCCCTTAGAGCACCTTATATTATGTTGAATTCACGCAATTTTGAAAGGTGAATTCATTGATATTGCAAACGAATTTCAACTTTTTTATGCTTTTACTGTAATGGAGTTATGAGACCACAGTATTTGGTATATATTTTGATGAATTATGTTCACTGCCAAACGTATATAAGTACTTTCAAATTCATCTGATAGTAACTGACTTTTATGCGATATGAAGTTCTCAATTATTTTATTTGTGTACGTTTCACTCTCACCGTTGTCGTTATAGATGAGCTGGTTGCCGAGAAAGAACGTTTCAAGGAAATTGGAGACGATTTGGATACCGCCTTCGTTGAACTTATCCTGTAAATCCTGTCCTCTTTTTTATGTGTACTTTTGTAGACTTCCAAAGTTTCTCGATGTCGCAACATCTACTTACCCTGGTTACTTATCGATCAGCGGTTTAAGGCGACTCAAAATATATCAGGACCTTCATCGGGAAACTTCTCTTTATTCTATTATTCAATATTTGTTTTATTTTAGTTCATTTTATTTATGTATATATTATATGCAAATATAATTTGTTTGAACTAGTATTTTTGTTTGTTTAGTTTATTTTTCCTTACTAGCATAAATCCGATATTTTTCTATAACAATCCGGATAGTAGTCTTCTATTCAGTGTTCCTCATTCGAAATGAAGATACTATATGACAATTTAAAGGAACAAAGGTTCGATTATTTGCAGGTTGATGAGTCACATTTTTTCAGATACCCAACTGAAAACAGAACTTCAAACTCGGCCTACTACGAATTGTCAGTATTTTTGTTTGTGATTGTCAAATCGGTGAAAGCTTTAGAAAAAGTTGTTCAAAATATTTTTCCAACTCGATATACCGAGTATCATGATGAAACTTCAATTATGTCATCCTTTGGTTTTACACCAAATTGTTAGAAGTTAATTTGTTAATTGAATAATAACAGCGCAATCAAAATACGTGGCACTATTTAATTGTCAAATTATTAGTTTCAATTGTACTATTATTTATTATTCAATTAAGTTTGTGATAGTTTTGTGTAAGACCAAAATGATGAAAAATTGAAGAAAATATGTTTTCATGACACTCGGCATATGGAAAGAATAATATTCTGAACATTTTCTTCTTAATACATGAAGTAAAATATCGATAGTTAGCCTTTTTGTTAATTCGTAGGCGAAGCTTGAAGTTCAGAATTCAGTTTAGTATATTAGAAGTGTAATAAATTAATCTGAAGGACTGTAAATATATTAATCTTTATTTCTTTAAATAGTTGAAATGAGGAGTGTCTTCAACTTTTAATGGAACACATTGTATACCATTGAATTTTCATGATAAATAGAGGAAGAATCAACTTTTATGTAAAACGTACATTTCAAAATTCACGATATTACGTCAAATTCTCATTTATACCAATCAACAACTGAACAATATCCTAAAAATTCAGAAATTCAATTGGAGAATATGTTATAGTTTATGAAAAATTGATTTGTGTGTGAATCAACTCACCTGGCGATGAATACTTCATCCCGTCCAGTTTTGATATCCTGAAATTCTGTATGAATTCCTGGAAATAATTTCCTTTTGATATTTAAAAATAATGTGGCTTCAACTGAACTGCAGAATATTTTCATTATTTGGAATTGCTTTTGATAACACAATTTTTCCAACGTTATAAGACTTATAGCTGAAATTTAAGCTCACTCTATAATATTTCATATTATTATGTACACGAAGCAAATTCAGTATATTAATACTATAATTCTCATTCAAAAGTTATTGACAAAAAAGGAAAACAATGGTATAAAACCTAATTGAGATAAAAGTAATTCACTCGTAAAAATCACAAATCTGCAGATTCAGCCATATCACAGCAAAAATTATCCTTTTTTATTAGAGATACAGCAAAAAAACATGTATAAATCAGTTACTAATGAGTTAATTTGTCCAAATTGCAATAGCATTTACATAAGACAGACTGCTTGATTTTACAAAATTAGATACAAATAGCTAACCGACCTTTGCATCCCCAGTATAGATATATTAAAAAATCCCACATCTTGCTGCAAAAAGTAGAAAATTTAATTCATGTAAGTTACCAAAATTACTTAGTAAATATTCCCTAATTTTGAATGACCCTATAGATTTGTGTGACTACATCCCTCCTCCCCTCTATTTACAAGTCTTATAAATACCAATGCATCTATTTCCTATGAAGAGTTCTTTATTTACAGGGTGTGAATGAATAAGTGCGAAAGATTTCGCGAGGTGATTTAACTTGTCCGGGACGCACTGAAAAAAGTTGTCGTGGTAGAATCGACACGTGACCTTTGAAAAGTACCACCCGTAATAGTTTCTGTGATATGATTATATAGATTTTAAAGAGGCACTTATGTGCCGAATTTGAATTGAGTATCTGAAATATTGTAGTAATTATCAGGAGAAAATTGAAAAAAATCTGAAGATTTCAACATCTGTTCTTCATAAAATGGCTCGAGGAGTCACCTGCCGAAATCTTTCGCACTTATTCCTTTACACCATGTATGTCTGATGATGAACGAAAGTTTTGGAAGTAGGACATAGTAAAATACTACCCTGTGAAACAAAAATATTTGTTCCAATTATGTTCAACTGCCAAGCAATAGGTAAGGCCTGAAACAATATAATATTTAAAATATTGGACCAATGAAATTGTATGTTTTGTACAAAACAGCGAAAAAATACAATGGACGCGTACAACTAAAAAAATTATTTTCTAAACGTCTACAAGATACCCAAGAGTCATTTGATCAAATGTATTGCTTCGAGAAAGTCTATCTTAACACAGTTCCCATTACGCAATTTCCTATTATTCCGTACCTGACAGTCTAACTTTTTTTTTCACGCCTCTAATAACAACTTATGAATTTGTAGATGCCCTCATTGATGAAAGAACTAAATACAAACAAATGGCTGAAGAAATGGGACAAACTATTTCGGACATCACTGGTTACTAAGAAGAAGCATTCAACCATGAAATATTTGTACGAAGATCAACGAAATATGGGAAACAATCGTTGCACAGAAATGCTTCAAATAAATGTCAATCTTTTTTTATACTTTGAACACTTCGTTGTGATTGAATTTCATATGAAAGTATATTTGAGTTCGCTGTATACTAAGTAACGTTGATATGAAAGAGTATATTGAGCAATACACTCATTAATCAAGAGGAAAGATGGAGTAGCTATCCTTCAAAATTCTTAAGTTTAAACAATGTTACATTAAGTCAAAGTAACATTCACAGCAAACGTTTCACCCGAAAATACCTAATATTTCATGGAATCCTGTCATTGAGCTCTTCACAATGATGTGTGGAAGATGATTTGTCAAATGATCGCCTCGGCTCTTAAATCTTATCGACATGCTTGATTATTTCTTCCTTCAGTCGGGAGTTATACATCAGTATAGTATAAAGGTGTCAAATCCTTAGATTCGTAGAGATGATGCTGCCTTGAGATCTTTCATCAATAAATTCATTTTTTCGCATCAACCTGTTGAAACCACATATCCCCACCTTTTTCATATCGCAGAATGTATTTCAACATCTCAGAATAGTATTTTCAAAGAAAAGAAATCATATTTCCTTGGTGGTTGAGATTAATGTTTGTACTGAACTATTCTGAGAGCTATCAATTCAATTTTGAATTAAAATAAATGAGACATTTTCAAATAATAAAATGAAATTGGCAAAATTCAGAATATACCATACAAGTGTTATTTTCCCAATAAAATGACAGGATTTCAATTAGCGAAATATAAAGAAATGTAAATAACTGGCCCCATATTTTCCTCTCAATAAAATCCATTCGAAAAAACTCCTCAATGAAAACCAAAATAAGGTGCTCTAAATTTTGGAATTTGAATAGTTAGAATTTTCAATATTGAAATTGCCCAAGAAATATATTTTACACCGCCTAATTGTTGAATGGATCTCGAAAAAGTTCGTCTTTTTCATCCTAACCAAATATGAGAATTTTCAGCGTTTTTGAGAAAACTGCCAATTGAGTTAGTGAAGACCGTACATCGAAATTGAATATTGTGCGGTTTTTTTGTCCTCAAAATTGAAGGTCGAAATTTCTATTCCAATTAGAATCACCAGGACTAAATCGGTCTAAGATGGTACAGTCTTATATAATGGTCAGAGTTAATTGATTATTACTTCTATATTTTGAATTGAATGTTCTCTTATACAGGGTGTAAATAAATAAGTGCGAAAGATTTCGCGAGGTGATTCCTTAAGCCATTTTATGATAAAAAGTTCCCATGAACATATGTCCGCTAGAGCTTCGTAACCGAAATACAGATTTTTTCACTTTTTTTTATGATTACTACAGTTGTTATCGAGTTGCTCGTCAATTAAATTAGAGTACAACTTCTTCTAATTCTGGTGTTCTAATATCCCGATGGCGACCACATTCATGTTTTCTAGTTCCTAATAAAATTCGAAAGAGTCACTGCAATCAACAAAAAATTAACGAAAGTGAATCAATAACTAATAATTCAGAGTTGTCAATTGAAGAAATCAACATGACAACCATCTACTAGTGAAATAAATCACTAAACGATTATTGTTTCCATAGTATACATGAAATTGATCAATTTTTTATACGAAAACTGTTGCAGATGCGGATAAAATGAAAAATATTAAAGGGATAGACAATTAATTGAGAATTTATAAAAAAGAAATTCAAACTGCCCTAGACGTACTGAAAAAATTGTAGGGCTTAAAAGGACATGTGACCTCTGAAAAAGTACCACCTTGTAAATTTTTATAATTGTTTCTGTGATCTGATTAAATAGATTTTCAGTAAGCACCTATGTGCCGCATTTGAACTAAGTATCTGAAAAACTATAGTAATCATAAGAAAAAAACTGGGAAAATGTGAAGATTTCAACACCTTATCTTGAGGTAACGAAGCGTTTGCGGACCTATGTTCGTGGAAACTTTATGTCATAAATTGGCTTCAGAAATCACCTCGTGAAGTTTTTCGCACTTATTCATTTACTGATTGCTATGTTGAGGATTAGAAAAAGTGTATCATACAAACTTTTTCGAAGAAATCTATTCAACAATTTGTGGTTCACAGAATGTATCAAAAACTTCGACAAGATAATTAATTATTGGAGTTACTAGTAATTAGATATTTTTATGCTTATAGAAAAAATGTTTCAGAATGTTGTCAATGCTTTTCAGGAAAAGCTAAGCATGAACCCATTTGGCAGAAAATGAACGAGTAATTTTCAAAATTATTCACGGAATATTAGAACTCTATAAACCCTTGTACTTTATACACCATAACACGATTACTTTGTCATGTATAATTTTAGATAAAACTGCATTAAAAATGAAAATTAAAAAGATATCAACATATTCCATTATGATCTCGATGCGCTTATAAATTATCATGAAAAAAAGAAAAGCACTGCCTTATGTGAAAATTGTGAGCGATTTGTGTATGTTAAATTTTGTTATCTTTATGCTCATTTGACCTGTGAAAATTCCCTATTTTTATGAATAAATCTATGGAGTTAAGGACTTGTTGCTTCTTGCTTTACTGATCTCATACCACTGAATTTGAAAAAATTATAAACTAATTCTTTTCTAATTCGGAATGAATTCAAGAAAAAAGGTAGGACACATAGGGAGCCGGACTTCATTGATAGCCAATTAAATACGTTGGTTATTAAATTATTTCTTCCTCATCCAAATAATTCTATAGAACATGGATAACATATGATAAAAAATTATCGTAAGCAATAATTTATGATTAGAAATTACAATGCATTAAGGTGAACATATTCGTTATTGGGATTCTATTCTGACAATATGACCATCACCTCCTGCAGCATATACTTCGCCTTCTTCTCCTATGGCTAGTGCATTAATAACAATTTCAATATTACAAGATCCTTCATTTTTTATTTGTTTGTCTTCGATCATCCATTTTTTAACTATTTTGTCCCATCCACCACTGAATAAATTGATTTTATTATTCCAACTGGCTCCTGCCAAAGCGTTGATGATAAGCTCATGAGCACCCTAGGAAAACAAATAACATATGCTTAACAAAAGATTAAACCGATTGCGAAAATAGAAACATATTGAATAGTTAATTGATTCCGCCGTTACTACGTGTAATCATAATGAATCTTCAGCTGACAACAAGTACTGAAGGTATTTTGTGAAAAATTTTAAGTTGATCTATGGGTGGGAAATGACGGCCATTTTCGATACAATGTGAAGCGAAAGTAGATTCTCTGGTTTTTTGTAATCTGATTGATGCTCTTTGTACCTAGTTTCACAATTCATTAGGACAACTTGTAACTCCAGTATTGTCAAATCTAGCAATTGTATCTTTCCCATTGAAGAATTCTTGGGAGAGTTTTATGTGGATTTTGACAGCTACTTTCTTATGCTGTTTTGAAAGGATATTTGCAATCTTGCCGCTGTATTCTATACGTGGGTAAAAATCATGATATGTTATTTGTATTCGTTTTTTTTCTGATCATTCTGTTTATTCTATTTGGGGGATAACCATTGTTAGATGTTTCCCTTATAGTTGACACTTCCCCGGACATATTTTCTTTCGATAATGGCAGAGAGAAAGCCCTATGACACATTGAATTGAACGCAGCGTGTTTATGAGTCATAGAGAATGCAAATATCAGGAAAGGCGGGTTTTCTATATATCAAAACTCAGTGTGTTATTTTTATGAATGCCATTAACCGAAGGAAATATGTACAGGGAAATGTCAACTATTAGAGAAATAGTTGAGAACAATAGTTATCTCTCAAGTAAAATAAACGAAATGACCAGAAAGAAACAAACACAAATGGCATATCATAATATTTACCCACGTATAGAATGAACTTAAACAGATGAATACATTTCATTAACATATTTTGACCATATCAGCGGAAAGATTGCAAATGTCATTTCAAAACAGCATAAAAAGTAGCTTTCAAAACCCATATAATCTCAATAATAAAAATAAAATTCATAGATTTGACAATACTAGAGTTTACAAATTGTCCTGTATGGATTGTGAAGGCGTCTATATATGTCAGACTATTCTTTCATTCAAAACTAGATACAAAGAACATCATCATCTAACAATAACCAGATAACTGACAAATCTACTTTCGCTTCTCATTGTATCGAGAATGGCCACCATTTTCCACCCATAGATCAATTTAAGATTATTCGCAGAATATCCAAAGGACGAAAGTTCGATTTCTTAGAATCCATCTAAATTTTCATACTCCAACAAAATCCCCATAGAGATAATCTTCTGAACGACCAGAATGGCCGGAATTATTCGTCTATATTTCATATTGTATCCATTATATCTGTTTTTCAAATAATTCAAATTACCTGTAGTTTGCTCCATTATTAATTTGTATCTACCTGTTTATGTATTTATTTGAATTTTAGTTCAGCAGTTGTTGTCTGGGGAAGATGATCGAGAGACTGAAATTGCAATCCTGATAGTTGATAGTGTTAGTTCAATGCATAGTTTAATTTCTTATCATTTCTTAATCATACCTACCTTCGCTTGAGCTACCTCTACCCAATGCGCAGCATCGTCCTTTTCATGTACAATTATGTCTCGTCCTTCCCTATTTGTGAAACATAATTTGTTTGAAGCTATGGTTATAGGTGCCTTTCCATCAATATTCTTTCGATTGATGTTTTGAAGATTCTTCCCTAGGAAATTAGCTTTATAAGAGTTAGAAGTAGTAAAATCAAAATTCTCATCTTGAAAACAGGTTAATTTTTTCTGTGAGAAAATCAAGTATTTTGAAAAATCTTTTGGAATACTAACCTTCTAACTTGACATCTGTAACAGTGATGTCCAGATTAGCAGTGAAGAGTATGTGGCCATCAATTGCCATATCCTTTACGGGTTCTGCTATGTTCATTATACCGTAATATTTCTCATTATTATACACCCGAACCTACAAAAAAATATAAGATATTAGTCATTATATAACATAAGATGACATTACAAACTAACATACACAAATTCAAGGTACCAATATATTTTTGTCAAAAAATTTTTATTCAAAAATGATTAAGAAAATAGAAATTACAAAGGATATGAAACAGCAGCAAAAATATCACTTACATTTCCTTGATTATCCCCAACGTATAGATAACCATTTGTCCAAGATATTCTCCAAAACTCAAATTCGGTGTCACTTAACAAAGTTGTTTTCTCCTTCAAATCATCGAGTGTCCATGATTTCACAGTCCCATCGTTGGAACAAGAATAAAGAGTATCCTCACTGGCTGCTAAACAATAAACTGAGCATGGATGTGCCTGAACCTGAGTGAGAAGTTTCAGATCAGGGGTCCAAACCTGCACAAAAAAGTGATTAGTAATTGCTATTAACCTCAAACGAAAAGGAATGTTCATCATCTTCAATTTTCAAAGAAATATTCTGGAGATGCGAATTAACTGTCTGTCCAAGAACAATACAAAGATTCCCTCATGGATTCATGATATATATTCTGTACCTTAATTTTTCCATCATCTCCTGCACTGTACAATTTGCTTTTGACAAAGAGGAGATAATTTACATCAAATTCATGTTTATCTATGTCATCTGCTCTGCATCCTACAGTCATAGGCATCTGCAACAAAAAACATATTATATATATTACTCCCTCCACTTCTTCGATAGAATTTGTGAACCATCAATTTTAAGATTGTAGCATTTATGAGATTTCAATGAATTATCAGAAGAAAGAGTACATGCTGATTATATTACTCTATTCAGAGGAAAAACCTAATCGTGAAAACCAATTGAAACTATAAATTTTCATGTCCCAAAATTTCATCATTTATATTAATATCTTGTTACTTATTAGAATGAAAAATATATTATTCAGTAGTAAATTAATATTATTTATTTTTTAAGTGCATACTTCACTTAGCAGGAAACAAAAAAGTATAAAGAATTGTTGTTGAAATCTTTATGTTGATTTGATGAAGTTTGAAAGGTTAAATCTATCGATTTCAAGGATTCCCAAAAATTTATTTCGAGTTTTTTATTTGACGAATGTAAAATTTCGAAATTTGGGTTGAAATTATGATTTTCTTCAATTAAATCGGTTGTGTAGAACACATTTATGAAAATTATTTTACCTCATTTTGGATCATATTTTATATATGTCTGATGAAGGCGAAATGTCGTCGAAACGCGTTACTTAGCCAACTCGTTTACCTGATCCTGAATCAAATAGACTTTTTCACTTGGTGCGTTGTTTTATCAGACTCCTGTACAAGACGTTGAAGAATTGAGAAACCGCATTATTATTTTTTGTAGAGTCATTGAAGATACTGCTGGGATCGAATACGAACATCTATGCGTAGATTTCTAGACTCCTGCTGAAGGATCAGTTTTTTACCCAAAAACTATGGCAGATACGAAAGAGATGGAAGAAATGAAAACTATTGAAATTAATCAAAAATTTATAAGAAGAATTAAATTACCCGGGGCGTATGGAAAGAAAAGTTGTAGAGTAGAAAGAACACTTGACCTCTGAAAAAGTATCACCCTGTAGATGTTCATAATTGTTTCTCTGATCCGATTATGTATATTTTGAAAAGACACATTTGTACCGAATTTGAACAGAGTATCTGAGAAACTGTAGTAATCATAAAAAATTGAAGATTTCAACGGCTTGTATTTCGGTAACGAAGCGTTTGTGAACGTATGTCCATGTGAACTTTTCGTTATAAAATGCCTCGAGGAATCACCTGCCGAAATCTTTCACAGTTTTTCAATTACACCCTGTATATTAATTCAGGTAAATAAAATTTTCTTTTATTCATCATTCAACTACAATTTTCCACTTCGTTCATATACAATTGAACAGAATAGCTCTATTTTAATTAAGTCATTATTTTCAACAGAGATTATCAAAACAAAAAACTCTGAAAATAAATATTAATTCATTGAAAAAACGATCAGTTTTAAAATCGATTTGATTTTTCCAATTCTGAGTTTGTTGATGTTTAGATTGTAGATGCATTGATAATTTTTTCGAGAAAAGCACAAGAAAGAAAAAGTTTTCTCCGAAGACGGGGCATGAGGAAATAATTAGTTGGCGGTTAAATTATACATTTCAATAGAAGTTTCAATAAAAAAGATTGCGGATTCCATCAGTTTCAAGAAGAGGTGGATGACTGAAAAATTATGATATAAAGATCCCTAATATGTTGAGAATTTCTGCCGAATTTCGAGCAGATTGCTTTTTTCGTTCAAAGAATTTTGTCATTGATCAACCATATCCAGAAAATTAGGTCCTCAAAACGAAAAATTCTTGGGCAAATCTTTCTCAATTGAGCTGAAAAATCATCCCTTGAAATAGGTCCAATACTCAGGAAACATTCTATATATCGATAAGTGAAAACATTCCACAATCTTAATAACGACAGGATGTATTTTATCCAATCTCCAAATTTTTGAATGTGTTTGTAGTATTGTTTTCTAAACCACATAATGATTTTTCCAATTACAAAAATGGTGATTAAATGTTCTTTTTCTCATTTGGTAAATTTTGTTCAAGTAATAGAAGAAGTATCTGGACGAATCTATTGTAGGTATAGCAAAACGTGTCGCATATAAATGATTTCTTGTTATTTCTTTTAACTATTCATAATTCCTTCCTGCACTCACAACATTTATCGAGTGGAACGTAGAAGACGTTATATATAACTTAATCAATTAACTAATGAGACAATTTTTGTTCATTATTAAAAAGGGAAATTTTTGTTGAATTTGCTCGTATACACGACATTCATTGTGCTGCATTCAACGATTATTTAAAAAAGTCTGTTGTAGAATAAAATGACAAATCGAAATTTGCTATTTTAGAAAAAGAACGCATTTTAATATTCGTTTAGCCATGTGGCACATCATAGAACAATGTTGAACATACTATCTCAAGGATAGAAAATTATTTCAACATAACCTGCACTTCTACAAATAGAATTTTTGTTATTAACAGTTAAACTCTGACAGTAGTTCTTGAAAAAAGATGTGACTTGTTTTTGAATAGAAAACCTGTTACTTGAAATACAAATGACAGAAGTATAATGATGGTACGCAAATCAGCATTTCTCATGTTATATATCAAAAAAATACTCACACTTGTATGTGTCAATGAAAAAACACACCCACACTGAATGCCGAGAAGTCTCAATTTGGGAGATTAGTTCTTTTTCAATCCTACTATATATATAGCATTTGTAATGCACTCATACGACGTTGGTTATATTTATCGTGGTATTTTTAGTAACACTACATGCCCATAGATATGTCTGTATTTTTTCAAGTGTAACCTGCATGAAATGAATCTTGTTATGTTTATAAAAGAATATAATTGAAATTGGTATTTTAAGAAACGAAAATAATTAGATATCAAGTTACACACATAGTAGCTGGACTACCTTCTGAGACGAAGTCAAAATAAGTTATACAAATTAGATTGTAAAAATTGAGTAGAAGCGCTCAAAATCACGAATAATATGAAATGAACTATAGTAACTGAACAGGTCCATTTGAAGTCCTTCCAGTTTAAAAGGAATCAGTTGAACTAAATTCGAGCGGTCCAAATAATCTCTCAATTGAATGATACAATTTCACTCAGAAATAGTTCAATATCGACTTCGAATAGTTAATTGATTCCGCCGTTACTACGTGATAGTTAATCATGATTATAATAAGAAGTTAAATATACTTTATACTATCACAAGACTATTGAAATTCAGGATTGCAATTTCAGTCTTTCGACTATTTTCACCTGACTACCAGTATATAAACAGGTAAATATAAAATTAATGATAGATGATGAACGAATTACGATAAGAGTAAGTATTATTTCTTCTTCTTTTTTACGTGCTGTCTCCTTTAAGAAGGTTGGCTATCATCATGGCGATTTTTATCTTTGAAGTTGCGGATCTGGTATTATTTAAAGTTATGAAATATAGACGAATAAACCGGGCCATCCTCGTCGTTCAGAAGATAATCTCTAAGGGAAGTTTGTTGAAGTTCGAAAATTGTGATAAATTCTAAGAAATTTAACTTTCGTCCTTTAAATAATCTGTGAATAATTTCAAGTTGATCTTTGGGTGGAAAATGATGGCATTTTCGATATAATGTGAAACAAAAGTACATTCGTCGGTTCTCTGGTTATTGTAATCTGATTGATGCTCCTTGTATTTTTTGTAGTTTTGAATGAACGACCAGTCTGACCTATATAGACACCTTCACAATCCTTACAGGACAACATGTGAACTCCAGTATTGCCAAATCTATCAGTTTTATCTTTACTTTTGAAAAATTCTTGGGAGAGTTTCATGTAGGTTTTGATAGCTACTTTTTCATGCAGTTTTGAAATTACATTTGTAATCTTTTCGCTGATAGTTCCAAAATATGTTAATGAAATGTATTCATCTATAATTCGTTTATTACCTCTTGTTTGCACCCTTATTAGTTTTGTATCTACCTGTTTATGTATTTTTATATTTTCAACTTTAGTTCAATACTTATTGTCAGTTGAAGATGGTCGAGAAACTATTCTAGTGCTCCCTCGCAAAATACATTTGACATAGTGAATAAATTATTAGGTTATTTTTGATATACTAGAGGAAAAAATGTTCATTTGCTATGCACTACACTTTAATGAATTCATATTACAACATAAGCAAAGGGCTGATTTCTCAAATACACATATCTTAGTTCTATAGCTAATATACTCATACTTATTAATATAAATATATAATAGAAGAAATATATCGATAACTTTCGTTTGATTTTAAAGAGACTACATTATGGAATTGTATATTCCATTAAGGAAGGTACTAATGTCTAAGATTTTCCATTATATTGCAACATTCAGAATAATTTATTGCTAGACTAAATTTTCTGCTGACTAACAGTTTTTAATTTCCTTAATGTTAAAACCATTGTTATTTTCTTCCTTTCTTTTTCTTTTTCTGGGCATCCGGCCATGGAAATCCGCGGTTCTTCAATAAATCTTGAACATTATGACAGGTGGTGTAAGCATTTTCCATAGCAGCTTCCGTGAAAATGTCCACTGCGAATCTTGCACTTTTCGAACGTCCTCTCCTTCCACTTTTCTTAGCTCTAGAAGATTTCTTCTTTTCTTTTTTATCAGAGCCATTCAATTTTTTCTTTTTTCCTTTTCCTGCCATGGTGGCAACTCAACTTCTCGAGCCTGGAATATATGATGGAATCAATGCTTAGCTTTCTATGATTGTACAAAATTTATATAAAACCTAGGAGAATGTGAGAACTAAACTGACTACATAACCATAAGCAAGCAAGTGAAATATAAAACATTTACATCGAGTTTTTCAATCATTTGGATCTTCCAAAATGTGATTATGTCAGAAACGTGAATTTTGGATCGAAAGAGCTTTGTGTAATTTGAATACGATTTTTGATTTGAAGAACTTTGTGTACTTATTCTAATAGCTCTTCAATCGCGCTCCTACATTCGCGTTTTCACTATTCGCGGATGAAAAAAAATGCGACCCAATTCCTATATTCGAAGCTGAAGATTTCTTTATTGGGGATCTAACTACACAACTACGCCAAAAGTATGTTTTTAAATGATATCGCCGCTGTATTGGTTCGGCGTTTCTATTGACATAAGCCGCTTTCGCCGCAGTCTGTGTTTTTGAGAATATAGACAAACAAAATGTTTAATTAAAGCAGTCTTATTACTCAATGCATAAAATATATTGTCAGATGCCATTTATTAGACTTCTACTTTGCAATCTTTTATTGTATCCATGTATGTATTTTTCCATTCGTTACAGAAATTGTGATCGAGTAATACGTTATCTTCCTAATTTATAAAGCCGCCTAAAAACATTGAAAAACGAGTTTCGATACGAAAAAAAATTTTGTTACCGCTTGAAGTAAAAATAGAAATGCTTGATCATTTATCATCGACTTCACTGTCAGCGAACATTGTTCATGGTTCAGCAATAGAAAAAGTGAAAGTGGTGATGTCATTATAGATCGAAAATCGCTACCAAAAAAGACTGCCCTGAATGGTCGAATTATCTGGGAGAAGAACCTGGTGGTAGTAGCTAATGGAGGATACAAACCAGAACAAATATTTAATGCAGGCGACACTGCAATGTTTTGGAGGAGAATGCTGAACAAAACATTTATTTCCAAAGTCAAAAATTCTGTCTTTGGATGAGAATGCAAATGATAGAGTTATTCTACTGCTATATTCTAATGCATCGGGAAATTATGTCATTAAACCACTGATACTTTACAGATCGTTAAATCCTCGTATTTTAAAAAATCAAAACAGGAACGACCTGCCAATGTTTTGGCGTGCTAATAAGAAAGCGTGGGTTACAAGCACTATTTTTTTGACTGGTTCCGGAGTTGTTTTGTTTCCGAAGTTGAAACTCATTCAAAAAAGAAGGTTCCAGGCTTTAAAGCTGTTCTAGTTTTGGGCAACGTACCAAGTGATCCTTGCGAACTGGAAACTATGCATCCAAATATAAAAGTGGCATTTTTACCTCCCAACACGACGTCTTTGCTTCAACCTATCGACTGAGGAATAATCCAGGCTTTCAAGCTCTATTATACTAGGAGAACCTTCAAAATCATATTGGGTAAAATGGAATATAAAATTTGATATAGAAAAATAAATTTTAAACATAAAATATCAGTGGCTGTGGCTTGTTCGAATTCAAACTTTGACTGCATACATTGCCGAAATTGCGAATGGAATAGGAGGAGATGTTTTCGAACAGATAGAATCAAGTGACATTAAGGAGTTGCTTGAATCTCAAGATGACGATTTGACTGAAAACGAGTTGAATGAAATGTTAAATTCACAACCTATTTAAGACGAGGCTTCAACAAGCACTGGAAATGAGACATTTCGTTGAAAAAATCTTGTGTGAAGTGTAAAGTTTCAAGAATGGCAAATAATTGATCTGTCTATGTAACGAAATCAAATTGCTAATGCTGCTGAATATCATTCTGAATTGAAGGAGCTTTCAAAAACTACCAAGCTAGAAAAAATTATAAATTCCTTAAACTATTGCCTAAACCTGAAAAAATACATCAATATGGTCAAAAACTTTAATTAAATTTATTTTTTATATATTTATTTTCATTTCGTGCTATAATCCCATATAAATCATTCCATATTCACGGTTTCTGTATTCGCGGCATATTTTTGCACCAACAAAAACTTATAAATATTTAAGTTTCTCACTTGTATACCAATATAGGTTAAAATATTGAATTTTCCTCTAGATTATACGGAAGGATGAATTTCAAGAAACTAAAAGAAAAATCCAATATTTTAACCAAAATCGGTAGTAGAGTTATCAGTGAAAATATTCAAACTAATTAATTGTTTTATTCGACTATGAATTTTATCAGTCAAGTTGAAAACTTTTCATGTTTGAAAATTATGTTGACTCAGAAAAACTTATCGATATATAGAATTTTTTGCTGATAAGGAATATATAAACTATTGAAAATAACCATAAACTAGAATCTAGAGAAACTTCTACTTCCTAAATTCATGTATAATTAAATGAATTTTCTGTATAAAAATCATTTATCTTAATGTTGAGTGAAATTGCCTTTCAATGAGTTTTGTTGCTAGTACAAACAAAATTCAGTATCTTGAAAATAATGATTGTGTTATAGTCGAACTTACCCAGAAGGCAGGCACAAAGGAATTATATATTTCTGTCAGCTCAAGAAAAATACGCTCAATAAGGTTGCTCGGATACAATTAGGCGTAACTGTGATAACAATTTAGTATAGTCAATATTTACTTAACTACACCAACTTTTCAACAAACAAAATGAGAAATAGAAACGCCTAAATGCTTTAAACACGGATACGATTATGTCTGGTCCCCAAATTGTAGAGATTCGAAAAATTAAGAATTATAAGCTACAAGTACTGGGGAAGTCAATTTGTATTTAACCTAAGATAAACAGATGGAAAAATTATGTTTCATTTTATAAATCAGTCTTCTGTTGAGTTTCGAAATCAGAGGTTCTCTGTGTATAGAGAATAAAGTATTTTAACTACGGAAATGACGAGGCAATCACGACACAGTTGCAAAATCCCTCCCCACAATTTTTGTTATATTTGTGGAAAGAATTTATGTGAAATTACAAGCCAGGGTATTTTCTAAAAATGTTAAAAAAGCGTACTTCCTATATTTTGGAGATCAAGGCAAGAAGTGGCTTTCCTATGGTATGGCAAGAACCCACTAATCATTCAGACGATTGCTATTTTTGCCTAAAAAAGACTGAAGGCTATTCCAAAAAGACAAAGCGCAAGATGGACTATCCGCGGTCTGTCATGCGTTCCCGTCTTAAGGCATGGAACTTATTAGCCAATGAAACGAAAATGCGGATTTCAGAAAAAGACATGTTCGGTTTTCTGCATTCTACTGTATGGAAAATTCATTATGTTCGTGTTCTGATATTGATGGCTCAATGCAGCAACTTGATATTGAGCATATTTAAAACCCTCTATACCATTTGCCCATTTAGTGACTATGAAAGAAAGTTATGAAAATATGCGCAGTATTTTGGATTAAATAAACTGCAGAAAGTATAAATATCAGACATGTGTGGACTCGAAAGTTATAGGAATTTTAGTGGGACTTCAGAGAACATTCACAAAATATTGCTGCTTTCTTTGTCTATAAGACATTCGTGCAGTATATCAGCTTTATATAACAAAAATTTGACTAGAAAGAAATGGATCTCAACCAAGATCTCGAAATGTTAAGTTTAGACCTCTTGTAAACCCTAAAATGTCTTTCTGTCTCATTTCACATTAAACTTGAGCTGATGAAAAACAAAGTTGTGAAGACTATGAACAAAGTTAAGATTTGAATTTGGATTCAAATATTATCAATAATAAAAACAAGTAGTATTTTCCAAGGTAAATAATGACAAAATAAAGGAAGGCATTTTCATCGGACAATATTTTATATATATTATATATATATATATATATATATATATATATAATATATTATCAGTCAGGAACGCAGAGCATGGAATTCATTTGTTGGTATTGTAAGATGATTTTTGGGAAACAATATGGATGCAAACTACCAACAGTTAGTTAATGAACTTTTAGATGCCTACAAATCGACGAGCAGGGTGAAAGGTTTCACCAAGATATTAGGAAAATGGAAATTCACTATCAAGCAAGATGTGATTCAGCCATGATGAATGATTTAATATTTACAGTTACTATTTTTAATATTTGTGTGTTTATTAAATGTAAAGTACGTTCAGTGGGTGTAAAAGTAAATGAAGTCAATATATACTTTCAGAAAAAATTAAATAATATTTTTTTTTCTATTCACATTAGATATTGAAACATTAAATATGGTTCTATAAATGTAACGAGAAAACGTTACGTTTAACATCATTTTTTTCTCATTTTTGTATTCGGATACGCCCGTTCTACCATGATATGCTATTCAGCTTTATGTTACATCCACAACAAGTTTTATTGTCGGCCGGTGTAATCTTCCTAAATCTCCCAATATTTGTTGTAAATTCAGGTTTGAACGATTCGAACAGATACCTAGAAAAATAATTTGGGAGTAATATTTTTCCGATTATTTTTCTCTTTGTTAACCAATTAATTCTAACATAAACCGTATTTTCTTTCGATATTTCTGAATATATCTAACCAGTATATGTTTTATTTCAATTCATCAACCGAACTAATCAATTAATATCGATATTATACACCTATTCATATTCTCAAAATCTAGAAAGATCTTCACTATATTTAACTTCCTAAAAATAAAAACTTGTTTTCATCCGCCCCCTTTTTTTCCGAAATTTCGAATTTTAGTATATTATTATTAGCGAATCATGAATACGACCGTCAACGTCCGTCCTACTTTGGTTGGAGAATTTATATATATAACCACATTTCAGTACGAGATTAGTTCCACATCAACAGTTGCTGCAATTTCAAATCGAAAAGATTCACGATTGCCGAAACTTCAATTATTATCATTTATTCTATAAAAATTAAATCATGGCTAAAATACCGGGTGTTGGGATTGATTTAGGTACAACCTATTCATGTGTTGGTGTTTGGCAGCATGGAAAAGTGGAGATTATTGCCAACGAACAGGGCAACAGGACCACCCCAAGTTATGTGGCATTTACCGATAGCGAAAGGCTTATTGGGGATGCTGCCAAGAGTCAGGTAGGTTATTTTTATATCGACTCCAATGTGATAGATCTTTGTATTTCTAGTTATTTCGGTTAAATACAGAATCATTCAATTTCATTATACTCATGTTAGAAATAAATTTCGAAAAAAAATTGATAAGATTTCATTATGTTTGGTTTCCATAAAGAAATTTGCTATTTGTAAAAACACCCGTAGATTCAGTATAGGCGGTTTCTGAAAAGTAAATGTTTTTCTGGAAAATTTTCCCCACATCTCCTTAGTATGACAACAACTTGTTTGATAGGAATAATTTCTAAATAGTTATTTGATTCCGCCGTTACTACGTGATTATTGATTATGATGATAATAGAAAATTAAACTATGTATTATACTATCACAAGAGTTTATTGAAATTCTGTCTCTCGGCAATCTTCACCTGACGAAGAACTGAATTAAAGTTAAAATACATAAGTACATACAATAAACAAGTAGATTCAATAAGGGTGCAAACAAGAAGTAATAAACGAATTTTGATAAAAACATAATATTTATCTATGGATTTATCTGTATAAGCCGGGCCAAAACGGTTAATCAGAAGATTATCTCTAAGCGGAGTTTGAAAATTTCAATGGATTCTAAGAAATATAATTTTCGTCCTTAAGGTATTCTGTGAATAATTTAAGTTTGATCTATGGGTGGAAAATGATAGCCATTTTCGATACCAATAAGAAGTTAAAGTGGTTCTCTGGTTATTGTAATCTGATTGATGCCGTTAGTATATAGTTTTTAATGAACAACCAGTCTAACCTATATAAACGTTTTCACAAGCCATACAGGACAACTTATAAAATTCAGTATCGTCAAATTTATCAATTTTTTCTTCACTATTGAAAAATTCTTGGGAATGTTTTGAAAGCTACTTTCTTATGTTGTTTTGAAATGACAATTTTTCGCAATAGCTATATTAATGAAATGTATTTATCTATTAGATTCTATGCTATTTATAATATGCTGTTTCGTTTCTTTCTGACTATTCCATTTATTATATTTGAGGAATAACCATTGTACTTAGCTTTTTCTCTAGTTGTTAACACTTCCCTGGATATATTCTCTTTGAATAATGGCAGAAAGAAAGCCATATATCATTGAATTAAACGCAACGTATTTATGAGATTTTGGGTGTGTTGTGTCTTAAGGGATGTAAATATCTGTAAAGGTGGGTTTCCGATATGTTTTTGATATATATCGATTTATAAGTATAAAATGCCTGCATGAATCTGAATTGCCGTTCAACTCTGAATAGTTTTTTCAATTATTATTCTTTATTTCGTTATTTTGTTTGGGATCCATTCAAATCTTTCCACGATACTAACAAATTCTAAAATGTTTTCTTTATAGTATATGGATATTCTGAAAGTATGAAATCTTATTCATATAATTTATATGAGAATGAATATTTGTCCAAAAAGTAACAATTGGCCCACAGCCAGAGTTATGCATTATAAAACCGAGACCGTTTCTTATTTATAGGCGTGAATCTGGACTCACAATATGTAAACGCAAAACAGATAGGTGTTCTAAAAAAGAGATCTTTCCCAATATCGTTTATGAAACGGAAGTGGATTAGGAATGCCAAATTTTGTTAATATCATATAAAATGAAGCATACCAGTGTTTTCTAGTATAGAACAGAATCATTACATTACATAAAAGATGATATCTGCTTGATTCTTTGATGTGTTACGTTACAGATTACCATTTCAGAATAGTCAATTCCAAAGTATATCAACCTTTGATAATTTTTAAAACTCAACCGATCACTTCACTTCATGTCTTAGTAATTGATTTGAACTTATTAATATTCAAAAAGCATACATGGCAATTAATTAATTGGAGTCTTGAGAAACATATGTTTTAATATAATAGTTCCAAGTATGTCATGAGAGAAAATAACATGCTATTCGAATTTTTCCATTTATGGAAAGTACCTCATATTCAGATGGTATACAATACCGATTCGGTATAGCGTTATACTTATATGGATATCCGATGGCAGAATATCACACAACCAATCCAGATAACTTAATTGCAATGTCACTATGTCACCAATTCCGAACGATTTTATTCGAGGACAATACATTTCTTAATCTTTTCAAATCGTCTTGTAACTCATTCTCGAAATCAAAGAATGGTTTCAGTTCATTTATCAAATACCAAATATTGACTCAAATTAACACTTTCAGATAACCGTTTCAAATCGATAGAAAACATGAAAGCGAATTCGCTGCAAGAATTTGCAAGTCGATTTCGAAAAAAACGTTTGAAAAATGAAGTTGTATGAAAAATGAATATTTTGTTTTTCATCAACCGATTCCCGGTACTTTTTCGACGGATTGTATGCAGGCATTATCAGTAAGTGCTCTATCTCGTTACTTTTCAACTACCAGTATTTATTCCAAAAATTGAAGTAAGAAGTTTTGTGAAAAGTGCAGAGATCTTTCTCCCGTCAAAGAATCTTCATCTTGTAGAGCCCTGTGATCCTTCCATTAAATAATCAACATTAAACATTGACACTACAAATACGTTAAAATTTAGTTTCCATTACCCAATATAGATTAACTGGAAACCAATAATTGGAAATTTACCTGTTCATCGTCTTCAAGTTCAACAAATACACTTAAAATAAATTAAAAGCGTCTGTCAGGATCTCACAGATAAAATCCCTTATCCAGATGATTTCTCTTTCTAATCTCCAACTTTTTAGTTGAATATACAACAATATTATTTCAACTACAAATACTTACCGAAATATTTTCAACAGGTTGCAATGAATCCTAAAAATACAGTATTCGATGCCAAGAGACTTATAGGACGTAAATTCGACGATCCTAAAATTCAAGAGGATATGAAACATTGGACGTTTCAAGTAATAAATGATGCTGGTAAACCAAAAATTCAAGTTGAATACAAGGGTGAAATTAAAAAGTTTGCACCAGAGGAGATAAGTTCCATGGTTCTCTCAAAGATGAAGGAAATTGCTGAAACATATCTTGGAGGTAAAGTGAGTGATGCTGTAGTTACTGTTCCAGCCTATTTTAATGATTCCCAAAGGCAAGCCACCAAAGATGCAGGAGCGATCGCTGGACTGAATGTCTTGAGAATAATTAATGAACCCACAGCTGCAGCTTTGGCCTATGGTTTGGACAAAAATCTCAAAGGAGAAAAGAATGTTCTTATTTTTGATCTTGGTGGTGGAACATTCGATGTTTCCATCTTGTCCATTGACGAAGGTTCTCTTTTTGAAGTGAAATCAACAGCTGGAGATACTCACCTTGGTGGAGAAGATTTTGACAATAGACTTGTGAATCATTTCGTTGAAGAATTCAAAAGAAAGTTTCACAAAGATCTTAGCAAAAATACAAGAGCGTTGAGACGATTGAGGACAGCTTGTGAAAGAGCTAAAAGAACTTTGTCTTCATCAACCGAAGCTAGCTTGGAAATTGATGCACTCCACGAAGGTGTTGATTTCTATTCGAAAGTTACCAGAGCAAGATTCGAAGAACTCTGTATGGACTTATTCAGATCAACCCTTCAACCAGTTGAGCGAGCATTGCAAGATGCTAAGATGGATAAAGGGTCTATTCATGATGTTGTTCTTGTTGGTGGTTCCATCAGAATTCCTAAGATCCAAAAAATGCTGCAAGATTTCTTTTGTGGAAAACCATTAAATCTTTCAATTAATCCAGATGAAGCTGTAGCTTACGGAGCTGCAGTTCAAGCGGCTATTTTGGGGGGAGATACAAGTTCTCAGATTCAAGACGTACTTCTAGTTGATGTAGCTCCTTTATCGCTGGGCATTGAGACTGCTGGTGGAGTAATGACAAAGATTGTCGAAAGAAATAGTAGAATTCCATGCAAGCAACAGCAGATTTTCACAACCTATTCGGATAATCAAAATGCAGTTACAATTCAGGTATGATCACAACGTCTTTAACATTTAAAAAGTTTCTGTCTTTTTTTACGTACAACACATATTACGTGTTAAAGTTTTGAAAATGTCGTAAATTTGGTGGACACTAGCTGCAAGCATACAACTTCGGAATAAGCAGTGCAACTAATATTCGCTTAAAGAACAAAAATGAATAGAAGTTTAAAAACTTTCATAGTGTTCATAGCTAATCTAACTGAAAGAAAAAAATTATTTCAATTAATAAAAGGACTCCGCATACAATACACTTAAAATTGCCTCCATTCAAACTTTACCAAAATTTCGATTAAAAGTAACCCTTGGTCTACTGTGCTCAAATCCTCATTAGAAAATCAACACAGTTTAATTGTTTTTTCAATTTTCAACTTGCCGTGAAAACAGTTTTGCTCTTCCTAATTTATTAAAATACGACCACAAATTATAAATGAATAGCATTTATTTTTCTAGAATATTATAACAATGACAACGTTATTTTATAGGTATTCGAAGGTGAAAGGGCAATGACAAAGGATAACAATCTCTTGGGAACCTTCAATCTTACCGGTATTCCTCCAGCACCACGTGGTGTTCCCAAAATAGAAGTTACTTTTGATTTAGATGCTAATGGTATCCTTAACGTTTCTGCCAGAGATTCAAGTACAGGAAAATCTGAGAAAATTACTATTTCCAACGATAAAGGCCGATTATCAAAGGCAGATATAGACAGAATGTTGGACGAAGCAGAAAAATATAAAGCTGAGGATGAGAAACAGAAAGAGAAAATAACAGCTAGAAATCAATTGGAAGGTTATATATTCAGTGTAAAACAAGTAAGTGGGGCAATTTTTCCTGTGTAAATTATTGGAACTTCAATCATGTTCATCAATTATAATTATTGAAATTTGGTATAGAATTAGCTGATAAATGTTATTATAACTTTCAGGCTGCTGAAGACGCTCCAGCCGATAAAGTTTCAGAACAAGATAAAAAAATAGTTAACGAAAAATGTTCGGCGGCTCTGTCTTGGTTAGACGCGAATCAACTAGCTGAAAAAGATGAATTTGAAGATAAATTAAAAGATTTGCAGAAGGACTGTTCACCCATCATGATGAAACTTCATCAGGGAGGCCAACAAGGTGGACAACAAGGTGCTAAAGGACCAACTGTTGAAGAAGTCGACTGAAAAATCGAAAAAACAAATGTATTTACGCTGATGCTACTGTCTAATATCCAATTTAACTCGGTATTTTGTATGCATGCTATATTATATAGATATATAAATAAATAATGTAAAATTAAGAATAATTTCATGAGAAAATTCAGCGGGTTTTTTTTGTGAAATTTCTTGATTAGAGTGATACTATATGTTGAGATAACAAAGTTGCATATTTTTATCTGTCTATGTTTAGATAATATTTTTGAACTTTGTTTGTTTTCAACTCTGCATATGCGTTCGAGAATTAATTGACTGGATATTGCAGATTTAGGACTGTATCTAATCTGCCCCAGAAGAATTTTCATATTCAGAGGGTACAATAATTTTCATCTTGGGTTTTCCAATTTCCCATTTCTAATGAAAGTCTGGAATGAAAACAATTCAATAGTCACAATTTTCTCTAATTTTCTTATAAGTTGTGAACCCGAATTGGTAGACACCATAAGTACAATACTTTCATATATCTTTATCGAGTTAGGAAAAACGACATTGCCTCGTCATTTCACGATTACATTACCTTTTTGGTTTTTTCATGTGATGTAATGTAATGTTTTCTTCATGAATGAAAAGGGTATGTAGATAGGTGAACAACTATTATGTAGGTTCACTAAGAAATAATTTGGGGAACCTTCAACTCCAAAATATGTTGGCAATATATTGATATGATATTTGCAATATTTATTTGTTCAAACATACAATGAGACATTCAGAATATTCTAACGAAAAAGAAAGAATTTCTGGAAGAATTTGCTGATGAATAATAATCGTACTTCAGAAGTGTTTTAGTGTTGATGTAAGCTAGATATTTCAATAATAATAAGATGTTCAGAGATGTATGAATGTTTACGGAAGAAATACTAAATGTTGATGGCGCATATGCATTGAAAACCTGTCAGAGCATTATCTCGCATTTTCCTTGGCCAAGGATGTCAACTCATCATATGCACCGAATTGTGCAGTTAGAAGCTTAAAAAAATGAAACTGTGACTGCACTTCTCTAACTTGATCATCTCAGTATCCATTCATTCTAGGTAAACAGAAACCTCTAAATCGAGGCGATCAAAAACATGTTCTCTGAGGACAAAATCCATGAAATGATATTTCAGTCACCGCTAATTCTCGATTTGATTTGTATTTGAATACGCGAAGAGGTCGTGTTTGAACGATCTGGTACAAGAAATCGCATCCAATACCCAGGAAGCTCATAGATACAGAGGAGGCCCTATTTCGCTTGATCGTTTTACTGGATAGTCAGTGTTAAGATTGCTCTATAAGTTAACTCGTTGTTAATACATATTCCAATATTGTTTACTTAAACTTCATTTTGACAACCAATAATTCTACTCCAGCAATAGTACAAAAAAAGACCCCACAGAATTAGTGACGAAAATGACTTTCAGTGAAATTTCCTGACATTCTATATATAGGAATATATGACCACTTTTTGAGATACAAGGAATCAAAGATGAACATTTATTCAAACGAGCAGACAATTCATATTGTTAATAGTTCGGTGATCCAACGGCTATTTTGGTCTAGCTGGGCGGTTTTTGAATATGTACGAGGCATATGAGGAAGTGTGTTTCCAAATAATTAAAATTTCAAAGCAAAATAGTTTGAAATCGACAAATTTCAAGCTGCCAAAGCAGAGTAGTCTTCAAGAAACGCCTAAAAATACTATAAAATAACGATATTGGTTTCGAATTACGTGTACCAGTGTATATCAACAACATATGTTCACATGATAAAAAATATTCAATAATGGTCACTTCAATCCTTCAATTAATATAGTTAATTAACTATAGGTGGTTATAGTTTCTTATTTTTTGAATATCATTCAATGAAACACTTCTGTGTTTGGACAAAATCCACAATATTTTTCCAACAGGTCGAACGAATAAAGAGGTCAAATTCGCAAATTCTAATCCAAAGTATGAATATTTTTTTTAATCAGTTAGGTATCAACATTATTCCACGACCAACTCAAGTCGATGCACTCGATTTCACAAAATACATTCATGAAATTAATATATTTTAAATGTTAAGCTTATACTCATTCTAACTAAAATAAAAAAGTCGCTTTAATAGCTCATTACATAAAATAAAAATTCGTTAAAAGATTCAATGATATCTTGCATGGCTCCTCAAAAGTATTTCTTATTTTAGCAAACCATACAAACAACTGTGATCATTAGACCATGAAATTGCAGGGGGTAAGCATATCGATCAAACATTTATTCATTCTGGAAGTTGTAGATTGATTCAAAATAACAGACAACACACTACCAAGCACATCTCTCTTGCAACTCGAAGTTATTATTTCGTAGTGTACATAGAAAGTTAGTTGCTGTCTATGATACAAACAGAAAAACAGTTTTATCCAAGAATCCCTAGGAAACAAACGGCACCTCATAAAATAACTTTGACAGATCACAAAAATTTTATTTCTCAATGGAAACGGTAAATGAAATTCCCACTACTAAGCAATATAAAAATAAAGAGGTACGTAAATATCGAACTGTTACTCAGTGATATTTAAGCAGTGATGATTTCTTTCCACAGATACATTTATTGGTTCATCCATCGGAATGCGAAATCAGGACAGATGCAAATCTTTTCTCAGCATGTGCACCAGGACCAAGCCATGCTATAAATGATTCCCAAAACTATGAGAGTAGCAGTATGGACCTTAATTTGTTGGACACCCAAAGCCATGAGGGTTTCTTCAGAAAGCGAATGGTAACTATGAAAGTGAATTTTTATTATTTCATTAATGCCTAAACAACTGTATTCATCAGAATAAGAACTGAATTGATTTAAAAATTCACGCTCAGTTGAAACATATTTGTTATGTCGATTTGTTTCTGGTACATTGAGTGAAGAATTATCACTAAACAGAAATGTATTCATTCTATTTTGTCATATTTTTATGATAATTTGTGTACTTATTCGAAAATATTTATTTTAATGGTTTGTCTATGTCTATGGTTGAATGAAGAGACGACAAAAACAAAAGTTTATTCACATAATTCGTTGCAGAGCTACCCTAACAGTGGTGGCTATATTTCGAGTGTTGCAAATTGATCCTTTTCGCAACCAGTTTAGAAGCATATTTGGAGGTATCGGAATAGCATCACACCTTTTGTTAGGAAGGGTTTCTTTAACCACAGTACATAAAGACTGGCACGGGCACACGAGCATCTTCATTGAGGCAAAGAATTGAAGTCGGTATTTTAAACTGATGAAAACAGAATCAGTAAATCATCTGATATACATTCTGTCAAAAAAAGTACCGGGTATTGGTCAATGAAACACATACTATTTGTAATTTGTATATGTAAAGAAAAGAGTCGGCCGGAGCCATATCAGGTGAATACAGTATTTATTCGATGGTATCTATTGAGTTTATGGTGGGAAATTCATTCACAATGATAGCTTCTTGAGATGGCGCATTATCATTCATGAGTTTTCTTTGCACAAATCTTTTTTTTTCAACGAATTTGCTCTCTCAAACGCCGTATTACGCTTAGGTAATGTAGTATTCTTCATTTACCTTCTGGCAAGAATTCCGAGTGCGTAACACCGCGATTATCAAAGAAAAGAATCAACATTACTTTTGATCGACTTTGACGTGGTTTTTTCGGTTTTGATAAGGTTGGAAGGCGCCATTCCGAGGCTTGTTGAATGGTTTGCAAGTCAAACTCATAAACCCAGTTATAATGCTTTTTATAATTGTGGGATCGGAATTGACTCGTTCAAGCATGTTTTCAGCGACCTTTAAGCGATTCAATTTTTGAAGAAGATTCAGGTCTTTAGGAACTAGTCGATAAGCAACGCGTGTCATACTCAAACAATCGTTTAAAATGGTACGAATTGATTCGTGAAACATAGACTTGCCTATCTTTCTCAAACTCAAATGACGAATTTCAATTACCATTTGCTTTACTCAATCGATGTTAACTTTAGTTGAAGATGTTGATGACCGATCAGTGCGAGCCAAATCCTTCATCACATCTCCGCCGCTGTTGATTGCGGTACACCACTCATATGCACGTGTTTTTGATAAAATCGATTCATCGTAAGCCTTCTATATCATTTTCAGAGATTCAGCTCACGAAATGCCATTTGCAATACAAAATTTGAGACAAATTTTTTGTTCGATATTTTATCCATTACTAAAATCGCAAAATACACTTGTGAGAACTGACAAAATCGAGCACTGTAAACAAATTAAATGACAGATCGCGTCAGTATCAAAAACAATTGTGCCAAGTTAGGTTAGGTTTAGATTTTGAGCAGTTTTTCAAATGATCAATTCCCGGTACTTTTTTGGCAGAATGTATTTATCAATGTGAACATATGAACTAGACAATTTTTCTCTATCATGTGTATAATCATAATATGATTACGATGCAGCTCACCCTTTTTTTTCAGTATAATTCTTCAGATCCAGATAGGCTCATCAATTTAGATAGAATGGGGTTGAATCGCGTAAAACAAGAGTTTATGGAATCGGGAAACGGATGCCAATTCATTGCCGTTTCCCCACCCAGGAAAAACAGGAAAAGAAGAAATCAACTGCATGACTTCGTCAATTATTCCGAAATGCGTGTCGTACGAACCAGTGCAAAGCGTCCTGATATTCCCCGAGAGGTAGTTTCATTCACAAATAATCTTCTAAGATAAGTTATAGCAGAAAAAAAAAACCTCGACGGTTCTTCAGATTTGCTCGAGAAAATTGAGAAATATCTCCTTAAAGACCAGTAGTTCTCGAATCTATACGCCCTTTCATGATGATTATAATTCTCATCATTATCATGGAAAGAGCAACAAATCAACTAAATATCTTTGCTTATTCATCAAAATCGCATTCTGAATTCTGAGGTGTTAGAGATATATTACTATTTACGGTATTACTTTTAAAACTCTGCTTCTATATTTGAAAGGAACTATCGATTCAATTTATTTTTCAATATCGGTCGGTGCACTTGTAATTTTTGCAGAAGGTCAGACGGTATATAAAAAAATATTAGCTAAGCGTTATGCGACCTTTGAGAGAGCAAATTCGTCGAAAAGGCCAAATGAAGTTGTTTTTGATGATATTTGTCAAAGTGAATTTTGAAATTTTTATTATGGGCTTTGAATCTTCAAGTCTTACATTCAACAATTGTCAATATCATCGAAATACCTGTTTTATTATATATTAATTGAGTAGAAAATCTTACTTCTCATTTCAATCTCAACTTCTAATTAGAAGTAAGAATTATTTTTACGATAAATTATAAATAGTACATATTGAAATTCACTCTTTGGATATTCAAATTGAAACTAAGATATTCTGTATTAATTCTTCAAGGTTTTGGGAGAAATATACGATAAAGCTTCCTCGGTTGAAAGTCTTCAGAACAATGCCGATGCCAGAGTTGAAGAAGTTATGAAAGCCGCAAAATCTCTCTTTTCCAAGCGAACACGTACTTTATACCACTGGATGCATCCCCATGCACCTAAACAACAAATAAAAGCTGCAGTTTCTGCTTCTTGGGAATCTCTAGGCACTCAAGAAAAACAGTTTTATATTTCGCAGGTGAGTTGATATCAATATGGTGAAATAAGATCTAAAATTATAGCATGAAATCACTAGATCTCAGGGTTTTTTGTTTATTTACAAATTCGTCATCCGTATGAAAACAGACTTTTCGACATTACTGTATATGATGTCCCATCTCCAAAGAGCAATTTTTATCATTTAATTGAAACGATTCTATCTGATAGTTTATGTATTCACCGATTATATTCCGTTGTAACACTTTCCAGGTGCTTGGAAGATTTGGTTTTCCCCAGTGCAACCTCATGGTAAATCCTCAATTGGGAGGTATTAAAGAACTTCCACCATTACTAGATCTCAGAGATTTCAATGACATTTCAACTGATGAACTTCAAAATGCCATTTCGAGTATTACCACCGATGGAAATATATTCATGCCAGAGACAACATTTCAAAATAATTTTCGTCAAATTCATCGAAAGAAACGCTTAGGAAGACCACCTGGAAGTAAAAACAAGAAAAATCTAATAGGAGAAACTTCGCGAGGCCCAATTATCAATCAGGATTTTCAGGATGATCCAGAATTGAGTGAACAATTGCAACAGTTTGCAATGAATTTGAATATACCATGATTACAATTAATTTCTTATTTGTCTTTATGATTATGTTCATTTTAGTAATTTCATTGTGAAAAACATCATAATTATTAATTATATAATTCAGCATCATCATCTTGACACTTTTTGAAGACTTCCTCAGAAATTTAGAAAATCTGGACCGTACTAACAATTAACAAAAACCAATACGTTTGAGAAATTCTTAGAATTATTAATTTATGAAAAAATCGTATGTAAGGACAGAAACCTAAAATTTGGACAACCCACATACTTCAATAATTCCGATCTAATTTCCTCACGACAGGAAAAAATTGATGAGAAATTTCCATCAATTTTCGAACCTTTCAGGGGCTTCATTCCACCCGAAGCATTTGGTCAACATCCCATACACTATTTGTCCCAAAAAGCCTCACCTGGTTCATCTACGGCTCCAAAACTGGGACGAGTGAGAGTACAGACATTGGTATCTGTTACCCTACAACTAATATTGAGTTTGCTCTAAAAGAACATGCCACCGTCTAGCAAGAGGATGAAGATGCTCACTCGATGCATACAAGAAATCTTTTCCTTAAACTACAGAAACATCTACATTTTTATATGATCTTACAGACAAAATGCTCAAAACGAATGATCAACTTCCAACTAGTGTTCACGAAAGCAAAAATGCATTACTACGACTAACCTGAACAAACAGGACTATAATACTTTTGTGCCCAGCCCACTAAGATATTATAGGAAATGACAGAGCAGATACTCGCCAGAAAATCAACAACTAGTTAATAAGAGCGTATTTTATCAACATCATTCCGTGACTCCTCGTGCTCCCTTTTTTCTGAAATGATAACACTACCGAGACTGAGAACTACTGGGTAATAAACCAACCAGGGAAAAGAATCAAGCAAATGTGTCCACGGTGAAGTCTATTGATTTGAAAAGGCATATTAAAATTTTAATTTTGGCAGTATGTCCTCATTTTCAGGTTTTTTTCTGTTTCTTCCTTATACCTGTTCACTGAAACACCAACACCTTGCAATTTTTAGAGTAAATTTGAAGCAGCAGATTGTTTACATTCACAAATATAACTAACACCGCCAATTTTCTTGAAAATTTAAAAAAATATTAATTTAAAATGGAAAATTTTCAAGATTAAAAATCTTGAAAAAGAAACCTCTGAGAACCATATAATTACTCTGGAAAATCAATAATTCTTCTATTTCTTATTTGCAATACAATGATAGTAATACCTTACTATCCAACTTAGATTTTGTGAATGTTCTTACAGGTATCTCACATTCAACATTGTTGCTAAATGGCTAGTTATGTATATAAATGTTAAATGAATCATGTATATGTTTATCTTCTGGAATCAAAGTAAATAATGAAATTATAGACCAGTATTCTATAAAATAATAATATATTTTATTCGTTGACGAAAGTATAAAATAGGTCACAAAACTTAAAATCTAAAACAGAATTTATGTTCGCATCAATTGTTGCAGAATTAATAAAAATTAAATAGACCTCGTACTGGCTCAAAAAAGTGACCAAATATTTTCTTCATACAACATCCATAGAAAGAAATTCCAAATCATCTGAATTCATCCTCAACGAAAATTTTAATTTTTCTGATCATTTTCTTATATATAAGCAAGCAATTTAGGAGATACATTTTTTTGAACTAGAACAGTAATTTGAATAAATTGTTAGAATCTGCAAATCTGGAGATAATTTAGCAGTTAGTAGATAGAAAAAGTATTATGATTTATTATTTTCGATTCCTAACAGTCAGAATTTTATGAGAAATATATTCATAAAGAAAACAAAAATATAAATTATAGCTACGACCATGAATATAGAAACATACATACTTGTCGAATATTAATAAAAGAAGCTATTTACACAAGTTAACACCAGAATTAACTTAGAGCTTTACTCTATGATGTCATTATTGCTTATGTTTTTCAATTGGACGGAATTTTCATGACATAAACTGGTTCAAATTAAATTGATAAAATTGATCCAAACATTCTTAAAATTACTAGTTTTTCCTGCATTAAGAACTAAAAAACTATAATTACGTTCAGTTAGTTTTCGTTGTTTTCAATTTTGATTTTTTTTGCGAAAACTCATTTTAAAATAAAAAACAATAAATATCATCTTTCTAAATATAAGGCCCGTTTTCAATTTCTTTGTTTATTTTTATTGGGAACTGGTATTGCTCCAGGTGGTAAATTGGCGAATTTGGGGTTATTCTGGGGAATATTTTCATCTCCTTCTTCTTCCTGCGGTGGTGGAGGGATAGTACTTGGAATGTCACAATCTTCTGTTGGGGGAACCACGCATCTAAGTGATCTCCTGTCAAAAACTAACATAGCTGGACATCTCTGTAGTCGAGGGTATCCACCCTGGCATTGCCAGTACCTATTGCAGGATTTTCCAAGGGGAACGTTACCATTAGGGTCATCATTGCACAGAGCTAAAAAAAGAGGTTTTCGTCAATTTCATGTATCTACCCTGAAACCTTCATAGCTATCAACCTAAAATCAGCATGAGAAATTCAACAATGGCATTCTGGTTTACTGTGGAAATTAGATATAAGCATCCTGTTACACTGATTGTAATATTGATATTTTGAACAACAATTTGTAACTTGTAAAAATCTAATGGTTCTTTATAAATTGATAAAATACAGAATAGTATATTCTATATCTAAGTTAGAATGAAAAAATTCGATACGAGTAGAAAATTCCGAGCGTGAGCGTTAGCAGGCGCATGGAACCACAAGGATAAAATTTTTTCATTCTTACCGAATAACAGTCTGTATTTTTTCCACGAACGCAAAGTATAAATCAAAAACGAATAAATTAAATCTGCAAAAACAATGAAAAAAGTTATTCATCGAGACATTTGTACTTACAATTTATTAATATTAGTATTTATAGTATTCGAATAATTATTGATATTGAAAATTGGTGCATTGAACTCATTTTCGGTTGTATCTTTCAAAACGGACTGATTATTCGAGGTAGATTAAACAGTCGTGTAAAATGAAGAACGGGAAGATGAAGGGACGGTTGCTGCTGAATTAGCTCCATTAATTAACGAAACTTATTAATTTGCAATATTCATTCGATATTGCAGAGGATTTCTATGTATCCTTCTGTGACATGACTTTTTTCAGCCTCCAGGTCTTTTTAGTGTTGTAATACCCGCACCTGCACTTACTAACGTTGTGGCTGAAATATTATTCTGGTTTGTTTAGACTCAAAAATTTGTTTAGGCATATTACCAAGTTTATTTATTACAATTACTTGCCGTGTAAATTTATTTTTTTGAAAATTAACTAAAAAATTATCAGAGGGAGTATAACAAAGTCTCAGAGCCCAATATTTCTTCACGATATTATAAAAATGACCCGTGATTGTAAACTATCTTCGTTTTTTAGTTTTTGTATTAGAAATTGCTATTAGCATTAAGGAACCCAAACCTTTAATGTCAGAAATTTTAATGTTATAAAGTTCATTCTTGCGATAAGGCCCTAAAACACCAATGACAATGGGACCTAGAAATATGAACTGAATTTGATTAAAATTGTTATTTAAATTATAATTTTTCTAACTTTGTAACTAAATACATCTCATCTGGAGCACTTTCTAAATATTGTTCAATATTTTCTTCTGTAAAATCTTCGATTTCTTAGCTATGTAAATAATTTTCAGAAGATTCCAATTCTTTATATTTTGAAATTTCGATATTTTATCTCACATTTATTATTGCTCTTAGGATGGAATAAATTTTCCATACAGTTGAGAATAGAAATTCTTTTTCTTCTCTTGTTGCCAATCTCTGAGCTGGTTTATATCTGATGAACTGGATTTTTCACTCATAATCTCATTTAAACAATAACTAGATAATTATTATGATATTGACATTTACATCAGACGCTGTTCTAAAATTCATGGCAATCGATAATGTTTGGTTCAATTACGCAATATTCATTTCACATCCAGTTTCAGAATGAAATTACATAAAAACACATGAGAATCAAGTTTCAAAATAAATATTCAAACTCAAGAGTGAGAATGTTCAAATTCTATTATTGAAATTGATTTCAGAATTATCACATTCAGTGATGGTCGTGAAGAAAATATTTTCTTATGCTAAATGTTGATATTTTGATGTTAAGTGAGGTACAGTTTAGAGTTCTGCTGTCACAGTAAAAGCATATGAATACAGAACTCTCAAACTGCGCCCCATTCTGTATTAAATATCAAAATTTAAAACGTTATAATATTGCGATCTAATTTCATTCTCCTATCTTGGTTCAGCGAAGAAAAATATTTTCCAGTCCAAAAGTTTAGTGAGTTGTAAGCTCCCCAATTATATTACTTACGATGTTTCTGGCAACCCTCTACATTTTCTGGCCAATCGCACGAGTGTGTCCTTTCATTATAGAGAAGTCCTCCAATACAAAGCTGTTCGGTAGCTGTTCCATTCCAGCAAGTCCAGTATCTTGTGCAAGAAGTTTCGTGACCGAATATACCATACAGCCAATCGCAGTGATCTGTACCAATTGGAGGATCTGAAAAAACACATTTCTTTCATTTTATGACTATTCGAAAAAGTAATTTTCACAATTTCCTTCTGCTATTAGCAAGTATAAATTATAAATGGTTCCTCCTAATGTTTCAAGGTTGAAATATTTTTCTACAGTTTTACTTATAACTGTTATTATATAAATGTGAGTTGAGTCTCCATTTTAGGCCCAAGATATCCTTTAAAACACACATATTCCATTCAGTTAATGATAATTACCAGAAGTGTTCATTTTCAAATCGCCAAAAAAATGATCTTCCCTTCGAAATAAATACATTCTATTTCTGATGAACTTACTAGCTTGTTGCTTGTTATCACAATAATTCGACCTCCAAGGATAATCACAGCCTTCTGTTACTCCCCTATTTTTACCAGCGAAAACCAAACCATTGGGACAATCATAAAGCTCTGGTTGACCATTCACACATTCCCAGTACCTGTCACAGTAAGTTTCATCTCCTACAACTCTTGCTTTCAACTTACAAGGATCTTCTTGATTGCCCTTAAGCTGTTGAGCTAACGAGTTGCCTGAAGAATAAAAAAAAATATATCAATTTAAATGTGAAATGGAGATTTTAGAATCACCTTAAGTAATGTTAGTTTTCAATGTAATATGCAAAACATGAAACAAGACTAAGACAATTTGATGAAAAATTTTATATTATCTAATGGTACTCAAAATATGTACCTCCAATCATCTAAGAGAAAGGAAGAAGTATTGTAAGCCTTGTTTGCTAAATATAGTATATAGTACGTCTCCTCATCTACTTTTTCGAAAAGTTTCCTTCGAATTTAAATAAATTATTAAAATTGATAAGGCTTCCTTCACTGCAAGAGATTGACGACGATTAGGCATATTTTATGACTGATTTTGAAGTTTTTTTCTGAGTAGTAATATGTAGTGCTGTAGTGACTACGAACCAAAAATATTTAACAACAAATTCCTAGTGAACCGGCACAATTTTACATATTAAGAAGATCACAATCCACATATTTTTCGTCAGCCATACACGCAGCATCGATGGGCGGTTAATACTTGGGGTGCAAACATAGGCTCGCATGTCATCGGTCCATTTTTTTGATGAGCACTTAAACGGAAATATTTTTTTGATGTTTCTTCGTGATCATACACTCGACGTAAGGCAACGAATGAGGTTCCAATTAGACGGAGAACCTCACATTTCACTTCCAATGTACAGAATTTTATAGACACACACTTTTCTAATAAATGGATCAACAGAGACGAATTTAGCCTGCAAGATCGCCTCATCTAAATTGTTTTGACTTTTTCCTATGGGGGTAAGTGAGGGAAATTGTATTTAGAACTCTGCCAACGACGGCGATGATATGAAAGAGAGGATAAGAGAAACATTTCGATCGGTTACAGCAGACATGCTAAGTAACGTTAGAAGATCATTTGCAGACAAATTATCATTGTTTATCGTTTGAAATGGAGGCCATTTTGAACATCTTATGTGAAAAATGATACGAAAAGTGTTTCGTTTTTTATTTTGCAAATGTTTCGTTTTTAATTTTAGGTTTCAAATATGAATTAATGTGATAATATGAACTCGAATTTTTTGTCAATTATTTTACTCAATATTCGTAGGATGGTTAGGATTCATGACAATTGATCACAGGAATGATTTCATCTAATTCGGTTTTCTCTTCTGAGGCAACAATGGGTTCAGATAGAGATTGGAGTGAAAAATTGGAATATTTTTTGAAATTTGGTGTAAATTGGCTAAACTTACGAAAATCTTCGAAACCGTTGAAAACAGATATTAAGAACGTAGGTACGAAAGGTATTAAAATATACCACCTACTCGACCCTTTAGATATAGGGTATGCCTTTTGAAGTAAACAGTGAAATGAGTATTGAATGAGTCCCAACTTCAAAAATGGTTTTCGAAAACCCTGTGCAACGTAAATCAATAAAATGTATGATATGAAACAAAATATAGGGTAATTCATTCAACAAAATCATAACATCGGTATGTAACTTTATTATAGAACACCCTATATTGTCTAAATTATTTTTAGTTTGAAATCGGCCATAAATATGCCGTGCCCAATGTGGTCAACCACCCGGTATAGGTATAAAAATAAACATAATAAATCGTTGAAAAATAAGTTGAAAATTTATTCATCTCAAAGGTATTAAAAGTTAATGTTCTATTCCACAAAGTTCTGACCATGCAATACTTGCTCAATGGCCCCATGAATTACGGCAACATATTCACACATCTTTAATCGTTTATTCTGTATTTTTGAACCATCTGGGTTATCGCTGTAACCCATGAATTTGAAACCAATTATCTCAGATACATGAATTATTATGGGTCAGAAATGTACAGATATCGCTTCCGGTTAAAATTGGATAACACAATAATAATTTGTAGTTCGTGATATTTCGCGTTCAAGGGTACACCTACAAGCAAGTAAATAACATCTAAGAACTTATCGTATTTTCTCAAAAATGTGTTATATAAGGTACCATCTTCCAAGGACAAAATACTTTTACTTTCTTAGATAGATATCTACGATGGATGGTTAAGGAGTCAGTAGGTTACCAGAACTGGTTTCAGTTTTCACACAATAGGCTTGCCCGATGAGGATAAGGAGAATCGCTTCAGATATGTTTCTTCCGCTACATATGAATCACATCTATTCCAGATAGATCATTTAATCAAATTGTTCAATTTCCATAATTGTCAGGTATTTTAGTACTTAGATATAGTTTTTCTTGTATCAAAGCTCATCAATTAGCAAGCATTGATAGCAACACATCAGCCTAATACGAAAAAATCAATCAAATCAATACGAGAGTTTGGGAATTTGTGTTGTTTTGAAAAAGTGTTGATTTTTCTTTCGATCATTTGTTTTCTGAATCCTAAATATCGTGTTATACAGGGTATGAATGAAAGATTTCACGAGGTGATTCCTCAAGCCATTTTATGACGAAAAGTTCTCATGAATATATGTTCGCAAACGCTTCGTTACCGAAATACAGGTTGTTCAAAACCTTTAGATTCTTTCAGTTTTTTTTCTTATGATTACTACAGTTTTTCAGATACTTAATTCAAATTTGGCTCATATCTGCCTTTTCAAAATCTACATAATCAGATCGCAGAAACAATTATGAAACTCTACAAGGTGGTACTTTTTCAGAGATAACGTGTTCTCTCTACCCCACAATTGGGGTAATTATAAATTTTTAATCTTTTTATATCTTGCGTTTTTTCTGTATTTGCCACAGTTTTTCTGTAAAAAATGATCAATTTCATGTGTACAATGGAAGCATAATCGTTTGCTGATTTATTTCAGTAGTAGGTGGCTGTCATATTGATTTCTTTTATTAACATTCTAAATTAATTGTTATTAATTTACATTCGTTGATATTTCGCTGAAAGGCAGTAATAGTTGCAGTGACTCTTTTGAATTTTCATTAAGATAGGAGTTTTTTCAAACGCAGAAATGGCCGACATGCATTTCGTCTACGGTTTCTATAATGGTAATTCCTTATAAGTCGAGAAGATATACTGAAATGCATCCTGAATGTGTTGCTTCTCATCGTACTTTGTTTGGACGGCTTCATCAACGACTTCGAGAAACATGTAGCTTAAAAATCATAAAACGCACCACTGGCATATTAGAACACCAGAATTAGTAGCTATTATACTCAATTTAACAGACGGGCAACCAGCACCAGCTGCTTCACATGTTAATCATATTACGATACTGTTATCTCGTGATTTTCCTAATCTTCTTACATTTTTAGAAACTTTTATGATATTTCCATTTATAAAATATCCATCTTGTATGAAAGTTTCAGAATGAGGAAATTCTCAGAAAAACCTCAAATTTTGAAGCAATAAATTTGTTTAATAAATTAATCATCTAAAAGTGAGAGACAATATGGAATAATAACATTCATTTTGTTCTAATTGTAATTTCAATAAGAGGAATAAAGTGATAGATAGTCTCATCTAACGGGAACTATTGCATAAGCAGCAAATGTGAACAGTAGTACATTCATGACTAGGAGGTGTTTTATTGATTTCCTTATGTATATTCAGAGACTGAAACTCCGTGAAGGTATTCTTGCATAAGCGACTGCTGACCCCACCTTTCAGGATTCTCCCATCGATTAGTATTCAGATTTGTGATTGTCACTTTTCCACAGTTACTCTTGTACTTTATAAAATACATATGAGCTTGTAGTTGGTATGTCGATATTAGGCACTAGAGCTGACGTCAACAGACATTCATTGAAATGGATAACGTGTTTTCCACCATGGACATTATCGACATTGCTGTACTCAAGATTTTCATTAGAATATACTTATGTGCTTGGAAAATTTCGATTCAAGAAGTATGTTGAAGATACATCCAAAAATATTTCCTAAGGACAGTACAGCACTTCAAAAATGGTGGCGTTCTATTTCGAACCTTTTTTTAAATTATAAAATTCATTTTACGTTAGAAAAGAATTAATGACATAAACTATAGTATCGATAGTTTTTGGGAAAACCAAAAATGAAAGTGTTGGTGTACTTTCTTATTTCAGCTCAATTTAATTCCAATATCTAATTCAAACAAAACTATAGTCCAGGCATTAGAGCATAAAAATAGAAAGATTTTAATGAAATTTTCGTTGGATGCGTGAGAATCGCAAGAAACTTTGTGAACCAATCTCATTATGAAAAAATCTCAAATTGCATTTGGGCATAAGAAAAATGCTTTTCAGAATTGCAGTTTGAAATAGACAATTATAACAAATTTGAAAATTGGTAAATCAACGTGAAAATGAATCCAATTCTGTATCAATCGGGGGTTTTCAAGGTGTCTGAATACGAATACGAGGTTGGCAAGAGCCTGCGGATTATTTGGTGCTCGCAGCAGTTGTTTTAAAGGTCTTCCTCTGGAGTATAATGACAATTCGTCATAAAATTGGCCCAAACTCGTTACTCGGGGGGTTTTGAGGTTGCTGAACACGACTACGAGGTGTCTTGAACGTGTTGGATGGAAAGACAAATGAAGTTAATAAAAAATTATGTCAATGATGCTAATAAAATCAATAATGTTTAGATAAATTCAATAATTCTCTATGAAAATGGGGGTTTACTCGTGAAGATATTTGTATTTAGCGACCTCGAAAAATTCCCGATTAACAAATTTGGGCCAATTCTATGATAAATTGTCATAATACTCCAGAGGAAGACGTTGAAACACCCACTGTGGGTACCAGATATTCCGCAGCCTCTCGGCGATCTCGTATTCGTGTTCAGCGACCCCAAAAGCTCCCGCGTAACAAATTTGGTTTCATTTTCACGATTATTTACCGATTTCCAAATTCTTTATAATTGTCTACTTCAAAATGCAATTCTGAAATGCGTTTTTCTTATGCACAAATACAATTTGGGATTTCTTCTTGATTAGATTAGTTCACAGAGTTTCTAGAGATTCTCACAAATCTATCACACGAAACTGTATTTAAATGCATCTTACTGAGCAAAAATTCCTCAAACGCCTCGATTATAGCGTAACTATCTTGCTCACGCCACGTACACACCTAGACGAAAAATTAAACAACCAATAGATACATTTATGAAATAATGAACATCCTTCCGTTTGAAAGTAGAAATTGATTTTAATTTTTATAAGAGTTTACTTATGATTAATTAATTTGAACTACTTAAATAAAATTTATAATTTTCACAATATTTTAAATATATTATTTCTGAGTTTGTGGCATCTTGGGCCGGGGCCTTTTCCAGTCTTGTATCATTTTGCTAGTAGTATCAGCCTATAGTTAGGCCATTGAAATTGCATTTCACTTGATTGAGGTCGGAATGATGTGCCACTGTATATGTGATGCAATTGAAAAAATATGTACAAGTTTTAACATTCTTAACTCCAAAATATTCAACCAATTTACTAAAATGTTTCTCCAGCTAAAGTTTCGTTTGTAAGATATAATATTAATAAGCGGAGAATTTAGTGGCTTGCTTCGCAGTTAAATTATTAACCGTCTGACCGTCCGATAAAAACGATTTAGGAGAAATCTACTCATTAAAAAATGCAACTCTCGAGTACCATTGATCTTGATCGTGATAAGTCATCTGTTAAAATCGAAAGGAAAACTGTCATCTGTTGTGGTTGATTGTGTGCTTTTTTCTGGGCCAGTGGATGATGGAGCAGCTGCGGAACGTGCAATATTATTTTAATATGCTCGCTTTCCCATTTTCAAATATATAATACAAATAATCAGTTTCGACAAAAACTAATAATATTTGTAAATCGTACAACGATTTCATAAATAACTATAGACGTCAATTATTACTGAAGAACATTCCTTCGAAAAGTACCAGGAATTGGTCAATGAAACACAAAATATTTATTAGTAGTAGTATTCTTCATTTACCGTCTGACCTTCTAACAAGAATTCTGAGTGCACAACACCGCGATAATCAAAGAAAACAGTCAACGTTACTTTTGATGGACTTTGACGTGGTTTTTTCGGTTCCGGTTCAAGTGGAAGGCACCATTTCGAAGGTTGTTCACTGGTTTGCATGTCAAACTCATAAACCCATGTCTCATCACCCGTTAAAATGGGGTTTATAAATGTGAGGTCGCAATTGACTCTTTTTAGCGTGTCTTCAGCAACCTATACGCGATTTAATTTTTGAAGAAAATTCAGGTCTTTTAATTCTTGAGACACAGAAAGCTCATTACCTATCTACCCCAAATTTAAATGGCGATCTTCAATTACCATTTCCTTCGTTTTATGGATGTTAACTTCAGTTGAAGATGTTGATGGCCGACCAGAGCAAGGCGAATCTTCCACCACATGTCGGCCGCTGTTGAATCCACTGTACCACTCATATGCACTTGTTTTTCATATAGGTAGTCGACTCATCGTAAGCCTTCTGTAACATTTTCAGCGATTCGGCACACGAATTTTGATTTGCAACACAAAATTTGAGACAAATTCTTCTTCGATATTTTAATCCATTGTAAAAATTCCAAAACACACTTGTGAGAACTGATAAAATCAAGCTTTTCAAGCGAACTAAATGACAGATCGCGTTCAAACTCAGCATCAGTATAGAAAACAGCAACAACAGAAATTTTGACAATATAAATGAGATAAAAAACACAAGGTTTAACTTTAATCTACACTTTATTTGTTATTCATCCAACTTGTTCTACGATTTGTTTATAATACCATACTCTTCATTCTGTTTTTCATTCTTGATAAAGCTGCTGTGTCAGCGAAACGTCGTCGAATTTTTTCAAATAAAGTGTAGATTAAAGTTAAACCTTGTGTTTTTATCTCATTTATATCATGGATCTACATCAAGTAACGGCCTCCACAATTCAAATTTTGACAATAGTTTCAAGCAGATTTTTCTGTCAGAATATATGTTTTTTTCATTTTAAAAGTGATTGATTGATTTCAAGAACATCTAGCTTTAGAACGAGAATAAATTTGCAATGATATAATCCTCAATTGAGTTACAATAATTGCTAGATTTATCTGATGTTTATGTTGTGAGAATCAAATCATGATTTGTTATGAGGAAGCTTGCTTGCGAAATTCGTGTAATTATTTTATTTCATTATCCAAGCAAACCAGAATGACATGTGAAATTATTTGGTCATAGGAAAATAAAGCAACGTGAAACAACAGTACAGTCTGGGTCATTGTACTTATATAATTGATTTCTAAAACAATTTGTCCATATTCGTCTTCTTTCATTCGCCATATTCAGAATGCACTGCTTACTCACTATCCATAATATATATAACGTTTTTTTCTTGTGAAGTGAAATAGTTTATAAAATTTAAGCCCATTTACATCTCCTGAAACAATTTCTTATCAATGCGAAATTCTGTAAAAGTGCTTTTGATTTTTATTAGGTGTTTTTCAGCAGAAAGGTTATTTTGTTAAATTTCTGGAATCACTTAGATCATTGTTTCAGTTTCGAGGACTACATTATGTCAAAAAAGTATCGGGAATAGGTCAATGAAACACAAAACATTTATTTTGCATCCAAATTATTGTATCGCCTTTAAAGTAGGCCCGTTCCGAAATAATACATTTACGTCAACGAATAATCCAATTATAAAAACATTTTTCAAACGCTTTTCTTCTCGCCGCGAATTCTCCTTTATGTCTTCTATCGATTCCAAACGGATACTTCGAAATGTAATTTGAGTTTTGTAAAGAGAAAAAAGTCGACCGGAACCATATCAGGTAAATCGGTAGTTATTAGATGGTATTAGTTGAGTTTTGGTCAGAATTCATTTACAATGATAGCCTTGTGAGATGGTGCATTATCGTGTTAAAAAATCCATGAGAATTCTTTCCACAAAGTTGTGCCAACTTAGCAACAACAAAAATTATGACAATCGTTGTAAACAGATTTCTTAAAAAGTCAATTATCGGTACTTTTTTGACAGAGTGTATATTCTCTTAGTCGATCTTAATATACACTGTGCACAAAAAAAGAATATTTATTGGTAAAAATAAATTTTTTCAAAATACGTCAAGAATTGGGGATTCATAATAATAAAATAAAATAGAACTGAAGTATAAATGGTGAAAATGATATTGATGGTATTTTTACCGTTTACTCTGATAATAGCATTAATATTTTCTGGCATATACGGCCGAAAAAGTCTATGCTTTCCAACGGAATTTGAGCCCATCATAATGGAAGTACTTTAACCAATTGTTTAACGCATTCACCAATTGCGACTTTTTTTCAGTCTTAACTCTTCGGAGGAGGCGATTTATGCCATGCCACAAGTGTGGTCGCCCAAGATGATATAATGTGTGTGCACACTCGCTCCTTGAAGAGGGCCTAATTGAAAGTTATCGGAAAGATGTTCGATGAAAGTGCGTTCCACAGTACACTAGCCCTGAAAACAAAAGAATTTTATAGAGAGACGTAGTTGGACTGTCCGCTGATGAAAGTTTTTCACAAGCTTAATTATTTCTGGAACCAAGCCTTTCAGTTTTTCAGAGCATTAACCATGGAATAAAATAGAAACATCATCAACCTGCCGCCTATGAGTGAGAGACTAGAGATCTGTATCACATTTCTTCAAAACAGTTGGTGGTATTCCATCAAGACCCACTGCTTTCTTACAGTTCAGTTGTTGAAGAACGCTCTTTACCGTATGCACTTTGAATTTTATTTGAAACATATTCGATTGCACATATAGTAGGATACTTGGTGGCACTGTGTTTGATATACCTAGAACAGAATTTTGCGGAAACAGGTGGGAAGGATGATTTGCTAAAGTTGCTGCTGGCTACCTTTCCCATAGACCAGAACTTACGAGTTCCGCTACTCCGCTCTAAGAGTCTATTCCTAATTCTTCATTGAATTAGGTTTTCATTTTATCAATTGTTTAATTTTCTCCGTTTAAGATTCTTAAAATAAATTCATTTTTCATCGCCAGTAACAATTCGATGTAAAACTGATATTCTTTCGTATCTTTGAAGCAAAATTTCACAAGTATTTTTTCGGTTTTCCATTTGTCTTTCATTAAATTCATGTGGCACCTATTTTCCCACTTTTGGATCTTTGTTTGTTGTGCAACATTTAACATGACTGCCATTTGTTTTTGACTCAAAGTATTATCTTTATTCAATATTGCTTGCAGATCTGCGCCTTCAAACTTTTTTGGTGGTCTTCCGCGTTCTTTATTTCTCACATCAATATCATTATCTCTGAATCATTGAAACCATCTTTTGCATGTCTCTTCTGATAGAGCATAACCACCATATGCCTTGACTAACATTCGATGCGACTCTACAGCATTTTTCTTCAAATGGAAACAAAAAATTAATGCTTTTCGCAAACCATCACTTTCCGGTACAAAATTTGACATTCTCAACAAAATAAAAATATGAAGTTGTTTGTTCAATGACTGTAAGGTTATTGAATATGTTTGACAGATGTCATGTCAATTAAACAGAAAAAAGTTATGGATCGTTCACAACAAATGTTCCCTACCAACACATTTGTATCTTAGCGCTCACTTCGTACCGATACACCTGGTATAACTGCATAACCTATTAACCGGTTATCCTGAGAAGGCACCGTTTTTTGCTTTTCCCGATTGTAGTCGGGAAAGAAGTTTTCTGCAGTAATACAGTTCTGATTGTTAATTTTAAAGCACTCTTTGTTACTATCACATGGCATGTTATCAGACATAGTTTCCAACATTATCAGTTAAAAGAAAAATTAGTTCAGTTTTCCAAGGAAAACCTATACTTTTTAATTATTTTACCTCATTTTGTTGAAACAAATTGAAGGATACAACCCACACTTTTTGTAACAGTCCGATAGATCTTGGTGTTCTTTTTACATCTATAAAGAAAGTAGTATATAATCGTGTATCACTTGAGTAATATATTATATAATAATTGTAAACATATAATCATTATATTAGGTAAATAATATTCACCGGCATATTCGTATAGGTACAAGCCATAAAAACAATATGACATTCTAAATATGCAAAGTGAAATGTTGGTGTAACAGTTATCCAAATTTCGATGAATCTTGAATAATTATATTCATGACACCATTAAATTGATGAATTCTTGAAATATGATGTGCAAGCTGAACACGTAAACAACACACATGATCACAAAATTGCTTGTTCTTTTTGAATGACATTTTGAATGGTTGTAAAAAAATCTTCATATTAAGAAAAACAACAAAAATTATAATTTTATATATACTCTCGATCATAACTGACGATGATGTCACATAGCTAACATAAGAAATGCCCAAAATTAACCATTAGATCAAAATTATTAATAAACAACAAGCACGAAATGCTTAGTTCATTAAACTAATTATTTCAGAATTTTAAGCTTGTATTACCGTAGAATGTTGTCAAAGCAACATCCGACTTCAATGACACTGTTAAGTCTATAATTTTCACGATCTGATCAATCTGTGAGTAAACTTTTGATCTGAGAACCCACATATACAGAGTGTAAATGAATAAGTGGAAAAGATTTTACTCAGTAATTCCTCAAGCCGTTTTATGACGAAAAGTTCCCATCAACATATGATCGAAAACGCTTCGTTACCGAATTACAGGCTGTTGAAATCTTCAGTTTTTTTTAATACAATTACTACAGTTTTTCAGATACTCTGTTCAAATTCGGATACCTATTCAAAATCTACATAATTAAATCACAGAAACAATTATGAAATCTACAGGGTGGTACATTTTCAGAGATCACGTGTCCTTTTTACCCCGACAACTTTTTTTCAGTACACCTTAGGCAATTTAAATTTTCAATCAATTTTTAATCTTTTTTTATATATTGCATTTTTTCCTTATCTGCCACAATTTTTGTGTAAAAAGTTAATCAATTTCATGTGTACGATGAAAACATAATAATCGTTCTGTGATTTATTTCACTAGTAGAAGACTGTCATGTTAATTAATTGTAATCTATTCACTTTAAAGGGTCTTCCATCGGCAGGTTTCATTCAAAATTTGCCGCCATTTCTGAATTGTTAACATAAAACTGTCATTGCATGGTGATTTGACAAGTGAAAACTAGGAGAATTTCAATCTAGGAAAGATTTACTCTCGCACAACGCATAGAAATAGTGAAAATTCACTACAAAACCAGAGAAAATTTCGCGGACACAATTCGAAAAGTTCGTACTGGTTTTGGTCATCATCAAGCATCTACTTGCCCATCTGTAGTGATGTGCAGCATCGAACACATGTTCATCCGGCCAGGTCAGCTACTGTAGCTGATAGTGTGGCTGAAAAGCCAAATTTATCAATTTCGAGACGATCACAGGAATTGGGCATTTCTTCAACTACTTTGCACTGTATTTTTCATATTGATATGCCGATTTATTTTTGGAATTTTTTGTTTCAACACTTTCAAATATTAATGGGAAAGCATGCCAAAACGATACTTTCTTAATCACAATACCGATACATTATTTTACAAGTTTCTAACCTGTTGCACACTGGGATAACTCAAATTAATAACAATCGTATAATTTCACAAATATTTTCTACGTATCTTAAATGGCTTTTTTCAGCAAATTGTACATTTGTTTCTTTGAAATGATTAATTGAAAGCCAACCCTGGCGTATTATATCAGCTTGCAAAGATATTACCGTTGTTTATAGAATATCATAATTATTAATACCAAGATGAAGTAGAAAGTGTTCAGTGAAAGTGTATAGAACAGCGGCGTTCTCTCAATGTTGATTTATTTTGCAAGTGACATCAACTAGCGATTGAGACAGAAAATCTAGGTGTGCGGGCGTAATATGCTATCCGACCAATGCCAATGTTCTAACGATGATTCAGTTCATTCTTTCAACTTTTTTACGTAACAAATTGATATTCTTTCGATTTCATCACATGATAATATTGCTCCTGCATCATTACTCTGCCGTTCGATTAATCACTGGACTGAAGTAAAGGACATCATCTTCGTGACTGCTGCCGGATTATAAGTGGTCCGTGAATTACTCAATGTTTATTCATCAATCAATTTTTCACGATCTGGCCGGTTTTCAGCTTCTAGTAAATCCAGTAAAAATATAAGAATGTGTAGACGCACATCCACACATATTTTAATTTATTTTTCCAGAGAAAGCATGCAATGTGAAAAAGTACGACAACAGACACTGCTATGTTTGTTGTTAAGAAAAATATAGTCTTAATCACCTTTGTACTTGATTTGAATGAATTGGTTGAAATTGAAATTTTCATAGCAGACAAAACAATAAACTTACTGATAAGAAATATTAATGACTCAAAAAACTGAAAATCCTCATGCTTTCGTTGAAGCTCATCACCAAAAACAATTTTCTTTGAACGTGTGGATTAGAATGATTGGAGATCTGCTAATTGGTCCATATTTGAACGAAACTTATCCAGATCGATAGATAGGCCGAGGTGGACCCCAATTTTGGCCTGCTCGTGCACCTGATTCGAATCCAATAGAATTTTCTTCTTGGGAACGTTTGAAAACGTTGATTTACAAGACGTAGAAGACTTAAGAAACCGCATTATTGTAGAGTCATTCAAGATACTTCAGAGATCTTCAATCGAATATGAAAATCTATATGTAATTTATAAAAAAAATTAAGTTGTAAGAGTAGAAAGGGGACGTGACCGTCCTGTAGATTTTCATAATTGTTTCTGCGATCTGATTATGTAGATTTTAAGAAGAAATTTGAACTGAGTACCTGGAAAAATATAGTAATCATAAGAAAAAAACTTAAATAACCTAAAAATTTCAACAGCCTGTATTTCGGTAACGTAACGTTTACGGACATGGAAAGCATTCGTCATAAAACGGCTTGAGGAACCACTTCGCGAAATCTTTCGCACGTATTCAATTACACTCCGTATATGAATATGTTGCAAATACACGACAAATTTAAGGCCTGGAAGATATATCGAAAGTAAACGAAATTAATAGAATTTTTTTATTATATATCAGTAAAAACGAGGTTGTAATGATTTTAGCTTTTTCTTCATTATCAATATCTGATAGTACTTATTATTTTTTGAATGTGTTGCAGCGAACTTTTATAATCGAACAATTTCTTTTCTTCAATGTTAATTTGCTGCAATGAATCTTTAAACACTAAATATTTCCTAAACTGTTAAATATATAGGGCATTGTACATAAAATATGTCTAGAATTTTCTGAAGAACTCAAAATTATATAGGATATTTCATTTGAAATAAGAAATCTACACTATTACATGATGCCCCCTGTAGGAAGAGTTTGATTCGAAAAGGCACAAATAGAAATATGTTCGAGTGTTTACTGGAATAGGCTTCTATCTATTTGTTATAGAATTTACGAGGATGGTCTGGAAAGTCTAAAAAATGGACAAAATCAATTGTCGAGTTGTCATTAAATATTTGATTGTGGAAGGCAATATGACTATGCAAATTAAAAATGAGTTCGATTCTGTGTATGGGGACTCTGCACCATCATTTACTACAGTGAAATTTTGGGCAGCTGTGGCCGTAAGAGCTAGGAAAACCATGAACGTTCGTAACGCCCAAAAACTGCAACTACCAATGATAACAGACAACCGCTCTGTTGGCGCAATAAATCCGAGTTTTGGCTCCGATTTATCACTGTAGATGAATTTGAAATACACCAATATACGCCAGAAACAGAAATACTGTCTAAACAATGTAATGCAAAGCATGAACCAGTTCCAAAAACAACAAAACCTGTTTTTTCGGTTGGCAAAATTATGCTGACTGTTTTCTGGGATAGTCATGGAGTTATTTTAATCGATTATCCTAAAAAAAGAAGGAAAACCCATCATTACTTGACAAGCTGAAAGCAGAACTTGCAACACATTTAAAGAAAAAGAAAAATCCTGTTTCACCAAGACAAAACGCAACTTCTCATACCTCAGCGGCTGTCATTTTAAAAATCCACAAATTAAGGTTTGAACTGCTTAAGTACCCGCCCTACTCACCAGATTTAGCCTCAAGCGACTTGTTTTTGTTCCCTTATGTAAAAATTGCGCTCAGACAGAGATTTTCGCCAATTCAACTTTGTGAACCATTAATTTGCAGAGAAAAACGCCAAGTACTCTTTGGACGGGTTACAGAGATGGAAACATCGCTGGGAAAAGTGTGGAGAGTTACAAGGGGACTTAGTTGAAAATTAAAAATATTCAGAAAAAATGTCTTGTATCTTTTAGGACGTGAACTTTTTAGATCCTCTTCTTATTCAATGTGGCTGATACACACTATATCATAAAAGTTTACACACTGTTATTTCTGTCGTTTCGTTACTTGACGATTTCTACTTATTCACTTCATGGTGAGGTACAAGTAGGGGAAATTTGAAAATATAACTGAATTAGAATTATTCCATGTATATCGTTACGAAAATTCTCGATACAAGTAAACGTGAATCATTGACCTACAAGGTTACTAGAACTTTCTCCCCGTTTATTTTTTCTCGAGATCGATCCTAGGAAGAGAATTGCAATTCACCTAGTCTCTCTATCTCTTATGGACAAGTTTCTTGAGAAACAGCTTCTTAACACATTTGACTAAATAGTTGCCAAACTCCATAACGCATATTTCAGATGTGATTTTAAGAGATTGAAATAACAACACATCTTTCATTATCTTGTGGTATATGAATTTGAGAAACCACAGGAATCCCACCGACATCCGTCTAGGAATCGTTAAAAATGAACAAATTCATGAATACCAAGGCTACTACATACATTCATTTTCCATAATATATTCTGTATCTCAATCTGCCTATGAACTTTATATCTAGAATAGAGATGATATCTACTCATTTATGAGGAAGTGTTAATCAGAAGAATTTTAACATTTTTAGTGTTTATTTAATTCGGAATGTCAGCTCATCTCAGCGTTCATCCTATTTCGAATAACAAATATTTTCTGTCACATCTGTTTTCTTGGAAAAACTAGGAAAAGTGGACGGAAGATTGAGCACATTTTAAGGCCGACGCCGAATATTTGCGCAGTCATATGTAGTGCTGTAGTGACTACAAACTAAAATTATTTTAGACCACACAGGGTGTTCCAGAATAAAGTTACATACCAAAGTTATTATTCAAAAACAAAAAATTTGGGTCCTCAGTATTAATTTCAAAGCATCAGATGAACAACTATTGTGATAATAATTGTTGTTACTTGAACATATGACACATTTTATTGATTTATGTTACACAGGGGGTTCGAAAACGATTTTTGAAATTGAGGCTCATTCAAATCTCATTTCTCTGTTTTTTTCAAACGACATACACTACACTTTAAGGGTCGAATGAGTAGTATATTTCAATACCTTTCGAATGGTACTTAGATTCCCTATACCTATTTTCAACAATTTTTATTGAATTTCAAAAAATATTCTAAATTTTCACTCCGATTCATAGCTTTACAGTTATATTTTTCGAACGACTGTCAAATGACAGTTGTAGCGACCGTCGTTGAAAATCCAACTAATAATCAGCAGAAGATTGCCGAAGAAAGGAGAAGTGTATCCAGAATATTGAAAAATACGGATTCCATCCTTATCATGTTTTGATCCACCAAGAGCTATCGGAAAGGGATTTTGAATGTCGGCTTGAGATCTGCTTATGGATGTCGTAAATGATCGGAAGAAATGAAAATTTTGCAGAAAATATATGTTCTCGAATGAATGTATTTTCTACAACAACTACCTAGTAAACCGACACAATTGTCATTATTACGATGATCAGAATCCACATATCTTTCGTCAACCATACACGCTGCATCGATGGGCGGTCGATACTTGGAGCGGATGTCGTCAGACCATTGTTTTTTCGATGAGCACTGAACGGAAATAAATTTTGAGGTTTCTTCATCTACAAGAATTGCTAAAAGATGTGACGATCGACGTAAGCCACGAACGTGGTTCCAATTGAACAGAGCTCCTGCATATTTCACTGCCAATGTGCGGAATTCCATGGACAAACACTTTGATCTAACTTGCCTTGACTTTTTCCTATAGGGGTATGTGAAGAAAATTGCAAAAATGCGAACGACGGTTGACGATATGGAAGAGATGATAAGAGAAACATTTCGATCGATAACACCAGACATGCTAAGTAACGTTAAAAGATCATTTGAAGACAGGTTAAGATTGTGTATCCTTCAAAGTGGAGGCAATTTTGAACATCTTTTGTAAAAAATGATATAGAATGTTTTTCTACGTTTATTTTGCAAATGTTTCGTTTTTAATATCAGGTTTGAAGTATGAAATAAAGAGATATTAGGAACTCGAATTTTTTCTCAAATATTTTTCCAATAGTTGTTTAATGGTTACGATTTATGACAATTTAACATAGGAATGAAATATGCCTCATCTTCCGTCGCGAATGTGGCGAGCCACCCAATATATGAACTGATGAACCATATCGATAATGATGACATAGCTGCTCGAAATAATGGGTTATTGTGCCAATGAAAGTTGTGAGCAGAAAGTCACGTCGTAAATCTTTTGATGACTTATAGGCCTCTTCAAGAGTTGCACTAGTTTCATTTCCAGTAAAAAAAGGGGACCCCTCAATGCAAAAATACCTTCAAACTTTTAGAAGTTCAATCAATTTTGTGGGTAATTGGATTGGACTCTTCAAACTTTCACCTCTGAGGTTTGTATAAATAATAGAGAGGAACTATCGGAACGATTTTTGGGGGATGAGTCAAATTTGTATTGAAATATAATTTTGTTGATTTATCCAATAACTGAATTTCCTCTTTGTTACACTACATTTGGGTATGATTTTTGAGTATAGATATTAATTATAAATACAACTTTATGTTCAAATGGAAAACGCATTTTATTTTATGAACAGAACTTCTTCTAGACTTTTTGTTGCAAAATGGAAAATAAATATAAAAATAAATGAAATAAAATGATACAATTAATTATCCAAATCAGATATGAACCATATAGACTACCAAACAAAACAGAAATAAAATCAATAAGATTCAACTTCTCATTTGAGAAGAAAGTGATCGTAAATTGTTGAATCATTTAATTGATCTACTAAGAACACAAAAAAACTGCAGGATATCCAAACTTTGAAACCCAATTAATTACAAAAACCGGCTTTGCACTTAAATATAGGAAATAAACCATTGAAAGATACTTTATCAAGATTTATTCCGTTGGTATTTTTCTCAACACGGCAAGTCAAGATAACACAAATTTTAATTAAGAATACGCACTAGGGTGGTCCTTATTTGTTCACAATTTTTTTTTTGAAATGTTGGGGAACCCTGGAAAAGGCTTATAAAGAAACATGATTGAAATTTATAATAATGACATAATGACTGTTTTATATAAATTACCACATTTATTCATAGCAGTGGAAAAATGAGAAATTTAATGTCAAATCATTTAAATAGTAAAGTTCAAACATAAATTTCACAAACCAACTCAAAAATTATTCAACTAGGGTTGATTTCTTAGAGTCCGCATATTTTTTCGAAATTCCTAGACAATCAAAAGTAGATATTGCGTTTGCTCTTCATTAAAGATGATCAACTTATCAAATTCTTTCATTAATGCAACACCACGGGTTTTCAGTTATCGGATTATCGAATATTTAGATGAACTCAATATAAGGATGTTATAACAATAATTAATTTAACATTCCTAAACAGTTTTTCATAAATTGGTATCAGAGCCTAACATAAATATCATCATCACATAAATGTTCACAAATAAACTCTACTAAACGTTCAAAATCGAATAACTTTTGTGCAATAATTACTTCTTTGGAATTACTATAATTCCAATCCCACAATTATACTAATAGAACAAAAACTTTCAATTGATATCATCAGGAATCCTTCATTTACAGACAATATGATTCTCATGGAATCCTTTCATACCTACCAAGGTTTCTAAGAAAAGTTATTTACCTTGAATCAATTGTTTCTCACTTTCGCCCAATAACAGAAAATATGTAATAACTGAAATATTAAGGAATAACATTTTCATTTCTTTTAATTTGACTGTCTCATAGGCCATCCATCTCATTGAAATTGCATCAAAATTTATCACGAACATTCATTTTCGATGGCAAAAGCTAAACATGATTAGATTTGAAACAATTATATAATCTATAATTCCACTATTTTATTTCAAATTTTCATCAAATGAATATTTTTCCTTAAGCATACATTCTGTACCAGGGATTGATTATTCGAAAAATCTATTTAAAACGATTGTCACAGTTTTTCTTGTTGCTAAGTTGGCACAACCGTTTTCTATACTGACGCGGACCTGGAACACGATCTGTCAATAAGTTTGTTTACAGGCTCTATTTTGTCAGTTCTCTCAAGTGTGTTTTGCGGTTTTCACAATGGATTGAATTGCAAATAGTATTTAGTGCGCCGAATCGCTGAGAATGTAACAGAATCGATTTTATCAAAAACACGTGCATATGAGTGGTACAGAGCATTAAACAGTGCAGAGATGTGGTGGAAGAATTGCTTCGCTCTGGTCGGCCATCACCATCTTTAACTGAAATCAACATCGATAAAGTGAAGAAAATAGTAATTGAAAATCGTCTTTTAAGTTTGACAGAGAAAGGCAATTAACTATCTGTGTCTCACGAATCAATTTGCACCATTTTGAATGATTGTTTGGGCATGAAACGCGTCGCTGCTCGACTAGTTTTTTTCTTTTTCCAAAACTCAAATTACCACTTCGAAGTTTTCTCATACATAAAACTCACGTTGATAATATTTCGATGGTAAAGAGTATTTCCCAACGAATTGCGTCCCTAATCCTGAAAATTAACACAAGATACAGCCCCAAAATCATCCAAGTCTACGCACCTACATCGCAAAGCTCCGGTGACGTTATTGAACACTTCTATGATGATCTTCAAATAGCACTGAAGGATGCAAAATCGCACTTCACTATCATCTGCGGAGACTTTAATGCAAAGGTAGCCACAAAATCAGACGAGGCAGAGGTATCAATGGGAAATTTCGGAAGTGGTCAAAGAAACCAACGTGGAGAGTCCCTTCTGAACTTCCTGTTGGCAAACGGCTTATTCTTGATGAACCGCTTTTACTATAAGAAACCTAATCAAAGGTGGACATGGGAAAGCCCAGAAGGAAAGACAAGAAATGAGAAAGACTTTATAATCACTGATAAGAAATCCATACTACAGGACGTATCAGTGCTGCACCAAGTCAATGTGGGAAGTGACCACAGAATGGTGAGAGCCACAGTCCGAAACAATATTGGCCAAGAAAGGTTCAGATTGAGTCAGCCAAAGAACATACGAAAATGGAGCAATCCAGAAAGTGCTGAAAATTACCAAGAAACCATCAACAGAGATTTATCAAAATGCACAAGCCATGGGAACATCGAAAAATTGAACAGGCAAATAACAGTTAGAAGATGCTGCCCAAGGCACATACGAGAAAGTAAAATAAGCCAACAAACAAGACAAATGATTGAAGATCGAAAAAACCTACAAAAACACGACAACACTAATCCCCTACTGATGAACCAACGGAGCAAAGAAATCTCAAAAACATCATAAGAGTTACTGTATAACATCTACAACAACTTAACTGCAAGTATAAGACTTCACAAAGATAGCAATAAGGTCCGAATAGAAAAAGGTGTTCGACAGGGAGACACCTTGTGCACTGCAGTGCTCGAATACGCTTTTAAAAAACTCAACTCAGAAAACAAGGGAATTGACATAGACGGGACAAAATTGAACAACCTACGGTTTGCAGACGACATTGTATTTATCACGGATAATTTACGGGAGGTTGGTGTGATGATAAAAGAACTGAATGAAGAGATGGTAAAAGTAGGGCTCTGCATGAACAAACAGAAAACGAAAATCATGACGAACCTAGTACTGGGAGGAACCATCACTCTAGACAGCGACGTCATTGAAGAGGTTAGCGAGTACAAGTACATAGGGCACGAGTTGAGAATATCAGACACATGAAATGAATAAAAGAATAGGGTTGAGCTGGGCAGCATATGGAAAACTTCGAGACCTATTCAGAAGTGCCATACCAAGTAGCCTGAAAAGGAAACTATTTAAGGAATATGTTCTACCGGTACTGAAATACGGAGCGGAAACTATCACATTGACGAGAAATACTGTTCACAAACTGGAGGTGGTGCTGGGAATAAAACTTCAAGATAGGGTGAGAAACACAGAGATAAGACGAAGAACAAAAGTTGACGACGTCATAAAACGATTAACAACGCTAGAATGGAAATGGGCGGGACATGTTGCACGGCTCAAAGACGAAAGATGGTCTATAAAAATATTGAACTGGCGACCAAGAAGAGATAAAAAAAAGTAGAGGAAGACCCCCAACTCGCTGAAGCGATGACATTAAAAGAGTAATTGGATGAGAGAAGCCCAAGATAGGACACATTGGATACGCTTAATGGAGGCCTACGTCCAGCAGTGGACACAACAGGCTGGAGGATGATGATTATAAGCCCATTTTAATAAAAAAATTTGGAGGCTAGTAATGCTATCATGCAATATATATTAGGCCAACTAAATGACAATGTGGCAAAAGTTAGTTTCTTCCAAAATGTAAACAAAACTTTTTTACATACAAAATTTTGTTTCATACTGTAAGTTCAAATGGAAAAATAGTGTTCATCAGTCACGAAAAAACCGATATGAATATAAACTCGAATTTTTCAAAAATGTGTCGCTAGAAGAAGGAAAATTGTGGTGATACTTTTCATTCGAGAAATTTAACTCAACTTTGAATACTCGTACTGGACCATTCAATCAGCCTTTGGGAGGTACGAATAGGGCTTTACAGTTCTGGCTTCAAAATGGTTTCGTATTGATCACATTACCACAACTGAGTTGCATTTTCTATATTGAAATGAAAGTTAGAGAATTAGATGTATTGCACATGTTGAATGCACTTTATACAACAATATTATAGTTCTGAAGGCTTTAGTTGCTTCCGAGTGGAAGCGTTCACCATTCAAAGCATTCTTGACCTTTGGAAAAACATAAAAGTAATTTATGTAGAGCTGACTTAAGTCGACAGTGTGTAAGCTCACATAACTAATTGAAGTATAATTGATACGAATGGATCAGTTTAACAGATAGCTTTTAAGTATCGTAATTATCATTCTACCTAAAGAACCTGCTGCCATATTAGCTGCTTCTGTTTATTTCGAAGAATATATTAGAACATACAACAATGCTAAATATTTACTTCTAATTTCAAACACAAATGTCAGCTCAATTCTACATCTTCAAGCTTTTTTCTATTTCTATTCGTTGAAGCAAATGAAAATAAGATAAGCGACACAGAGTGAAGATAACTTTCGTCCAATTTATCACAAAAGAATCAGCTTTTTGAAATCACTAGATAAATCTAAATCCCAGGCGATATTTCATACCTATCCTATATCAATAGAAAAATCATGACTTGTAACTCAAGGAAAGCTACAGTTCTTTGGTTGTTTTGTCTATACTATGTGTTCTAACGAAAATTTGACCCCTTCCTACTCTGGAAAGGGGGATTCTAAGAAAAACCTTGATACAGGAAGGTTGATTACAGAATGTAGAATCAATTATTGTTCCCTAGCAATCCCGAACTCAAAATTTATTACAGCGAAAGTGGAAAGAGTGTTTGAGTATGAAAGATCAAAAAATGACCTGTCTCAGTGTTTTTAGGTAGAATCACTTTCTGTAGACTTAGAGGGGGATGAAAGTTTTATGAGAAACCACATCATACATTCCCATATTTCCTCCGCAAACTGACAGGCATTATTTCAGCTTTTCCAATATTGTTGCATGAGCTATTCCGATTATGAAAAAAGAAAATTTCTGTCATCCATGTGGGAAACGAAATATGAATTTTCTCAATTCTTATTTCCATGTTTCATAATGTGCACCATTAATAAACTTGTTACAGAGAAATATCATCACAAACTTCCAATAAGTCGTATTATTTCATACTGTTCAAAGTGTCACTATTAAAGAAGTCTTTTAATAGTTTTTAAGTATAATTTATTGCCGGCGAGAACGTTATGGATGCTGATCAAAATTTTATTTATTTCAAATCTTTCTATTGGAAACTATAGCAAACTTATAGCTGTAACTTGTAGAAAAGAATTTTAATAGTGAAAAATATTTCAAATTGCTCTTAGTCTGCAGAAAAAATTTCCAAAACGTTTGGAAAAGAAAGTATTTGATGAAATAATTATTTTTAACAATTGAAACTTATTATATTAATATGTATCTAATCAACCTGAATAGGCTTTTCCAGTTGCAGTGTCTGCAAATTAGGAAAAAGAACTTTCTTTTGGTATACATTAATCAGATATGTATTACTCATCACTTTAAATTTAATATTGAAAAAAGATTAAAAAGTACAAAAATTGAAGAAAAAAATTCTTTTTTTTACCTTAGTAAGACCAAACAAGTTTCATCGAGTGTCTACTAATTTACCTGCCAAAATTAATTAGGCAAAAACATGAACATACCTGCGACAGCTAATACAATAAAAATAATTTCACTCCGCATCCTGACCGACTTTTTTACCGTCGACTCACTAACAGATATTTACCAATCACTGAAAGTCAACTTAAGCGTTTCTTAGGCACTGCATAAAATGTTCAAAGAGGGGGCCTGCGAAATTTCCTCCCCTACCACTTTGATGATCAGGGACGGCTGAAGATGTCCTGACTAATTCTCTTTGTATGGTCTACTGACTCTGAAAAAATTCGACGAAGTATTAAATATAAACTTCTCACAAAGTTTGCTATTTCCAAATTCCATTAATCGAAGAAAGATTAATCGGTTTTATTCATATTTAAAACATTTTTTACGATACATTCCTTTTAGAAGTTTCCAATGTTTTATTGTGAGATACATTATATCAAAAAAGATCCGTGAATTGGTCAATTGAATTAATAATATATTAATTAATAAATAATAAATAATTCAATTTTTGAAGAAAATTCAGGTCTTTTGAAACTAGCCGATCGATAACGCGTTTCATGCCCAAGCAAACCATTAAAATGGTACGAATTGATTCGTGAGACACAAAAAGTTCATTGCCTATCTCTCTCAAACTTAAATGACTATTTTCAATTACTATTTCCTTCACTTTATCGATATTAACTTCATTTGAAGAAGGAAATCTTCCATCACATCTCAGCCACTATTCACTGAACTATAGCACTCCTACGCACGTGTTTTTGATAAAGTCGATTCATCGTAAGCCTTCTGTAACATTTTTAGCGATTCGACATACGAAATTCCATTCACAATACAAAAATGGATATAAACAATGGCTAAACAACAAATTCTTCGTTGTTTTATCCATTTCAAAAATCGCAATATACACTTGTGAAAACTGACAAAATCGAGTGCTGTAAACAAACTAAATGACACATCGCGTTCAAACTCCGCGTCAGTATAGATAAATGATCAATTCCCGGTAATTTTTTGACAGAATGTATGAACGATTTTTGTTTCATTGAAATATTTTCAAAAAATGGTATCGCAAAAGCTTTTCAATGATGAAATTGGAAAAGCTCGTTTATCATCACATTCGAAAATACAATAAGTGGTAACGGAAATGAAACACGCAATAATGACCTGTTCCACCAATAAAAACTAGTCTAGAAAATTACAAATGATTTTCTTCCAGAAAAATATTTTCGTTTAATCGACGTTCGAAATCATATAAAGTTATTCATCTCTATCTCCGTTCAAGATCGACCGAAATAAATATTTTTTTCCAACGGGCTTACAAATTAGAGTAATTGACTAGACAAGTTCACTTTGATCATTATTGAATGATTTTTATGAATGGTACACGGTGCAATTAAAGATCATAACAATTAATGGTTAATTACTCGGAAAGTTAGAAAGCGATCTTGCTCAGATTCGGTACACTATCTTAATCATTGTTTATATTATAATTTGAATATGTCATAGTCGTGAAAGTTTTCACTTTGTCTTATTAAATTATAAGAAAAACCATCCGCAATGAATGAGATAGGATGGAAAACTCATAAAGCAGTTACCTTTTTTCGATTATTCATTTAGAGAGTTCTTTCTTTAATTTCAGTAATTCTGTCTGATACCCCTTTCATAGAAAAAAATCACCTCTTACCACTAAATAAATTTGTTTCGACCATTACTTCTTCATTGGAATCAAAGATCCAGAAATGAAATAGAAAGTGGCCATTTGCAGAATTTTACTTTGTGCTTTGTGTTGAAGTATTTCAAATGATTTTTTTCGCTCAGCTATGCTTTGGAGACATGTCAAGCTTTTCAAATATCATCGTTTCACATGAGAGTGATGTAAGCGCATACTCCAAGTTCCATCCTTCCGCTTGAATTCGGTTTTTCGTTTCTTTTGTGGTAGTTATTTGTCGAACAACCTTTCAGAAATTCTCACTTACAACTACACTTGTAGAAATTTTATAATTTGTAAAAATAAGGCAGTTTATTTCATCAGATTATATTGGCTTTTGGAGAGACCCAACTTTAGAAGTTGTCTTTTGAAGAACCTCCAGTTTGGTATATAGTAAATGTAACTTTGGTCATCCAGTTTGTATTGTATAGTAAATTCATTCTTGAGAAAAACCTGAAGAAAAATAGTTCACTTTTCTTCTGTAGGAACATGATGTTTAATAAGACCACTTTCCTGGCAATAGTCTGGAACAAATTTTTTTTAATCCTTGAAAGCACCAAATTTCTAAGGAACTCAACATCCCTGTTCGCCTGGACAACTTGCAACACAAGGACTTCTTTATCAGCGGATTCGTATCCTTAAGTTTTCAAGAGCTGCCACAAACCTATTTTCATTTTATCATTTATATAATGTAATTTTTGCATTTAGTTGTGGATAAGAATTTCTCAGTTTATTTTATTTAATTATTAAATATCTCATTCATAATACAGTAAAATTGTAATTGATTTCAGTAGTTTTTCGGCCTAAATGTATTGAACTTTTAGAATCCTCGATATGAGTCGATATTTTACATTTCATTTCAATTGTGAAATATTAACAATTCCTTATACATTCTGTCAAAAAGTACGGGGAATTGGTCAATGAAACACTAAATATTCATTTTTCATCCAAATTTATTGTATCGTTTTCAAAGTAGACCCTTCAGAAATAATACATTTACGCTAACGAATAATCTAATCATCGAAACATTTTTCAAACGCTTTTTTTAGAATCGATCTCACTTTTCGCCGCGAATTCTCTTTTATGTCTTCTATCGATTCAAAACGAGTACCTTGAAGTAATAACTTGGGTTTTGGAAAAAGAAAAAAGTCAGCCGTAGCCATATCAGTGAATATGATGGTTGTTCGATGGAATTTCTTGACTTTTTGGTCCGAAATGCATTTACAATGATAGCCTTGTGAAATGGTCCATTATCGTGGTACAAAATCCATGAAATCTCTTTTCACAAATCTTTTTTTCACAATCTGGTCTGTTGCTCTCTCAAACATCGCATAACGCTCAAATAATATTCTTAATTTAACGTCTGACCTCCTGGCAAGAATTTCGAGTGCACAACATCACGATAGTCAAAGAAAACAATCAATATTACTTTTACTTTTCAGATTTTTTTTGAACTAGTCGAGCGGCAAATCGTTTCATGCCCAAACAATCGTTTAAAATGGTACGAATTGATTCATGAGATACAGAAAGTTCATTGCCTATGTCTCTCAAACTAACGTGACGATTTTCAATTATTATTTCCTTCATTTTATCGATGTTAACTCAGTCAAAGATGTTGATGGCCGATCAGGGCGAGACAAATCTTCCACCACATCTCGGTAGCTGTTGAATGCTTTGTACTACTCATATGCACGTGTTTTTAGTAAAGCCGATTCGGCGTAAGCCTTCTATACCATTTTTAGCTATTGGGCACACCAAATTCCGTTTATAATACCAAATTTAAGACAAATTCTTTATTAGATATTTTATCCATTGTAAAAATCGCTAAACACGCTTGTGAGAACTGACAAAATCGAGCACTGTAACCAAATTATATGGCAGATCGCGTCTAAACTCTGCATCAGTATAGAAAACAGTTGTGCCAACTTAGTAACAACGAAAATTTTGACAATCGTTTTAAGCAGATTTTTAAATAATCAATTTTGACAGAATGTAGTTGAAAAATGATACCAGATAAAAGACCACGACGAACAAGCTCACAGATATTTATTCTTTCATTAAAATCATTCTTTGGCAAACTGGCGGGCATAATTTTGTATTCACGTCACTGATTTTGAATATTTTAAGAAATCGATTAGCTCTGTATAGATGATTTTGTCTTACATACAAAAATAATTTGATCGTTTTGAATCAGAGATTCAAACAGATGAATTTTGTGAATTTATACGATCGGGATTATGATGTGTCACTTATGGCACCGTCCTGATGAAACCACATGTCTGTGACATCCATTTAATCAATAATAGGTCAAAATTAGATTGTTAAAATCTTTCTATAGCTCTATTGATTGACCGTTACTGCATTTCCAGCTTAATTTTCAAACAAAAATGACCCAAATCACGCCTCCAAATTATATAGCGAGCAAAATATTGACACGTTTAGATTAGGATTTTTTTCAGAAAAGTCGAATACACGTTGGTTTTGGTACATTAGGTAAAAAGCTAAAAGTCAAAACTGCATGCTGTTCCGATTTGCTTCTATGAATGAACAAAGTGTTTAGTGAAAAGACTTCATGCTCAAGGACTAAAAGAAACTAGATTTAGCTAACAATTTTCGTGCACAGTTAGCCATTTTCTCTCATATCTTTAAACTATTGGATGTGTTGAATCTTAGCCTTTAGGAACCATCAAAAATATCATTTGATCTTCGAAAGAAAATAGACTCATCTTAAAATAACGTTACTGTAACAATCCGTACCAAAAAGTTGGTAATACGTAAATGAAATTTTCACTCTGTTTTCTGAATTCCTGACCAAAGATGAGGATTGAATGAACCAAATTTAAACATGCTTGTTGTTATCAACATTAAGTCAGTGCAAGATCATGTCGAACAGTATTTCAAGCAACCATAGTACAAAACATTTCATACCCTTGAATTCCACTTATTCATGAGTACCAAATATTTGAATGAAAAGGCAATGGGAACGATCTTGCCTTTTTAAGTGATATATTAATGCGAAGCATCATTTTCAACGCTAAACTTCAAAAATATAAGCAATGTAACAGATTGACCAAATTAGACGCTGCAACGAGTTATGTAATTTTATGGTGGATCAAGGGAACTATTAAATTATTCATGATTCTTCTAATAATAATAATAATCAGATTTCAGATAAAGGTACCTAATCTATGGGAGGATCTTCAACCCCTTTGTGATCTATGGGCACAAAAAGAATCAAAATGTAGCCCCGGGTTCGAGAAGTTTGAAAAATACTGTTTGCTGTTAAATATTCATAGGAGAAATATTGATCTTACTTTGTGGATAACTGTTGTGTCTCTATATTGTTTCTAATATATTATATCCTGCTGAAACTGAAACGAAGTCTGCAAAAAGAGGAACAAAGACACTAAACGGACAATTTCTAAGTTGCAACGCTATTGAAACTTGAATGTATACCAAGTGAAAAATACAACAGATCTAACACAGTGTCGGACTGAAAAAGCCAGAAGAAAGTTTAGGCAGGAAATTATTCAGCGTAACTGCTTTGTAAATTGAATCCTACACCTTGTTTGAGCCTGTTCATAATCCTCGAGCTTACATTCATGATCTATAATACGAATATTCAATGAAATATGTACACTATTGTAGCGAAACATTCACAAAAGACAATTTATATATTCTGAAACTGAGGCCGACTCTGTGCTTGTTTGCCTATGATGTTCACCATTTAATTCACTGGATGCATGCTCCTCATATTGCTAATTATATAAATTATGATTTCTAATAATTACGATGAAAAAAGTAAAGATTGTTGGCATTTAAAATAAGTATTAAATAACTAGAATTCCTTTCCACCTCTAGAGGTAGGTACTGACTCGTCTAGTGAGGTGTGATAAAGTGAAATTTCGATATTCCACCTTTTCGTCATTAGATTCATGACTCTTTTCTAACACTTAACACATTCGTGGTGGTAAAATTAATGGATGTTGATATCCAAATATTTATTCTAACTAATTTTAGACTGTAGATTGAAATTTATGCGTTTCAATATAAACGTTTCAAATTTCAGATTGTGGTTCTGAAAAAATTGCATGAAGATCCACTAATATAATTCTTCTTTTTTTATGAGGAATTACAGGATATGTTCGATTGTTTCAACTTCCTGTTCGCAGGCCTAATATACAAGGGGTTGTCCTTCCAATTTTGAAGAGATGGTTAATAATTTGACAGTCACCAGCCACTTTTTGCTAGTACTCGATTCAGCAGTTTCGATGATAGGTGAGCAATAAGTCATTAGTATTTCAGTCATCAAAACCAAAAACATGTTTGATTGTCTGATTTCACTTCCAGAAACAGAATGGCACTTCATAGCTGGAACTTCTTCGACAATTAATTAAGACAATTACAAAAAAATTTGATAATCGGTAAACAATCGTGAAAATGAATGAAAATTGGTTGCTCGGGGGCTTTTGGGATCGCGTTTGAACTCCCCGTCAGTACAGAACAGTTGTGCCAACTTAGTAAAAACAAAAATTTGGACAATCGTTTCAAGCTGATTTTTTAAATAATCAATTCCCGGTACTATTTTAAAAAAATGTATTCCTAATCATTGTTTATATAATAATGTATCGACATTATTCGGAGTTCCCGGGACTTCTTTGACTTAATTGTTGTTTGTTTGGTAAATTCTGAATACCCTCATTGAAATGTGTTCAGTTTTTCTGAAGAAAACCAAAAACAATAAAATATAAATCATAGAAAATTGGTATCTACATTTGTCAAGTTTAATGTACTCAGTGTATATCACTCACTTTATTGTTCATTTCGTTCTTCAACAATATAAGCAGTTTATTCTCTTAATAACAAATAATTCGTCTTTTCTGTATAAGTATTCTACCAGGAGAGTTTCAAAACATTTCATGAAAGCATTAAGATTAGAAATGCTCAAATATAATGTTGCTTCAAAATTTCATAACTGACTGGTAAGTAATTCAATTAGCAGGTGAGAAATTTGATGAAGGAAATTCCATTGTTCTCAATTTATTGCGAAATTCTTAATCGTTTGCCATCTAGCTAGTTCTGACCTAATTTCAAGTAATGGAATGCCTTATTCACGTTTCAAGTCCATCTCGCAAGATCATGAATTCCGTATATTATTTAGAGACGAAATGTCCTTACAAGTGAATGGGGAATAATTTCTCGGGTTGGTATGAAAGAAATGTCAAAGTTTTGTTTCTTCATTTTGTATCTTTTTTATTATTTGTCTTCTAGCTCATGAACAAATGAACTATCAACTTTAATCTAATCTTAAGGTCATTCAACACGAAAAAATGCCAGTAAAACGTTAACACATTCTTCAATAATGGATTCGCCGTTTAATCACATAAGGTTCCAATGTTCTACACCCCATTCAATGTTATTTCTAGTCCAAACTGGCATGCAGATTGGATTGATATAGTATGTTATTGTAAAATCGTGCGCTTTTCTAAGCTATACATTCACTTGACCTGCCGTCTGTGTGAAAAATACTCAAAGAGTCAGAAATATGTATACATGTGCTGCAATGGTTGCTCTTGTACGAGCAGTATGTTGTTCTGGACATCGCCAGTTTCAAGTTAATCCACAAACGACTCAAACTGGACTGATTAATCCCTAAAGCATTCGCAGTAACTGCTTGTGTTGAGCCAGCTTCCATTACGAAAAGGAAAATATAAGGAAAATTTAACAATATTCGGCTGCACTCGTCAATTAAAAACTGATTTAACCAGTGCAAAGAAGAATTGTTGCATTAGACTCTTGAATTCTTCTAATTGGCCCTTAAAGTCTTTTGATATTTGCTTTTTATTTATTTAATTTTTCTATATATATATATATATATAGTCCTTTTTGCAACATTGTAATGCACGTGATATATTCAAGAGTTCCAATCGAATTCAAGTTACTGGAACTAATACTTTCATTAGAAACCGAAAGCATAAATAGTACATCGATCAAAGTCAAGAATTAGGTAATATTGTATTTAATTAAATGAACTTTTTCTCCAATTGAAGAAATAATTTATAATATATGCATCGAATTCTTGGTGTTCACATCATTAGGTAATTCCAAGTCTTCCTCTTTTATATAAATTTCTTTTCAGAACAAAGTTATCGATTTATTTATCTGTATTTTTGATGCAAAGAACTCTTGGTCATAGACTCCATAATAACAAAACAGACAAGAAAAAACCATCAAATATGCCTGTGACCTGGATTTACTTCATAAGACCTACGATTCTGTGCCCCACTCATGGTAACTTAGAGTCCTAAACCTATATGACATCAACAAGTCGATAGACGGTCTTCTCGGCCAATTGATTAACACACGGGAACGTTCCTCTGTTGGAGAACTAATACAGATGAAATGAGAACCGCGGAAAGAAAGATCCACCGTGAAAGGGGGACAGGCTCAGCCCGTTATGAGGAGATACCTCCTCAACAACAGTAGAAGTTAGTTTTGATAGAGGTAACAGCATCCGAGTCAGTGATCAGTTATACATGGATAACCTTAAACTTTATACATGCGAACTGGAGTTGAAGTGCACTATTGTGACTATAAGAGGAAAAAAGATTGTTGAGGATTGTCCAGCTATGGTTCTTCTGAACAGCACCTCCATACCAACTCTAGAGCGGGAAGAAACATATAAATAACTCGAAATACAACAAGCGCTCGGAATAAAAACTTCAGAGGTGATAGAGTCATTCAAGAAGAATTTGCTGAATACAGTTAAGAGGATTCTCCAGTCAAAACTAAACTCGAAGGAGCCATGTTTACAGCTATGAACACCTGGACTGTCTACAGTATCACTTATTCCTTCAGCGTGATGAATTGGTCTGTCACAGAGCTGGCGTAGTAGGGAGATATCAGAACAATGTTAACTAACTCGATCAATAGATTGGCGGAAGAGGATTAGCAAATTTTAGGAATATGCATGCAAACAATGTTCTGAACCTGAGAAAATACATTCTACGTAAAATTTCTTCTTTCCATAAAACATTGGCTGCGGTGCATAATATCCCACCCTTTAGATTAACAATGTAGGATTTTTAGCTTAGTAGTCGCACGTTGGAAGTGGAGCTCCAAAACATAACACCGGAGATATCTAAACCAGCTTTAGAGTGGGGAAATGTCGACACCAAAGAATCCCTTACTCATGAAACTGCAGAATACCTCTTCTCGGTGACGGACGGAAGAAAAATAGCTATACAGGATCTACTAATCTTTACTAGGGCCTATAAGAAACATATAGCTGAACAGAATACTTCATGGGACCAGTGTCGAAAGTGTGCCTGGGTACTTGACTCGATCCAGCACATAACGTCCACTTATCCCATACTTAACAATACCTCGATAGACATAAGACCCGCCATCAAGAGATTGTACTCAAATCAAACCTACTACATCAGAAAGTTAAATATTGCTATAAAAAATATGTAATGTTTCAAATCAGAATTTTCAAAATTGAAGTGTTGGTTCTCGTCCTCATGGAGATAATTTAGAGGAGAAAGGTTTATTCTTTTTTAAGGGGTTTCTTCATACAAGGTGATCGAAAATTACTGGTCAACTTAGCAAACTTCAGAGACGTAAAAGTTGGTATTTTCTAGATACAACTACCTATTTTTAGTCATTTCATTTTAAAAGCGTATTTTGAACAGTTTTCGATCTGTATTAGCTTTCAATTACAAAAGGTCTTGTTTTTGTTTTATTTAGGATTCTAATAATTTGAAAAAAGATATCCAAATTCACAATCAATCAGCATATAAAAGGTTAAGATGATACTGTTAAATTTTGTACTTTCGCGTTAATCGTCTCATCATGTTATCTTCCCACGTATTCACTGTTGTTGAATAAATAACGTTTTTAAAACTCCATTAAACAAAATCCAAAGGTGTGGGCTTAGAGATCTTGGAGGACAATTCCATAGTCCTAACCTTCAAATCCTTCTATCATCTAATATATTTATGGCATTACCAACTTAGTAGACTATACCAACACTTTTTGTTTTAGTTAAATAGAATGCATTTTCAAAGAAAAACCCATAAAAACCATCATTTCTCGGCCTCAAAATTACGTCTTACTCCTTGTGGGCTAGAATAGGGGCTCCATATGTGTTTGGAAAGAAATAGAGGATTAGTTCGCCGCACAGTCTTGGTTGTTCTTCAGAATGCACCAATGAATTCTTTGTGATATCGCGACATGGTCACTGATCCATTAATTTTCTCCTCTCTTCAAAGAACACAATGGCCAATACGTCCTCCAGATATTAACTGCAATCAACATATTTAAGACGAAATATCGAAGCAATTTATCATTTTTCAAAAACTTTCTCCACACCTTTAGGCATGCTTTCTATGTATATAGACGAATATCCCCCAACATTTCATAAACAATTCGATTCATGAAATGCCTAACTAGTAATGAGTACGTTCTATTAAATATCAGGACTTCAAAGAAGTAAAGCCAATTTCTTTGTTCATAAAATTTTTCATTTTCTCATTTTGCATTTTTTCTCGTCTTCATCATTTAGATAAATCGCGAAAATATAATGTGCACAAGTTGGAATTGTTGAGGATTTTATTTCATCAATTTCATAAATGTTAGTTGGTTTAAATCGCAATAGAAAAAAAATGTGTGCTTATCAACCTATGTGAAAATTTAGAAGTTTTCAATGAAGGAGTACCAAACTTCATTAAAGTTTCTATCGAATTTATCTCAACTACATCTTCATAAATTAAAAAGATCTATTATTACAGCGAATTAATTACTAATGTTTTGACAAAAGTGTGCACTTCATTAAGTGTTAGCAAACCCAAACTATTTGCTGTCATGTTTGATTCAAACAATAGATATTGAATCACGTTTCATAATCAACTGTTTAGCGTATCATAAATTATACCATAAATCTGAAGAAAACGAATTGTGGAGCATATGCAAAGCTTTCATTGTACGCAGTCCATATCTACAGACATCATGAAACAAAAATTATGAAATACATGCATTAAAGCATACCCTGTTAGAATTTAGTAATCACCCACATTTGCAAAAGAATCTTAATAGGGGGCATTGGTGACAAGGTTGAAGGGAGTACGGTTATTACTTTGTGGGAAAAAACAAACAATACCTTTTTCGTTGTTAATCACTTCGGAGTTCATAATATGATACTTAAGGTTATTTGCAGACAATGGGTAATCTACTAACTAATTTTGAGATGATTAAAGAGATAACTCGAAAATATAACAAAAGAGTGAATGGGACGAAGATCAATCAATAAAGATGCCCCTCTAGATAAAACCCGTTATTATTTCACGTAATGTGAACTGTTTTCAAAGAGCTCTAGTAAAATGTATCAACAAAATTGGTTATATTTCTATACCAACAATTCTTGAAATTAATTGATTACTCTAGATATACATATAGCAATACGATTTAATATCCCAGCGTAGTTTGACAATGTTTAACTTGGTCATTAGTAGAATCTGAGTAATCTAACATCGTCGGGGCACTGCTATAGGTCCGAATTCTGCTTGCCACATTTCTTATGGGAACGTTTGAATAGAAATGAGCTAATAGTTAACAAAAATGAACTTCCACCTTGACAATAAATACCAGAAAAATTCCACATTCATCTTTTATTCGTTATTCTATAATCTTAATGTTCATTAGGTATTGCCTCAAAACTCTTTTGTTTAGCGCATCTGTCTGTTAGAGCCCTTCTGCTCCTACATATTTTCTGAAATATTTGATTAAGATAATCATCACCAATAGGCTTTACATTACATTTACATTATTGCGTATTTATGAATCCAAAACTATGGAAAACCAAACTACTAAATTTGAAACAAGTTCTTGGAGTAGATATGACTCAGTGCAAGCAATTTTCTACACTCTCGATTTTTTTAATTAGTCTATATTTTGATTAGCATTGAATAGTAATTTGCTCAAGTTCAGACCACTTAGGAAAGAGGATAGTCAGAGAAATATTTACCAAAAATAAGACGCTGCTGAAATTTTCAATTTCAATCAAAATTTTACAACAGGACTCCTCATATGATCATCTCTTAGCTCCCTTTTAGTTCATATATTCATGGATAACTTAGAAAGAACAGTAATAATAAATTGTCACTTCGCGAAAAACATATTGTGTTCTGGTACGGATATGTGAATGATATTTTGGTAGGTTTCTAGGGTTCAAACAAGCAAATTGATAAATTTCTGCGATTTCATACCAACATTACGTTTACAGCAGAAATAGAAATCAATAACTCAATAAATTTTTTTAGACCTGATAATAAAACATCTATATAAAACAACCCTTCACAGACTCAACTATTCCCATGGGCTCATTCAATCACTTGAATCACAAACTAGCAGCTTATTATTCCATGATCCATAGGGTCTTTTCTATTCTTCTGTCACCTTCAAACTTCAAAATTGAAATAAACACTATCAGAAATTTGAATTTCACCTAACTAATCTTTTACTTGCTCTATATTAGTAACGTTTAAAGTTTAAAATTATAACAAAAAACTTAAGCCTCTTCATTCAAAACAAAGGAGTTTCAGTTTTCTTTCATGAAAAACAACTAATTGTATCTATGTATGTAACTATAATTGTGAAATGTGCTTAATTTTCTTTCCAAAATCAAGATCTTTCGTGTTGATAAACCAAATAAAGTAGTTGCAATCAACCATCATCAAGATGCAACTAAGATGAACAAAATATTCAATATGGAAATCCAAAAATTCAAATAATTCTAAATCTAAAGGAGCTAGTTTGAATCTACTTGTGCTGCAATATATTCTTCAAGGAAAAAACACATGTTGGTTCATTTTTTCTAATTATATTTCACTTATCCCTGTACTGAAACATCGCAAAGCTTTATTGAATACTTGTTTACTTCATAATATTAAACATATAATTGATGAAATTCGTTCTTCTGTCTATAAAACTTGTGTTTGATAAAATCTCTAGATGATATTCTATTCAATCCAGACAAGATCCTTTTCGACTATTCACTGCTGAGAAATAAAACACCTTGAATTACTTTTAATTGTTTTTAATCAATTCTGCCACAACTTCAAAACTTTATCTTTACCACCTGAAGCAACGCGAGACCCATCAGTCGACCAATCTACAGCATAAACTTCATCTCCATGGCCCGGCAAGTCATATTCCAACTTATTTGTCTTCAGGTTCCATAACTTCAAAGTAGAATCAGCGCTGCCACTAACCATCAACCTCGAATCTGCAGAAAAGGAAACCATATAAACCGCCTGCACGTGACCTCTCAATGTTGATATAAATTTTCCAGTTTTAGCTTGCCACAATTTAATAGATTTATCAAAAGAGGCCGAGGCGAGTATTCTGCCATCTGGTGAGAATTTTACATCGTTCACTAGTTGTTGATGACCAGTAAGACGTGCTAAAGGTTTTTTTTCCTTTTCAGGATCCCATAAAAACATCGTGAAATCGTCGGAACCTGACACTAACCGCTCACCACAAGCTTCCACAACTTCTTTGTACCTGTTAAGAAAATATTCATATTATTTCCAATGGAGAGCATTACATTATTACATTTACAAACTACTTGAAGACAATCCAAACTATTCTCACCTTTTGTGTGCAAATTCTTGCGATTTACTTTTATTTTCGTCCAAAGTATCCTTATTAGTATCTCTAACTGGATCAAATGCACCGATTCTTAAAATATAATCTGTGTTGAGTGCCAATGTGTTCACCCAATGTGCATGTCCTTCTAATGTTCTACACAATATTCCATCTTTTGCTCTCCACACTTTGATAGTTCTATCTTGCGATGCAGTATAAATCAGTCCCGAACCACCCCATTTGACCACAGTTACACTTTTTATATGGCCGCTTATTGTTAAAAGTGTTTGACATAAAACTGTATCCCATATTTTCACATCACCATCTTTTGAAGAACTTGCTAATAATCTAAAAGAGATAATCCACAATGTACTAACAAGTACCAGTACCTCATAATGAGCATCAAGTTATTCATTATTAATATAAATAACTATAGAACAAAACCTTACTCACCTACAATCTGTGTTTTGATGATATGGTTCCCAACTCAAAGAAGTCACCCACTGTTTATGTCCTACTAATGTTTTACCCAACTGTTTACCAGTGAAGGGATCCCAAATTATTATCCTCCCATCTTTACATGCAGAAGCTAATTTCCTACTATTGGGGGACCATGATATACACAGAACCCAGTTTTTATGTCCTTTACAAGTATAATGGGGTGTTTGAGTCAACACATCCCAGAAACGAACTGTTGTGTCTCCAGAACCGCTAGCTAAATGTTTACCATCAGGACTAAAGCTAACAGATATTACAGCTTCTGCATGACCAGGCATAGAACTTGTACATCGTGTTATTGGCCTAACACGAAACACAGCTTGTTGTTGATATATAATGTCAACAACTTCTTCCGTATTGATATTTGAGATGTTAACTGCTTTATCAAGAGTACTTGTGATTTCAGTATCATTAATGTAAAACAGATATGGGACAGGTTCTTCTTGATCTAACAAGGCATTACAAATTAAAGTTAATTGTTGTAAACTGCATCCAACTGGTAGATCCATAATATCACCAACTACTTCTCCAGCTTCTGATTTGAATCGACAAAGAAGTCTTTTCTCCTCATTTTTCTCTGTAGTATCGAGCTCCATTTTTAAGAATAAAATATATATTGAAAACAACTCGTAGCAAAACTCATGAAATTGTGGGGTTATATTTCATAACCTCACTCTCACAGATGAGACCACAGAAAAATCGAATTTATTGTATGTTACAACATGTTATAAGATTGACAATTATTTATTATTGGTATTATAAATGTTGAAAAGTATCTAAAATCTAACCTAACAAGAAACAGATTAAAATTTTCAAAAGCAACAACAGTTAATATCTAGCGTTCTTGAAAATGATTTTATGAGTAAGAAATTGATTTCTTATTAATGCACAAGTTTTACAATAGCCAGCCTTAGTGAAGAGTTAAGGAGGTAAGCTTGGATTTTAATAAAGGATCAATTTAAGATCTTTTTTCATTCCATCAGTTTTTTCATGTCTAATTTCTACACGACAAATACATAAGTTTAGTTAATAATTCAATATAATGTCAACTATCAAAGTCCAACCGGGATGAAATGACAAAAACTTTGTTTTTTAATATGTTTTGAGGGTTGCCATTGCCATTGCCATACCCACCCATTGTTCAAGATACATTATGACACATTTATCTGCAGCATTTCTCAAATTTGTCGGCGGTGAAGGAATGACTCACAAAATATATTGCTGGCTCCCGGCCTATATGGTCGAACACAGTCGTACTGATTGGTGCAGAGGTGTTCTCAACTTCTATGAAGTAAAGGTGAAAACAAAGGAAGAAGAAGAAATCTAAAGCTTCAGACAATTCACAGAATATTGTATAAAAGTTTAAATAAATATTAACCTTACAAAGAGTTATCCCAAATGATAAACTAATTGGTGAATACTTAATTGAAAAAAAAACCTTTTAAAACATGGAAAGCAAGCCTCAAAAAATGCCCAAGGTGGCAAAGGTAAGAAATAACTAAAACTATTTACAAGGTATCTTATAACTATATGTTTTTAGGTTAAAAATAAAGCTCCAGCAGAAATACAAATTACAGCCGAACAACTCCTTAGGGAAGCCAAAGAGAGAGATCTCGAAATCTTACCTCCACCTCCAAAACAAAAAATTTCAGATCCAGCTGAACTTGCTGATTATCAACTCCGTAGAAGAAAGCAGTTTGAAGACAACATCAGAAAAAACAGAACTGTTATCTCAAATTGGTTAAAGTACGCACAATGGGAGGAATCACAAAAAGAAATTCAACGTGCAAGATCTATCTACGAGCGTGGTCTAGATGTAGATCACAGGAATGTTACGATATGGTTAAAATATGCAGAAATGGAAATGAGGAATCGGCAGGTGAATCATGCAAGAAACTTGTGGGATCGTGCGGTAACAATATTACCTAGGGTGAATCAATTTTGGTATAAATACACTTATATGGAGGAAATGCTGGAAAATGTTCCTGGAGCTAGAGCAGTTTTTGAAAGGTGGATGGAATGGCAACCTGATGAACAAGCTTGGCAAACTTATATTAATTTTGAACTAAGATATAAAGAAATTGATAGAGCTAGAGGAATTTATGAACGATTTGTTATAACACACCCTGAGGTGAAACATTGGGTTAAATATGCCAGATTCGAAGAGAATCATGGTTTCATTCATTCTTCAAGAAAAATATATGAAAGAGCAGTTGAATTTTATGGAGATGATCATTTGGATGAAAAATTATATATAGCATTTGCCAAATTTGAGGAAAATCAAAAGGAGCATGATAGAGCAAGAGTAATATATAAGTATGCTTTGGATCATATTCCTAAAGAAGAAACAAAAGAATTATATAAAGCTTATACAATTCATGAAAAAAAATATGGTGACCGTAGCGGTATTGAAGATGTCATAGTGTCTAAAAGAAAATTCCAATATGAACAAGAAATTGCTCAAAATTCAACTAATTATGATGCGTGGTTTGATTATCTCAGAATTATTGAAGGTGAAGGTGATATAGAGATAATTCGGGAAACTTACGAGAAAGCAATCGCTAATGTTCCACCAACAAGAGAGAAGCAGTATTGGAGGCGATATATTTATTTGTGGATAAACTATGCCATTTTTGAAGAACTTGAAAGTAAAGACTATGAAAGAGCTAGGCAGGTTTATAAGGCTTGTCTAGAATTATTACCTCATAAATTCTTCACGTTTTCTAAGATTTGGTTGTTCTTTGCAAAGTTTGAGATTCGCCAGAAAAATTTGACTACTGCTAGAAAAATTCTTGGTAAGTTTGAAGTAACTCTACCCATCTTGTTTTTAATCCAACTAAAATACAAATTTTCAAATCTCTCTCATAATTACATATACCGGGTGACACAGGATCATGGTACACCCCTCTTATTTCTATATATGGTCTTCGACCATACCTCACAACTGATATTTTTGGCGTCAAAATTATTTTTGGTTCGTTAGGCTAGTAGAGATCTTCAAACACCCTGTATATTTTTGCATATGCAGATGGCAGATAATTTTCCAAATTCAACCATACCTCACAATGGATAATTCAGGAATCAGAATTATTTTTGAGGGGATTTTTATTTTTCGAACAAAGAAGGCCATGAAAACAAACGACTTTGACGTTTCCAATATAAAAGTTATCCGCATAGTAGAGTTTGCATCAGTCGATTTCACTCGAATTTAGTTTACTGAAGCGTTATTATTTTTTAAAATACCTCAAACATAGACAAGGAATGAGAAAGTGGGTATGCTACTTATTTAAGGGGAATGCCAAAAGAGGGCAGTAGCTGCTGTCAATTTGTATGCCGAAAGATACCCCCATTGACAATGTCCCGCAATAAATTATTTTAGTCGCCTGGATGATCAATGTAGAAGAGAACCTAATAATGATCCTGGAGAAAAGTTTATCAGTGGAGAAGACACTGAAATTAATGTGTTAGCGCGAGTGGAAATTGGTAAAACCATTTCCACAAGGCAAGATGCGTTTGAGGTGGATATAAGTTGTGAAAGCGTTCGTCGAATTTTAAAGAAGTATAATTATGAATCATACAAATATCAATTGCATCAGCATTTGTATGAAGGTGATTATGCAGGAGGATGGAATACTGCTATTGGATGATACAAAATAATGTGCAACTACACAATTTCCTAAAAATAATCTTGTTTGTAGATGAATCAAGGTTTACTAATTTAGGGTTATTCAACAGACAAAACACACAAGATATTGGTCTCAGGAGAATTAACATTTATTCAATCAGGGTAGTTTTCAGGAACAATTCGGTTTTAATATTTTGTTAGGTGTGATTGGTACCAGAATAATTGGTGCCGTGATTTTTGATGGGCCGTTGACTGGTGCTAGATACTTACAATTTATTCAGAATGAAATTGAGGGATATTTGGAAAATCCACCGTTGGCAATTAAGAGGGTAATGTTTTATCAACAGGATAGTACAACCCCCCACAACGCAAGAATTGTCTCAAGAGTACCTGCGCGAGAGATTCTGTGAAAATTGGATTGCAACGAATGGTCAAATAAGATGGCCCGCAAGATCACCTAATTTAACTCCGTTAGACTTTTTCGTTTGGGATTATTTAAAAAATTGTGCTTACGCAACAGTGCCTACTACGCGTGCAGATCTAGAGGATAGAGTCAGACGAGCCATCGGCAGTATAACACCTGAACAATTGACCATTGTAACTAGAAATTTGCAAGAGCGGATTCAAATGTGCGTAGACAATAATGGTCAACATTTCAAACAATTCTTATAAATTTTTTTTATGTTTCTAAGTTTGTTTTTTCGTCTGCTCATGATTTATTCTTATGGGATCAGATTATATTTCTTGTTTTGGGATTCATTATTGTTGTTTTGGATTCTTAGAGAAAGAAATTGAGTTTTCTTATGGTATGAAGCTGAATGTACCCTAGATTTAACTTAATACAAGTAAATGAGTTTATTTCTTAATGATGCTTGAATGTCAGTATTGCTTGCTTTCAATGTTCCTTTCCATAGCCTTCTGGATTTACTTACATGAATTCAAATAAAATAAATGAAAATTTTTACATTATCATAATTTGCTTGCATTTTTACAAAGTGTTTACAGAATTTGTTTACCCATAGTATCAAGCTTCTAATGGTACCTCAGACCAATTGAAAAATGAGTTTTAATCGAAAAATGATTTTGGAGAATATTAATATGGCCTAGAAAGAGCAAATCTGAAATTTGAGGTCAGTTGCTTTTTTAAGTGTTGCTTTGATCAATTATAGTAAATTGCCAATATTCATGGCACCCTAGATTGAAAACTAAAAACCTACCCAAAAATTATTTTGAAGTCCAAAATATCAATTGTGAGGTACGGTTGAATTTGGGAGATTATTTGGAAACCAAATATGTAAAAACATACAGGGTGTTCCATTCAAAAATCTTCATTAAAGGTCATTTTCGACAACACCGGAAGTGGAAAAAAATTGTTTCATCTTCAGCTTAATCGAATTACAAAATTTCAATAAATTATCTGCAGAAATATAGAAATGAGAGGGGTGTACCATGATCCTGCGTCACCCGGTACACAAAGATAGCCCCAAATGTATTTGATCTGTGTCCGTGTTTCTTCCTTATTTTACAGTATGTCATTTGACTCGTGGCATCTTCTTTTAGATCTTCAAAATGTTTTGGCTGAAAATATCGGTGTTTGTTCCGGGATCATGATCATAAATCCATCATCACTTATAACTTTTTCAAACAGATTGCAATTTGGTATTGAATTTGTAACATACACGAACCATGAGCAAATTTTCAACACACCTTCCAATATTCCAGGATCACATTATAATTCTAGTATAATTAATCCACGATCTTCATTGATTCCTAGCATCACATTCGATGCTATCATGTTTTTGCCAGTGAAGGCAGCGCAGAGCGTGGGTTGCTATTAACAGATATGCGGTATTTTCAAACTGTTTTTATTCGTAGAAGGAACGTAGAAGGAAATTCTAATACAGAGTCATTGTTTATTGTTTTCACACATATGAGTAGAACCAACGAAAGAATTATCCCAATTTTGACAGCTCGACTATCCTTAATTTCGTCAATTTCTGGACATGAACGTGCTGCCAAATTGAATGGCGGGGTGACTTTGAACTGGGTTTTCTGGAGATGACTTTGAACGTAAGTTCATCAAATAAAACTTGGATTTCGGAAAGGAATGCATATAACTTCTAATAGGGAAAATTTCAAAGTATATATCAACGGAGGATTTCGCAGAAAATTCCATCTATCTAACCTACTTCCGCCTTGCGGAATGATCGCTTTCGAGCCGTTTGAAAACTTTTTTCGTTTTCGAACATCTCAAAAGCGCTTATTTCGCAAGGCGAAAGTAGTTCTGTCATGGCACTCTATATAGCCTGGAAAAGTCTTCATTTTCGTCATTTTAGGCGGTCGCTCGAAATGGACCAACTTTGGAGGCTGATTTCTCCGGGAACGGTTAGGAATATCGAAATGGGAACAGAAGAATTCCCGGGTAGCGTTTCTCCTCAAGAAACCGAGGCGGGATATCCGGCCATTTAGGCTAACACCCCCTACCAATTCGGTCCATCTTTCAAGGGAAAAATAGAGTTTTTTCAAAATCCGCTCAGACAAGCGTTTTTTTCGAATTTTTCGTCCGGGTAGAAAGCGTAATCCTCGTTCGGAAGGATGGAATTTTTGTTTTCCGGCGAAACTTTGACCCAATTTCACCTGGTATGGCGTCAGCGCACCAATTGATAATTATAATTATAATTACAATTACAAATCTTGCATTTATACTTTACACTTTTATATTACAGGTATGGCCATTGGAATGTGTCCGAGAGACAAATTGTTCAGAGGATATATAGATTTAGAAATTCAGCTGCGTGAATTTGATAGATGTCGGACTCTTTATCAAAAATTCTTAGAATTTGGCCCTGAAAACTGCATTACCTGGATTAAATTTGCGGAATTAGAAACTATACTGGGTGATTTAGACAGAGCAAGAGGCATTTATGAATTGGCAATTGAGCAGCCCAGACTTGATATGCCGGAATTATTATGGAAAAGTTATATAGGTAAGGCATTATTGTTTATCATTAGGTGGTGAGCTATACATTCTGTCAAACAAGTACCGGGAATTAATCAATGAAACACAAAATATTTATTTTTCATATAAATTTATTGTATCGACTTCAAAATTGGCCATTTCTGAAAAGATGCGTTTTTTCCGAAATCGACTTCAGTTCTCACCACGAATTCTCTTTTATGCCTTCTATCCATTCAAAGCGAATACCTCAAAATGGTAATTTGTGTTTTGGAAAAAGAAAAAAGATGGCCATAGTCATATCAGGTGAATACAGTAGTTGTTCGATAGTATTTGTTGAGTGCTTGGTCAGAAACTCATTCACAATGATAGCTTTGTGAGATGGTGCAAAATCCATGAGTTTTCTTCCCACAAATTTAGCCTTTCTTGACGACTTAGCTCTCAAACGTTGCATAATGCTCAGGCGATATTCTTTATTACCTGTCTGACCTTCTGGCAAGAATTCCGAGTGCACAACACATCAAAGAAAACAGTCAACATTACCTTAACTTTAGATCGACTTTGACATGGTTTTTCGAATTAAGTTCAGTTGAAGGGCGCCGAAGCTTGTTTACTGATTTGCATGTCGAACTCAAATCCATGTCTCACCACCAGTTACAATGCGTTTCATGATTGTGGGGTCAGAATTGATTTGTTCTAGAATCTCTTCAGCGACCTTTACGCGATTCAATTTTTGAAGAAAATTGAGGTCTTTTGGAACTAGTCGAGTGGCAACGCGTTTCATGCCCAAACAATCTTTTTAAATGATACGAATTGATTCATGAGATACTGAAAGTTCATCGCCTATGTATCTCAAACTTACGTAACGATTTTCATTTACTATCTCCTTCACTTTATCAATGTTAACTCAATTGAAGATGTTGATCATGAATTCCATCTGCAATAGTTACAGAATTTGAGACAAATTCTTTGTTCGACATTTTTATCCATTATAAAATTCGCAAAACACACTTGCCAGAACTGACGAAACCGAGCACTGTAAACAAACTAAATGACAGAACGCGTTCAAACTCCGCATTAGTATAGAAAACAGTTGTGCCAACTTATCAATAACAAAAATTTTCACAATCGTTTTAAGCAGATTTTTCAAATAATCAATTTCCGGTACTTTTTTGACACAGTTTGAACTTGGCTTTGAGATTTGTATTTTCCCTGAAAATGTTTGTCGACTTTCGTATAAATATACAAAACTTTCGTTTTCAGATTTTGAAATTTCACAAGATGAGACAGATAAAGCTCGACTTCTTTATGAAAGGCTACTGGAAAGGACATCTCATGTTAAAGTTTGGTTATCCTTCGCTAAATTCGAACTGAATAATCAAAGTGAAGACGATCTCAACATAACGTTAGCTAGAGAAGTGTTCAATAGAAGCAATGAAAGCCTAAAACATAGTGAAGAAAAGGAATCCAGAGTATTACTTCTAGAAAATTGGAAAGAGTTTGAAGATGCTCATGGTACTGACGAGACCAAAGAAAAAGTTAAATCCAAACTTCCCAGAAGGATTAAAAAGAGAAGGAAGATTATTGATGAGGATGGTACAGAACAGGGTTGGGAAGAAGTGTTTGATTATATATTTCCGGAGGATGAGGCTAGTAGGCCTAATTTGAAATTATTAGCTGCAGCTAAAATGTGGAAAAAACAAGCTCAAGTTAACGATAATGAAGAGAATGACCAAATTCCAAGTGTTGAGAATGAACAATAGCCTATATTTAGCTCTTAAAGTTTGTACATATATTGTGAAATATATTTAATTTTTGCATATTTTACATATTTGCGATTCCGACCTCTTTTGATATACAGGGCTGTCGTAAATACCATGTACTCTAGGAATAGCTAATTTTTTGACTACTACTACGCAGAAGCTTCATTAACGATCTACCGGGTCTTCAAATTTCCGTATTTTTTTCTATAGCTCTTGCAGTTTTTGAGATATTTACCTTGAATTTTGGAATAAGATTGCACAATATAAGTTAAATTAACGCATATGGCAAACTGTCAACAGAATCAACAGGGTTATATCTTTTCAAAAGTCATGCTCCATTTTCTCTCCCTCTCACAGTGCGCCATCATAAGTTCTAAATGCCAAAATCATTTTTCCATTTTATTCAGAATATTTTTGTCCTCATATAGTTTTTTCTTGGTCCTTATCGAGAAAAAAAAATAAATAACGGTTGGTTATGTTTAGCCAGATGAAAGTTTTTTTTATAAAGGATACCCTATGTCATCATTTTTGAACTTCTTAACCCAAAATAAGGTGAGTTTCCTCAGACCGTTATACATTTCATCAAGAATAATCCGGGAATTGATCATTTAGAAAATCTGCTTGAAACATTAGTCAAAATTTTCGTTGTTGCTGAGTTGACACAACTGTGTAGTTAATCTAATAATCTGAGGACACTAATTATATAATTTTGTCCTCCTAAAAAAGATGATGATGGGGTTTAAATCTTATCAAAATTTTCCATCCATCATAGAACATCCCAATATAACTATATCAACAAATACCTATCACTCATAGATACTTAGGTTTATGAGAATAATTCAATACTGAAATTGGGATTCTAAGACGATTTTAGTAGATACAGGAGATCTTTGAACAAAAGTCATATGTTCACAATATGTCGATTAATTCCAAAACAATTCAGTTAAATTATTATTTCAAGCAATTGGCTCAGCACAGCATATTACTATTGCATTCTCCCGAACCATAATGGTAATGAAAAAGCAGATTACTTTGCGAAAAATGGATCAGACTCACCTCTAGTGAGACCGGAACTAGGTTATGGTATTTTCTGTAGAAGTACTGATGTAGTTTAAAAAACAGAAGTTTGAAAAAATATGAATAAAACCTTCAAAGCAGCTCACATGTACTTTCACTAAGTACAGAAGAAACAACCAAAATTCTTGTTCTCACAGAATACTGTCACAGACTTATCACCTATATTGAATCAGAATCCACTAAGAGCCTATCACAGAACAGACCTTTTGCCAATTTGACAGCAACAAAAATTTTGACAATCGTTTTTTAAGTAATCAATTCCCGGTGCTTTTTTGACAGAATGTAATCACATATGCGTGCCTCCTCTGCATTTCTCCAGGGACTCTTTAGTCTTACTCAACAATGATAATATTGTGATTGTTGCCAAGCGATTACCAAGTCATTAGAAATAATTCAATTTTGATAATCACTATAAATGGTGCTAGGTAATGAATTACATAACAATTTATGACAAAGTGCTTTCATTGATATTAACTGACTTAGTTTTTTTATATGAATTTTGTTGTGGAAGGATTTCGTTGCAAGACTCATTTTTTTGATGTTTTTGATATTTTCGTTTCCTTTATCCATAGAATTTGAAATATCTGTTTAGTTGTCACGTAAAAATGCAAAATTATTAACAACCAAATTTTTGATCTGTTGATGAAAGTTTGGTAGACTGACCTCAATTACGAAGATAATTGTCTCAAAATCTTCACATTGCTTGTGTATCTTGTACTTCTAATAGATATGCAGATCAGTCGGAAAATATAGTGCCAAATAAGTTCAAACGAGAAAGTAAAATAACAACAATTGAAAGAATTAAATAAAAGATAATATAATTATTCATATTTTACTTAACTTAATATCATAAAAAATTGATTAAAATTGAATGATTACAATATTCGTGCTTATGTTTTCCAAAAATTTGGGTTCTGTGCCAAACGCCTTTCGAAGTTGGTATACCAATTCTGCACTGTTGATAATGGGACATATGTAGCTGTCGGGTCGGGTACCATATTTGTCTGTGATACTGAGTAGCTTAAAACGAAGTTCATAAAGTTTTCCAACATCTTTTGGGCAAATGTAATATGACTTTGCGGGTTACTTGGTGATGGAACTTCTGTGATATTCATCAGAGGTTCTGAAAAAAGTATTGCAAGCATAAATCTATGAATTATAATATAAAACCCTCATAAAAATGACAGAAGTTGAACATAAAGAAATTAATATTTTCTAGAATTTTTCTTATTGAGTTCTATTATTCAGTCATTTAAATAATTTTGATAAAAGTTGGTTCTGGGCATTATTTTTTTCTCAAGAAAATGAAATTCAATTCATACTTGAACTTTAAGCAATAATTCCACTCTTGTGCACTGTTTTCAGAAAATTAAAGTCACCATTATACCGGGTGGATCACCACATTCGTACGGCCGATTCCGAAAATTTTTTTTGCGCAGTAATATGTAGGGCTGCACTGACTACAAACTAAAAATATTTCAGACTATGCAGAGTGTTGCATACCAAAGTTATGATTTTTTAAATGAGACATCCTATAATTTGCTGCATTTTTGACTTTGTGAGAAAAAATGAAGGAGAGTTTATTCGAAATTCCTTATGTCTATCTTTAATAATTTCCGAAATATTTGACATTTCTGAAATTTGAGGACTTTGAAAAAAGTTTGTGCCCTCAATATTGATTTCAAAGCTTCAGATGTACAATTATTGTTATAGTTATTGTTGTTGCTCGAACATATGACACATTTTGTTGATCTATGTTACACAGGGTGTTTGAGAACTATTTTTGAACTTGGATCTCATTCAAATTTCATTACACAGTTTTTTTCGAATAGAACACCCAATATCTAAAAGGTCGAGTAGGTGGTATATTTTGATACCTTTGAAATAGAACCTAAGTTTCCTTTACCTATTCACAAAGGGGTTTCAAAGAAAAATACTATTTCAGAATAGATTATAATATTTCTGATTCTTCATATTACCTATTGAGATTCCAATCTGGGCATTATGACAAATATTGCTTTGGCCAAACATCGTGCTAGAAAAAGTATCCATTTCATGTAACTTCTTTAAAGTAGAGATCTTGAAAATAGCAGATGGTTTAGAATTCGAGATATGTCCCAAAATTTGCCAATTCGGTGGGGCATTGGGATCAGGCCAACTAAAGAAAACTGAAAAAATATATATTATGGTAAGCATGACCTTGTTGTCAACTTTTGATATGTGATTTTTAGCAACAAAATATAGCTTTTGAAAATAATCAGAATTCTGTAAAATAATTTCTAACAGTATTACGAAAATTAAATCCAGATGTATGTATACATTCTGTCAAAAAGTATCGGGAATTGGTATTTCTATCAAATCAAAACGGGTACCTCGACGTCGTAATTCAATGTTAACAATAAAACAATTTACAAAGATTTTGTTGCATAGAAAGACAAATAGATACAAGTGAAGCTAAAAAAAACTCTTGCATTATTCAGCATCTGATACGCCAGTTTGTCATGTGTGTTGCAAACATTCGATAGGGCAAATTAATAAAACTGGGATTACATCAGTTTTTTGTAAACAAACAGAAGGAATAAGTGTATTATCATCTATCCTTGACAAAAATGCTGAGTTTTAATTAAATCTTATGTCTTAAAGTTTATTGAAACGATGTTAAAAAATTTCATTATATAAGTAGATACAACTAAAATCCTATTATTAACTTTTATGTTTTATACAATGTTGAAGTCCATTAAACACTAGCAAATAGCAAAAAATTGCAGTCTTAAATGTTGAATACAAGCAACGAAAATGAATAACATGCTTTCATCTTCTGTGTTACGTACCTTGTCCTGCTGTGCCTTCAGGGAAAGGGATTGCCCCTGTTAAAAACACAACAACATGATTTATGTTATCAGCATCTGTTATAGTAGTTAAAAACTGTGTTTGACTAATGGGCTGAAATTCTGTCTGTACCTAAAATAAATTGGATAATTTTATATTCCTATATTGCGAGGTTTCAAGATTGATTAATTGAATGACGGACAAATAATCATCTATTCATCATTCCCTTTTCAGATGATCATACAAGATTTGTAAAATTCCGAAGCAAATTTACAAAAACATCAATATTTGTAGGATAAAACATCGATTAATACATTCAGTGCAAAATAGTTCATGGGAAATGTTTAATTTAGAAATTACCGATTTACAAATGAAATCCATTACAAACTAAATTGTATATTTAGGTTAAATTTCAAAATTAACACGATTATTATTGAGTTTACGTAAAATTGAAATTTCAGCTTACCAACCGGCCGGAGACAATCAATCCAAACATGGCCATTTTTATTATAAGAATTTTGTAATCATGCTCCTATCAGGTGAGCTATGGTCAGCTATGAGCTGTTTAATATTCTCGTATTCTCATAAAGCCTCCTAGTTGGCTTAATAACTTTCCCTTTTCCTAAATTAGGAATTAATACTTTAATGTATTTGTTTTATGGGTTAGAATTTTCATTCAATTTTTCGAGTCCATGTACAGTAATAGCAAGTCAACAGAAATTGTGCTAGAATTATGGTAATGGCCATAGAATTATCGATTTTCTTCGTTTCTATGGTCGCAGCTCAAATATGTTTGTAATATGACCGAGTAGTCAGAGTGATCTTCAAACCTAGTAGACTTGTGTTAGGAAACGACGGAATTTGCTACATCCTATTTATTTGACCACTCTCAAATCCGCTCTGTGCTTAAATAGTGACGCAAAGGGATGCAACATTATGAACGGCGATAATGTGTAACAAAAAATAATATAATTCAGTCTTTGTTTTTGATTTCGAGATAATAAATCAACAATAATTACAATGCTATGGATACGTCATTATCCTCAATAGTGGTTTTAAGCAAATATAATTTATTGAAATGGATCTCTTCAAACTAAACTTAAGATATAATAAATGGAAGTTCCGTTGAGATCATAATCCCTCCAATTTCCACAATCCATACTTTAGGTGAAATAGGTATAGCATAACCTGTTTTATTTTCTATTTTTAAGTATCATTTTGTTGATTTGTTTAGTTTTTGGTTAGCAATAAGTCGAAATCCCATTCGATACCATTAAAACCAGTAAGTTAAATACTGGTACTAAATTACATGATTTGCATTAAAACATTATTACACTTCATAATGTTGATCCTTCATTATTCATAATTTAAACATAGCGCCAAAATCAAGGTGGAGTCATATAAATTACCTATAGCCAATGAAGTTATTTCTATACACAAGTCTACTAGGTTCAAAAATCTCGCCTGCCGTTCAATTTCGTATAGTACAAAGTTGTTGTTGTTGTTGTTGTTGTTTGTTCTTTCAAAGTGCTCTATTTCTGCCTTTTGGTTAATGACACGCCAGGGAGTTCTGTCACCTCACTAACCCGGGATTTTTGCCGAACCCCTCTCGTGTCGAAGAAAGGGATCTTTAGTGCCCAACATATCTCTGTTAGACAGTACCGATGGCTTTACATCTCCTCCGAAAGATGAACACTCAAACGATTCCCAGAATCCGAAAAATCGCACCAACTTTGTGGTGATTGAACCCAGGTAACTGCACAGGGGACGAGCATCACCTCTACACCACCGAGCCGTTCATAGTACAGAGTAGTATTACACCTCACCATAGAATAATTGATATTACGTTGACAGTTGTACTGGTGGTCTTGTTTTTGTTTATACAGGTTATAGAACCGATAACAACAGCTTCAAAATATATCTGAATTGAGTTCTAGTTATACTTAATAGAAACGACTCAAAATGCACGAAGAAGTTCAAAGGCACTCAGTTCACACACTAGTTTTTAGATCCCTTAAACGAACACATGATATGTTTATTTCAAATCAAGGAATACTGCCTCCAGTGGATGAAACCGCAGAAAAAGTCAGACGAGCTGTGAAGGCTCGTGATTTATATGGACAAGTATTTGACGATGTCAAGAAAATGCAAGCGATGAAACATCTTCGAGAAGCTGAAGCTGGACCTAATCCACCACCTCCAGGAACGATACAGAATGAAACTAGTAATCCAAGCGAGACTGCTGTTGTTCCATATACAGATAATTCTTTGATGCGAACGGCTCAGAATACGAATCAGAATCAACTAGCAAATTTGATCAAGAAAGCACCCAGTATGCCCAAACCCAAATGGCATGCACCATGGAAGTTATATAGGGTAATATCTGGACATTTAGGTTGGGTTCGATGTGTATCTGTAGAACCTGGAAATGAATGGTTTGCTACTGGTGCTGCAGACAGAATTATTAAGATTTGGGACTTAGCAACAGGTCAACTGAAAGTATCATTAACTGGTCATGTGAGTACTGTTCGAGGTTTGGCAGTCAGTGGACGTCATCCGTATTTGTTCAGTTGTGGAGAAGATCGGCAAGTGAAATGTTGGGATTTAGAATATAATAAAGTGATAAGACATTATCACGGACATCTTTCTGCAGTGTATTCTTTATCATTACATCCCACAATTGATGTTCTATTATCAGCAGGTAGAGATTCCACTGCAAGAGTGTGGGATATGAGAACGAAAGCCAATGTTCATACTTTGACAGGACATACTCACACAGTTGCAAGTGTGATATCTCAAGCGTCAGAACCTCAAGTTATTACTGGTTCACATGATACAACAATCAGATTATGGGACTTAGCAGCTGGAAAATCAGTTTGCACATTAACAAATCACAAAAAAAGTGTTAGAGATGTCATCTTACATCCAACATTAAATATGTTTGCTTCAGGCTCACCTGATAATATAAAGCAATGGAAATGTCCTGATGGCAAATTTATTCAAAACTTATCAGGTCATAATGCCATCGTTAATTGTCTAGCAGTTAATCCTGAAGGCGTTTTAGTGTCAGGAGGTGATAACGGAACTTTACATTTCTGGGATTGGAGAACGGGATATAATTTTCAGAGAGTACAAGCTTTAGTGCAACCTGGTTCAATGGACAGTGAAGCTGGTATTTTTTCGATGATTTTTGACCAGTCTGGATCTAGATTAATCACAACAGAGGCTGATAAAACAATAAAAATTTACAAGGAAGATGAAACTGCTACAGAAGAAAGTCATCCGATTAACTGGAAACCTGATATTCTGAAGAGAAGGAAGTTCTAATTTTGTGTTTTAATTTTTATTTTCTTTTCATAAGTGTATAAAAAACTTCTCACCAAAATTGTGAATAGCAATCTTAATAAAAACTTTGAATTTTCTTATATTGAATACTTTTTATCATTGAAATTAGTCCTAAGTATTGATCCATTAGGGACTACATTGTTCACATGTATCGGATTATACTACAATTGATTTACAATTAAGACATCTGACTACTGACTGAACCAGTTCAGAATTGTTGGAAATTCGTTTGGGATTTCAAAGGTTTCCCGCGTTCAGGTTATTGATTTGGGGGAATACCGATTTCTACACCAAGGTATTCATCATTCTGACTGGTCAATTTTAATATTCAACTAGAAATTTTTAGGTCAAGTGGATTTTTTCTCTTTCTTTTCGAGATATGAAGTTAATGATCATTTTTCGAATTAGAACCCAAATTTTTATTCTACTTTTTTTTAGTTCTGCGATGCCCCATATAGAATTATTTTTTTTTTCAGAAGAATCACCTCAAATAGTTAATTGATTCTGCCGTTACTACGTGAAAGTTAATCATGATAATAATATGAAATTAAACTATATATTATACTATCACAAGGGATTTATTGAAAATCAGGATTGCAATTTCGGTCTCTCGACTAACATATATACAGGTACATACAAAATTAATAAGGTGCAAACACGAGGTAATAAACTAATTATGATAAAAGCAGGTATTATTTAAAGATTTCAAATAGGGACGAATAAGCCGGGCCATACTGGTCGTTCAGAAGATAATCTATATGGGGTTTGTTGCAGATTGAAAATTTCGATAGATTCCAAGAAATCTAACTTTTAACTACTCGTTAAATAATTTGAAGTTGATCTAAGGGTGGAAAATGATGGCCATTTTCGATTCAATGTGAAGTGAAAGTAGATTCATCGGTTCTCTGCTTATTGTAATCTGATTTATGCTCTTTGTATCTAGTTTTGAATGAACGACCAGTCTGACCTATATAGACGCCTTCACAAGCCATACAGGACAACTTCAATATTGACTAATCTATCAGTTTTATCTTCACTATTGAAAAATTTCTGGGAGAGATTCATGTGGGTCTTGAAAGCTACTTTTTTTCTGTTTTGAAATGACATTTGCAATCTTTTCGCTGATAGGGCTAAAATATGTTAATGAAATATATTTATCTGTATTAATTGATTCTATACGTGGGTAAATATTATGATATACTATTTGTGTTTGTTTTTTCTGATCATTCCGTTTATTATATTTGAGGAATAACCATTGATCTTAGCTATTTCTTTCAAAAAATCAAATCGTCTTTTAACGATGTGCTCGGGAAATTAGCCCATCCACACAGGTGGACCTACAGCTTATAGTGGATTCCGAAATACTCTCCTAGACCGTGCAACTATAACTGCCACCACAAGGATTGCTAGTTATCTGGCCCAGGAAGTTTATGCCATCTATAGGCGACCCTGTTAAATTCAAAGACACATACAACACCCATACTTTCGCCGGAATCGAACCGGCAGCCACTCGTTAGCTATTTCTTTAATAGCTGACAATTCCCTGGACATATTTTCTTCGTATAACGGCGAAGAGAAAGTCCTATGAATCACTGAATTAAACGTAGCGTATTCATGAGATTTTGGGTATTGAGTCCTAAGGGATGCAAATATCAGTAAAGGTTTGTTTTCGATATATATCAAAACTTAGTGTGTTATTTATATTAGTGATTGTTAGGTCTAACAAGTGAATGCTATTGATGTATGTTAACAATTGATCTAGTTGTCTAGCGGTTCCTTAAAACATGCTAGTATATCGTCTACATATCCATACCAAAAATGTACTCATTTTAACTTGGAGGAATTGAGTATGATATGTCAGCTAGTAAAGGGCTCAATGGTGATCCAATCGGTAGACCGTGAGGTTGTTCATAGAATTTATTATTGAATCTGAAATAATTCTGTTATAGGCACATTTTGAGCGAATCATGAAATCGTTTTATATAACCGGATTAACGTGTGATTTCTTTAATATGTCTGAGACCAATGGAAGGCATTCGTCTCATGAGATATTGGAAAACATGTTATCTACATCCAAACTGATTAAATATGATTTGATTGGGGTTTGAACCTGTTTCAACTTTTGTATTAATTGAATTAATTATTGTACCTCCAGAACTATTCATTTGGTCCACCTTTGACATGAGAAACATCCGGCAGGTATCTTCCCTTGTTTGCTAAAATATCGACTATGTCGTTGGCATGGATATAAGAGTGGCTTGGAATCCAGAGACAGGCAATTCTTCTTCCCATTTTTTTTGCATGAAAAAATGCTTTTTTAACCTCTATAGTGATAATGTCAGTATTAGCTGTAACGGTTTCATTTTTAATCTTCGAAAGCGCACTAAGGGAGTCAGAAATGATTAAGGCATAGTCTATTTCCCTATTAACTATTTCCTCAATTGCTCTGCCAATTGCATACATTTCTGCTGTACATATCGACCAATGGTTTGGCAATCTCCTTGAAATTTTGACCGAGAGGGAGGGGATGTACAGCCCAATTCCCACCGAATCAGGCGAGCGAGACACTGAGGCATCAGTGAAAAGAAGGGTGTAGTTTGAGAATTTTTTATCAATGTAATTGGCGAACTCAACTGAGTTGGACATAGCATACTTGGGAAGACCAGAATTATGGACGAGGACACTGTCAAGAGTGTTTTCATATGACATGCTAAAAAGGGGCAAATAATTTGACTGCCATATTAGATTTTTGTTCGTCACTAGGGCCTTCATGGCAATGATAATCGGTGGGACACTATCATTATACCAGATATGGTCCAGTAGATGCGGTTGCTGTAACAGTTTTAAGCATGGATGGTGGGCTAGTCTCATTGCTTTAGAAACATATTTGTAAGCCAAAAATTACGCCTCTGACGGAGAGGCAGTTCACCACTTTCAGCCAGGATAATGTTGGTAGGTGGATTTCATCAGTCCTAAAGCAGTCCTGAGTGCAGCAAACTGAATTCTGTCTAGTTTTAGAAGTAAACTCTTAGAGCAGCGACCATATATTAGACTACCAAAATCAAGGTGAGGACGAATAAGGGACTTATATAGAGTTAGTAGCGTAGAGGATGAGACCCCAGTATGTGCGACATAACGCTTTCATAATATTCAGGCTTGTAAGAGCTTTGTCACATATGTTATCTATGTGCACTCGCCAGTTCATTTTGGTGTTGATAGAAAGGCCTAAATATTTTATGTTGGAAGACATTGGAATGACGTTGCCGTCGACCTCTATGCTAGGGAAATTGTTGGGAGTTTAGACTTAACGCAAATCATTGCTGCAGACTTTCCAGAAACCTTAAGATTTTTGTTCTTGAGCCAACTATTAGTTTTACGAAGGGTACTATTCATTTTCTCAGCCATGATGTTCAGGTCGGCACCCATAATCATAAATAGAATATCATCCGCATATTCTACCGGGATAACCCGTCCTCGATACAATCCGATGGAACCTTGGTGTAAAGGTTGAAAAGAATGGGACTAAGAGAGGATCCCTGAGGAAGGCCAATGAAGGCCTCCTTCGGGCCCAAAAGTTCGCCTGTTTTAGGATTATAAATAAATAGCTGTCTGCCATACATCAACTCGTATGTGAGATTAATAAGATCATTTGGTATTTTCGCATCTGACATGTCCTTTTTTAATTTTAAATCTACATGATCGTATGCACTCTGTATATCTAGTGAAACAACAAGTACCATTTTTCTAAGTGCGAACGCTTTATAGACAAATGTTGAGAGGAGGACATGGCAGTCCTGGATCGATCTCCCCTACGAAAACCAAATATAATTGAGTGCGGACCTATGTAGGTTTCTATGGGTTTCTCAATACGCATTTTAACTAGTCTCTCATAATTTTCGTGAAACAAGGAAGTAAGGCGATGGGTCGGAAACTAGAGAGACGTTAGCTGGTTTCCCTTTTTTATGTAAGGGTATAATGATGATTTTTTTTAAATTCAAAGGAAATTGTCCTGTGCTAAGGATTTTGTTACACAAATCAATGAATACCAGTTTAGAAGACGGAGGAAGATTGGAGAACATAAGGTAGGAAAGTCCATCAATGCCAGGGCTGTGTCAGACACACCTTTGATTGCTATATCAAATTCTCTAAGTGAGAATTTCGGTGAAATAGATGTGATAGGAATGTGGACATGCGTATTAAGAGCAGGTAACGACAGTTTTGTTAAAATCTCTAGTAAGCAGGACTCTGGGATATTCGAAACCTTAGGAGTGGAGGGTTTCTGAAAATTTTTGATGCTTCTCCATGCTTGTTGAGAGTTTAGGAAAGAAAGATTTTCGCAAAAACGGTGAAAACTTTCCTTTTCTTTTGCGAATAATAGTTCTGGCAGAAGCAATGGCGTTTTTCGCCATGAGATAATTTGACCTCGATGGTTGATGGCGATAATTCTGGAGGGTTTTCTACGTTTTTCTATACAAGATTCAATGTCCTCGTCCCACCATTTCACCTTGTATTTGCCAGTATTGTTTTGTTTATTTAACAAAGGTATTGACTGCCTTGCTGCAGCATCCATCATATCAATGAAGTCGCTGCAGTTGTTAATAGGTCGAGTACTCATGTATTCCAAAACTGAACATCCATAGTGGTTCCAATTGGCCCTCTTAGTGTTGAACCTGCGAGTGGAGAAGTGTTTCTTCTCAAGTCTAGAAGCTGCAGGGTGTTCAACCACAATACTGATAGGAAATGATCGCTACCTCCTGTATCCTGGTGGACCGACCAGTCACACCTTAATGCTAAAAGGTCGAACAAATAGTTAGGTCTGGAGCACTGAGATTATCGCCTTGTTGGGGTGCCATCGTTCAATAGGGTGACGTTTGAGTCTCTTAAAAATTCTTCAACTGCCAAGCCATTACAGTTTCTTCTGCCTGATCCCCACGCAGGGGATTGAGCGTTAAAGTCGCCTAGTAAAAAGAAGGGATCTAGCAAATAAGGTGATATTTCGGAGATATGCTTATCAGTGAGAACTATATCCGGGGGAACATAAACATTAATTAAGGAGAGCTCACCTATTGAAATACCTGCTATCTGGAAATTCTGTGGAAGGTCTATATCGAAGAAATTGATGTTTCTGTAAGGGATGCCGTTTTTTACTGCAAACGCTAACCCCCCATACCCATCCTGCCTGTCAGTTCTGAGAGTTGTATAATTGGAAATTGAAATGATGCTATTAAAATTCAAGAAGGTTTCATTTAAGCATATCACATCCGGTTCGATATCCTGTATGAGAATCTTGAGATCGTTAAAGTTAGAAAAAATTGAACGAATATTCCATTGTAGGACCTTAAGCATGAATTGAGTAAGGGAGAGTAATGATTGAAGTGAACGAACCAGCAATAGGAATAGATTTCCAAAGCAACATATAAATGTCATTAATTATTAGTGATGGATAGATCAAGAGGGAGGACCCTGCGAGTCATCCATCCTGTATATTTCATCCAGGTAACTTTCGTCATGCCTAATCCTAGGTCTTGATTGATTAAAATTGGAGTTATGGTCGTTCGAGTCATCTTTGTCGAATTGGTTAAAGTTATCTGTGTTGTTAATCGTTGAGATATTGTCTTGTTGATGGACCAGAGCTGAGGTTTCAAAGATGATAGGTGATGCTGAGGGAGCCTCAGTACTATAGGATTTGTGAGGTCTCTTAGAATATAAAGGAGTATAGTTGATGAGACATTCATTATGGAGCTCCTTGTTGTAGCCCGGAGAAGGAGGGCTTTTGCGCTTTTGATTGGGTTGTGATGGCAGATGCACATTGGCCCTTGACAAATTTTTATTTGTGTTTTGACAAATGTCAGCATAGGAGATGCTTAGAGGGCGTGAATATGAAGAGCGCGAATAGTTATTCTGTCCACTATTGCTATGTGATCTAGATGGAAAGGCTGATGGGCTAGGTGCAGTGGCAGTTTTACATGCCTGATTGGCTTCGTAAAAGAAACATTGTAATAAGCCATAATTTCTCGAATTTTCAACTGCCTCTTATATTCCGAACATTGTCTGTCCGTTGCGTAGTGCTCATTATTACAATAAATGCAACAAGGACTGCTATCACAAGGCTTTTCATCCTCGTGGAGTCGCCACATTTGTGGCATCTGTATTTGGCTTTACACATTTTCAGAATATGACCAAAACGTAGACACTTTTTACATTGTATAACTGGAGGATATATAGTGATACCTCTATCCTGTTGGAGAAAAGCTCAAAATGTTTTGGCAGAACCGTACCTGCAAACGTTAGAAGGCAAGTGTTAGTGGGAACATATTTCACCTGATCGCCTTCTTGTATTCTTCTATTGAATCTTCGAACCTAACAATTTTAGTGTTTGGATTTATACCTCTACCATAATTGACAATGTCGTCATCTGTAATTTGGGATCCAACATCTCTTGCTATACCCATGACGGTAACCATACGCGCCGGTATGTATACTTCATATTCTGTCTTGTCGAAATGATTCTTTTCAATGAAGTCATTGGCCTGATTTGCCGTGAAAACTGGATACCTACTCTTTTTAAACCCTTCCTGTTAATCTTTTGTATTAATTGAATTAATTATTGTACCTCAAGGCTTCCAGTTCATTTAAAAGAACTATTCATTTCAGACTTCTGTATATGACATTGCAGAACTCAGAAAAAAGGCTTTTTACGATCATTAAAAAATTTGGGTTCTGATTCGGAAAAATGGTCGATGACGTCTAACTCGATAAGAAACAAAAAGTTAAACCTGCTTATGATAGTCATGTTAGTACGACTTCCACGTGTTGAAAATGGATTATTTTTGAATAACCAGCTCGTCAGTTAATGCATAGGTGTACAAACGACCACAGAAATAGGTAGAAAAGTTTCATGATTGACTCATATCAATGAAGTGGCACGGAACATGGAAATAAGTACATTTATTTTTTTATGGAAGTTGGCACCAGTGGTTGAACTCATAACAATTGTAATATAACAACATAAACATAAATTAAATTCTTACTGTAAAATTATTTTATGAATAAAATACTTGAAAGAATAATTTTGAAATTTGTTTTGGTATGTTTAAGTTATTGTTGTGTTTTGAAATTTTCATCAATGGTCACTTTGGTGTGTTTTATTATTTATCTTAACCTATATCAAATACTGCACTACTTAAGTGATAATCATATTTTTGTTTTTTCAGATATGTATATTGGGATAATTATATAAACCTCGTACACAGTTTTCATTCACAATTGCGAACCACTATGACATATATTAATAATAAATTAAAATATGGATACCATTTATTATGGAAGGCATGAGCTGAATGTTTCTATAAGTATTCTTTGTTGATAAATTGGAATTTTAGAAATATAATTAATTTATTTAGTGTGGAGATGTGGATTGTCATTACGTTCTCAATAAAGAACATATGGAGATATGGATATTAATAAAGTCCAGAGTTTAATGAGCAATCATCTCAGTTTAAGCTGCAGCAAAGTATGATGTCTTCCTACCATGATAACTCATGGCCTTCGGATTCCAATGCATGGGATGCAGAGTCTCCAGCTCATTTACAAATGGTATATTTCTTAGATATTGTTACTTTATTATTGTATCCTAAATTTTTTTAGAAAAAATTCATTTTATGGTTTTCATCTCTTTCAGGAAGTATCTAGTGTTATGAGCTTTGCTTCAAGCTCCGGAGGAGTACCATTAGATCAGGCTCTGAATACTCCAGATGAATCCCGAAGATCATCTCAGCAACTTGAGGCTAAAATTGACATGGTTTATAGCCTTCTAGCAATGTTAGGAGGACAGGAACATGCAGATATGGGGGAAACTTTGCTTGCCCTTAGTACTAATCCAGAAAGCTGTTTAGCAATGAGACAATCAGGTAAATTTATAGATTATACAAGAGTTTTTTTTTGAATTTCTATCTATTAATGATTTTTATTGATACTGTTTGTATGAATTGTGTTTCATGTAAAATTTCAAAATTGTTTCAGGTTGCCTTCCCCTTTTAGTACAATTGGTTCAGTCAGACAGAGATTCTGAAACTAGAAAGAAAGCAGCAGAGGCTTTACATAATTTGGTTCATTCCCAACCAGATGAAAAATTGAGAAAAAGGGAAACTAGAATACTGAAACTTTTGGAGACTGTTAGTTATTATACTGAAACTTTAGAATTTATCTGTGATAATGTTCAAGGTAAAAGAAATATTCTAGTAATTTGAAAATTTAAAAATATTTAAATTTTGCGATTTTTTTCCAGATGATAAGCACCCTGTACAAATAGTTTCACAAATGATGAAATATTCTTTCGATGAAGGTTATCGACAAGCAATATGCCAGTTAGGTGGTATACATTCTATTGCCAAATTAATGGAGGTATGGAATTTTTTTTGTGATTAGAAGAAAAGAATTAAAATTATTACATTTACACATTTTGTTTTTGACGAAAGTATAGAAACGAGAAATTCACATAAAATTTACATTTTTTCAATTTGATTGTTTTTCAAATGGGGCTATTTCTTCGTAATTTGGTCCTTCAATTGATCCAATAATTCAATGTAATAGTCGCTGTTTATCATTTGGCCTTTTCAAAGGTAATCGATGAATATTATTCCCTGCACATCCTAGGAAATACATGCCAGTTGACTGTGTTTTTGCACGATTTGGATGTTTTTCACCTCGCTCAGTCCCCTCGGTTTTGGAGTGTAGTATTTTATTTATTTATTTATTAATAATCAACTATTTACATGATAAGTCATTTAAAAATGTAAAAGTGGCGGACATAAAACCGCTAAAAATAAAAACAGTTTAATACACACATACTATAAACTGATAAGTCATAGGAGACAGATATTTGTAAAAACGGACATCCATAACATGATATGACAAAATCAGACAAACAAACATGAATGTGACTCTATAAGACACTGAATAAATTGTGTCCTCTAACAGCAGTCTTTTAATAGCCTATCAGCTCTTAATTTCATCAGGTGCCTATTGAAAAGTTTCATACACAGATAATTGGCTGCTTTGTAGCTCTCACTGCTTCCTTCTGCTTTCAAGAGCACTCTGTTAATTTCTGAACTGTGTCCCCACACCAATATAGCATAGGTGGCGATGGAATGAAAGTTAGCATAATATGTCAGCTTACATACTTCATGTGTTGATACAGCCCTCATACGCCTTATTGTGAATATCGCCGTTGACAGCCTCCGTGACAGTGATGATATGTAGGCTTGCCAATTAAGGTTACTATCAAAAGTTATTCCCAGGAGGCTAGTGGTGTGATTTTCGGAAGCGTTAGTACCAAATTGAATTCTTTGGGTTTTATCTGTGTTCAGCTTGAGTCCATTCATACTGAACCAATCCTCAGCATGTTTGAGAGTCTGCAATGCCTGTCGCTGCAACTCGTTGCCGGATGGAGCAGTGTTCATAAAATTGGTGTCATCAGCATACACACTAATTCCTTTGCAGGGTACATCAGCTAGCATATCGTTGTATATAAAATGAATAGTAGAGACCCCAGGATTGAGCCTTGGGGAACTCCAACCTCTACTTCCACTTTCTCTGACTGACAGCTCCTCCACACGACCAACTGTGTCTTATTTGATAGATACGATTCGAAGATTCACAAAACTATTCCCCGAATTCCATAAAATTCCATTTTATCCAGCAGTAGGCCCCTCCCTCATCACGCAATCGAAAGCCTTACTAAAGTCACATGATAGGATCTCTGAACTTTGATGGTTATCCAAAGCTTCAGCAATACCCTCCAGCAAGCCAACCAGAGCCGTTGCCGAGGACCTACCTGATCTAAAGCCATGTTGGTTATCAGTTAGAATGTGCATTTCATCCAAGAAATCAATCAGCCTTCGTCTAAGAATTTCTTCGGCTTCGATATTACTGGTAGAACAGATATTGGCCTGCAGCTGTTACAACTGTTTATATCGCCTTTCTTGTAGATTGGAACCACTTTCGCAATCTTAAGTTCTTGGGAAAAAACACCCTGCTCCAAACACTGATTCATCATTCTACACATGGAATTTGGTATGGAAAGAAAAATTCTCTTTAGTATCACAGCATTCATTCCATATACGTCCGACGAATATTTGCTCTTCAAATTTTTAACTACATCAGCCAGCTTCTCTCCAGTAGTCGGGCGAATAAACAAGGAACTTGACAAGATGTTTCAACGAAAAAATGGCTATACTACAGTTAATTATGTTCAAACTGTGCTCAGAATCACTGTTGTTTTTGATCAAGAGTCAATAAGCGCGGCAACCATTTCGCACACAGCTTTTGCATGTCCAAACATTCTTTTAAAATAAAACCAACTCGTTCCTTCGATATCTTTAGGGTTTCAGCTATCCCAATCAATTTTATGGTTTTTCAATCCACCTTCATAACCATCATCAATCAGGGCCACACAATGGATGTCATGCATACTGCAGTTTCAGTTCCTTTTGACCTCGTCAGTATTACACAACCATTCATTGAGAAGGTTGTGTTTAATTGTATGGCTGACTTTTTAAATAGATTTGGAATCATCACTAACAGTTAACATGGTTTTAGGGTCGAGCGTTCAACTCAAACAGCTGCCTTTGATTTTGTTGAGTTTATCTATAAGAGCTTGGATATAGGTCTTGTGGCTGGACCTGTTTTTCCACTTCTCGTGAACGTTTGGCTACCTAGTCATAAGTTTCATGGAAAGTAAAATCTATAATTTAGGTTTTAGAGGTGTGTTCCTTGATTGGATACTCAGTTTTATTTCGCTCCGTATTTTGTCTGTCAAGGCTGGGGAGGTTTGGTCTGAGAAATTTGAGATAAGGTTAGGGGTTTCTCAGGAACCACCCCTGTTTCTTCTCTTTATTAATGATATAAATGCAGATAAAATTACACTATTTGCTGATACTTCCATAGCAGTCACAGCACAGACTTCTGGGGAGCCCTTTGAATTAAGAAATTTCAACAGGGTTCCTCTCATAATCAACTGCAAAGAAGATACATTAGGGTCTAGTATTTATGTCAGGTTTCTTGAGGTGCACTTGGATGAAGGTTTGAGATGGATTCAACATGTAAACTAGCTATGTTAAAAACTGAATAAACCATATTATGCAATCAGTAGAATACAAAACTTTCTGGGTATCGAATCTGTGATTAATATTTACTACAGTCTTGTCTACAGTCATCTAAATTATAAATTTCAAAGAGCACTTGTTTCTCAGAAAAGAAATATGCAAATGATCTTCAAACTTAACCCACGTGAATCGGTGAAACCAGTTTTTATTTTACACAACATTCTCACTCTTCCCGTCATTTATATTTACAGAAGTCTTCTTCACATAAAAGATAACGAACTTGAATATATTACACTATCTAGCTTTCATGATTAGTCCACTCGAAGTACACCCACTTCATGCATACCTATACATAAAACTAGGTGATATGAACTTTCTCCCTCTTACTAAGGTATCTTAATGTTCAATCATCTTATATTGAAGTTTACGAGACTGTTGTAGGAAACCTCCTAAATCTAACCTAATCTAACTTCCTGGATCATCCGGGCACTGGGTGTTTCAGCTAATGTGTCCAATCTGGTCGCCTCATGAGCGGGACATTCGAGAAGTATAGATTTCATTGTTTCACCTTTTTCTAGACAACCAAGGCTCTGTGTGGTTTCCGACAGTCTCATGACGTGTAGATGTTTATTGAGTTGGTATCCTGTTAATAGGCCAACTACCATCCCAATAGACTTTTTGTCAAAAGACAATAAATCATGTGCTCTTCTTTGATTGGGGGCTTTTTATGAGCCTTTTTGAATGTCTCAGTCCCGAGATACCTGACCAATAGTTCACGAACTCAGTGGTGTTTCACTTTTGGAAGGAGAGCATGTGGGTCCATGGGGTAGTCAGAATAGGTTCTGGTCCCATCGACCTGACAGCTGTTGCCTTTTTGGCAAGGCTGTCTGCTTTCTCATTCCTTTCAGTACCCTGATGGGCTGGGCACTAGAGCAGAGTAACTTGTTTGTGGTACTAAGTTGTCATAGTGCTTCTTTGCATTTGGATGTAACCCTTGGATCTTTCAGATATCCCAGGCGTTTTAGCTATCAGAGCGTATGTAGATCTAAGCGTCTCTGTAGTTCCTGTGTTTCCTGCATGAATAGAGGATACTTCTGCGTGTGTTACGATGATATGGTCTCCTAGAGGAATCCTGCAGTTTGCCCTGAAGCCGTGGATGCCGATGCCTGCCGGCCTGTGGGGTGTATTAGGCATGGAAAGTAGACCAAATTTCTTTTGGTGAAATTACGACCTTGAAGGTTTCGACAAAATTATAAGTGGCTCTCATTCAGTAGATGTAGAGAAATCCGATTTCTGTCTCTCCACATGCCAACTTCCCACAGCCTCAATGAGGTCCTCATGGCGTCACCTCCACCATTATGTGCAGAAGACAGAGGCCGTTTGGTCTCCTTGTTCAGTGCAAGCCACCATACGATGGCCGCATAGGTCAGGAGCGGTCTTATCTGTGTCAATATTTTGTTTGGTTTGAGTCCCTATCTTGGCCCAAATAACTTGAGACAAGTCCAAAGTGTGTTTTGCGCTTGTCTTTCGATGTGGTTGTCCCAATTTAATTGTTAGTTTTTTAAAGTCAAAAGCTCCCTCTATGTCTTGGAATATTTCAAGAGTGAGTTCGCCTTGTTCCAGTCCTTAATACTGGAAGGCGATAAGGTAGTTACTGCTTATCGAACCCTTTCCATTGAGGCTGTGTTCCAGTTTGTTTTCTCAGCATGTTCTTTCGATTTTTGGGATCCTTTGTCGCCGAAAAGGAAACCTGGGAAGTGGACTTCCGCCAAGTGTTTCAGTGTTTCATCTCTCGTCTGTGTTTTTACTCCTTCCGGTGTATCTAGATTTTGGATGTTGGTCGGTCCTGCTGCAGAGAGGATACGTCGAAGACTGCCATGTATCTGTATTTGGTGCCCTTCAACAAACTGACACAGAGGCTATTAACGTCACCAGCGGGATATGATACAAACAGAGAGTAGATCAAACAGAAAACTTAAGGAAGCCATACTAGTTCGACTATCTATCTCAACGTTACACACTGTATCTGCAAGATGCGATTTGTCGAAATACTAACGCTCCATGTACTTGTCTGGCTGTTAACCAGGTGTACATCATATATCTTCCAATTAATCACAATATATTCATTGCTCAGTATTTGAAATAGATTATATTGCCGTGCAGTTGCTAAGTCGCAGATTTTGAATGAACGTTTTAAGTTTATATTATTTCAGATGGAACACAAAATTCATGGTGGTGTAACTGAAGAAACGAACTGCAATCTTTTACGAAAATATTCTTGTATGGTATTAACAAATCTTACATTCGGGGATAGTGGAAACAAAGCTCTGCTATGCTCATATAAGGATTTCATTAAGGCTTTAGTAATACAACTTCAAAGTCCTAATGATGAATTAAGACAGGTAGGCATTTATAATTATTTCATTTCAACCATATTTGGTTATGAAAATCAACTGGATTTTAGGATGCATTTTATAATGCAAATAAAGAAATTCTGTTAATTTTAATGAAAAATATGAATTTGGTTACTGAAATGACATTTATTTAACTATTTACTTCCCACATAAATAGCGTATGAAATCTTTGATTTCATTTTTCCAGTGAAATGAGATGCCTTTATTATTTCATAAAAAAATATGAATAATATACATACATCTGGCAAAAAAGTACCGCTAATTGGAACACGATCTGTCATTCCAATTGAACCGAAACCGGAAAAACCACGTCAAAGTTGACCAATAGTCAACATAGTTTTGTTTGTTTATACGGTGTTGTGCACCGGAATTTTTAGTCAGACGGTAAAATAAAAAATATTACCTGAGCTTTATGCGGCGTTTGGAAGAGAAAATTTGTCGAAAAAGACCAGATTTGTGGAAAGAAAACGCATGGATTTTATATTACGATAATGAACCATCTCAAAAGGGTATCATTGTGAATGACACTGTATATGAATTTCTGACCAAAAACTCGACAAATACCATCGAACAACCACCGTATTCACCTGATATGGCCCCGGTCGACTTTTTTTTTCCAAAACTGAAATTATTACCACGTACCCGTTTTGAATCAATAAAAGACTTCGTGAGAGAATTCGTGTCGAGAAGTGAAGTCGATTCCGGAAAAAGCGTTCGAAAAATGTTTTGATGATTGGATTATTCGTTGGCATAAATGATTATTCAGGAAGGACCTACTTTGAAGGTAATACAATAAATTTGGATGAATAAATATTTTGTGTTTCATCGATCAATTGCTGGTACTTTTTTGACAGAATGTAAATTTAACACGCCATCTATTCTCTTCGTAAATGTGAAGAAACACCAGGGCCTTCAATTCATCAACTTTTGGCTCTCATTTAGTTCAAACGTAATAGTTTGAATCACCATCGTAATATTTACGATTTTCGTGACCAATTTATGACAAAACCTATGGTGTATGAAAAATGTATCAATAATTTTTTCAGGTAACAGCAAGTGTTCTAAGAAATTTATCCTGGAGAGCAGATTCGACCAGTAAAGAAATTCTCAAAGATGTAGGATGTGTCAGAGGTCTCATGAAAGCTGCAATGATGGATAATAAAGAAAATACTCTTATTTCCATCCTTTCCGCATTATGGAATTTATCTGCTCATTGTACAGAAAACAAATCCGAAATATGCTCAGTGAGAGGAGCTTTAATGTTTTTAGTTCAAATGCTCTCCTACAAATCATCTTCCGAATCATTGGCCATAATAGAAAATTCCGGCGGCATTTTGAGAAATATATCCAGTCAAATTGCGGGAAGGGAAGATTATCGAGATACACTGAGAAAACATAACTGTCTTCAGGTTCTTTTGAATCAGCTTAAATCGACAAATATAACTATAGTTAGTAACGCGTGTGGTACGCTTTGGAATTTATCATCGCAAAATGCTGCCGATCAAGAATTACTGTGGGATTTAGGAGCACCAACTGTTCTGAAAAGCTTGAACAATTCTAAACATAAAATGATAGCAATGGGATCAAGTGCAACGTTGAAAAATTTGTTGAGATCCAAGCCACATCAGTCCTTGCCGCAAACAGATTCAGAACAACCCTTGGATTTATCAAATTATTCTTCTTCGGAAATGAAAGGAAAAACTCTACATTCCAACTTAACTGAGGTTGAAACTGCTTTGGACTTATCAGAAAAGAAGTCAAGGGTATCTCCGATTTTCGCGAAGAAAACGCATGAAATCAAATCATCTTCGTTTGCTAATTTGAACACAAACGAACATTCATCCGGTAACTTCAATCATGAAAACAGATCGCGCATGCTCCGGAGTTGCGGTAGCTCGAGTTTACCTTACGTGAATTCCACAAAATCGGAAATTCCGTGCTCGTCACGTGCGCCTTGTCGAAATAAATATTCCGATAATTATGATAACGAACTGGAATCCTCAGAAGAACCGTTCGATTTCAGTCGTAGGTATTCTGAGACGAAACGAGTTAACGACCCTCCGAAAGATAAATGTACGACCGATTTTCAATACGAGGAAACTAAGAACGACAAGGAAAATTTTTCCATTTACGCCGAGACTGATTTGGATCAACCGACTGATTACTCGCTGAGGTATGCAGAGAATGATTCCGACTCTGATTCTGAGGTTTGTGATAACGCGCAGAAAACTGCTGCCGAATTTGTTAGAGATACATTGAAGACTTATTGCACAGAGGGAACTCCCTATGAAACTCCCTTTAATTTTTCAACGTCAACTTCCATGTCTGATTTGAGGGTGAACGAGAAGAATGTGATTGAAAACGACAAGAACACCACAAAAGAGAAGAAAACGAAAGAGGTAATTATTGTTGCTATTTGTGGTTATGCTATTTGAGCGTTCTTGTATCAATTAACTATATTCAAATTGTTTTCAGTTAGTGCCTAGTGCTGAAACGAAATGTTTACATGAAAATAATTCAAAAATGCAACCAGCACAGATGTCTAAAATGAAATCAGAGTTAAGCTCGGGTCTTATGTCTCCGGAAAAGCCAATGAATTATTGTGAAGAAGGTACACCTGGTTATTTTTCAAGGGTGAGTAGTTTCGGATCATTGAATTCGAGTCCAGTATGTGGAGGCGAAGAAAAAGTACTCGGAAAAGATACTAAATGTAATGATGAAGTTTTGCTGAAAGATGATAAAACTCAACATAAAGTATCCGCTAGCGAGGGTAAAATGGTCAAGTTTGAAAACAATGTGAACTATTGCGAAGAAACTCCTTTGATGTTTTCAAGGTCTAGCTCGCTTGGATCTTTGGGTAGTATAGAGCAGCATTCCATACATGATGATCGAAGTTCGGTGATTTCTGATTTTAGGTGAGCACTTTTTTTATGGCAAAATTTCCACCTTCAAGGAAATATGTACTTACTGTTCGTGTCTATAAATCTTCCTTGATTATGAGAAATGTTGTGGGCTTTACTTAAAACTGAGTAACATATGATGGTAGAATGAACGTATCCAAATACAAAAATGAGAAAAAAAGTTGTAATATGACAGATTTTTTCTTTACATTTATAGAACCACATTTGATGTTACAATATCTAATGTGTATAGAAAAAATATATGTACAATTTTTCAACAATATATATTTACTTTTACACCCACTACATGTACTGCTCATTTAAGGAAAATGCGAAGAATGAAAATATTGACTTAAAATTACTAATTAAACTCTACTTTTGCCTCTTATGAGGGGTCATATCTTGTCTTTTCAAAAACCAGCAGTTATCACCCATCATTGCTGGATTCCATCGTCCTTGATAGCTAATTTTCATTGTCCTAATATCTTGGTGGAATCTTTCACCATGCTAGTCACTGACAGCTCCAAAATTTTCAGAAAAAATGACAAATGTGAATGGAGGAAATGAATATTTTTAACATGAGGGCACCAAGCGATTTGTAGGCATATGAAAGTTCATTAACTAACTGCTGATAGTTTGCATTCATATTGTTGCCCAAAAATCCTCTTTTTTTGTTGATTTTCCATGCCTTCTGTAGAGTCAGTTTCAATCTATCAATTTCATTATGTAATGATTTTATTTTAAAACTCAAAGAAATGTCTGAATGCTGTCAGACTTGGATGGAATGAAGAGGTAGTCACTGAAATAAAGGCGTTTTCTTTTGTAAATCCCTTGAAGGAACCTATTACTTGAAAAGACTAAACATTTGAAATCATACTGGACTACATGAATTCAGTTAAAAGGAGAAAAAATATCTTTATAGGATCAGCTCACCTTTACCCTCTGAACGGATCAATATTTTTTCGAAATTCACAATCCACTAGAAATAAATGATTTTTCTGACTACTGCAATCTCATTTATATTCTGTCAAAAAAGTACCGGGAATTGATTATTTAAAAAATCTGCTAAAAACGATTGTCAAAATTTTTGTTGTTGCTAAGTTGGCACAACTGTTTTCTAGGCTGATCTAGTAAGCGATCTGTCATTTAGTTTGTTCACAGTGCTCGATTTTGACAGTTTTCACGAGTGTGTTTTGCGATTTTTACAATTTCTCAAATTTTGTATAGCAAATGGCATTTTGTGTGCCGAATCCCTGAAAATGTTACAGAAGGCTTACGGGGAATCGACTTTATTAAAAATACGTGCATATGAGTGGTACAGTGCATTCAACACCTGCCTAGATGTAGTGCAGGATTTGCTTCTGGTCGGCAATGAACATCTTCAACTGAAGTTAACATCGATAAAGTGAAGGAAATTGTAGTAGAAAATAGTCATTTAAGTTTGAGAGAGATAGGCAATGAACTTCCTGTGTCGCACAAATCAATCCGTAACATTTTAAACAATTGTTTAGGCATTAAACGCGTTGCCGCTAGACTAGTTCAAAAAGACCTGAATTTTCTTCAAAAATTGAATCGCGTAAACGTCGCTGAAGACATACTAGAACGAGTAAATTCCGTGCCCACATTCATAAAACGCATTGTAACTGGTGATGAGACATGTGAAACCGAAAAAACCACGTCAAAGTCGATTAAATGTCAAGGTAATGCTGACTGTTTTCTTTGTTTATCGTGCACTCGGAATTCTTGCCAGAAGGTCAGATGGTAAATTAAGAGTATTATCTAAACGTTATGCTGCATTTGAGAGAGCAAGTTTGTCGAATAAGGCCAGATTTGTGAATTTTGCGCCACTATAATAATATCATTGTAAATGAATTTCTGACCAAAAACTCAACAAATATCATCTACAAATCACCGTGTTCACTTGATATGGCTCCGGCCGACTCTTTTGTTTTTCCAAAACTCAAATTACCTTTTCGAGGCACCCGTTTTGAATCGATAGAAGATATAAAAGAGTTGTTTCATGCCAGGCATCAAACTATCAGCGGAAGAATGAACATCAATGAATCGGTTACCCCAGACGAGAAACAATTTGAAGAGTAAACATTCTGTATAATTCTTTAAAGATAACAATACTTTCTGTTAATAATTACACACTTATCATTGTGATTTGAAAATAAAGTTGTAAGATACTGTCAAAGATAAACAGTCTATTACATTTTTTTTGAAGAGATTTTCATGTAACATGACATATCATGACATTTGAAAAAAGAATTTGGACTAAGAGTAAAAGTCGACGTGCCTTATGAAATTTCATGAAAAATATTGCCTGGCGTATCACTGAATTCATTCATTTTAAAGACCGCACTGTATACTCAATATTGTAGTCAATCTTTCAGTTCAGAAAGAATTTGTGGAACGTTTCCGCAGATAAATCTTTACATGTGCACATCTGGATATTCACAACAGGTGTTGTAAAACAATATGATAACGTTTTTTATTGTATCGTAAGTTGCTTATTGAAAATATGAATAATTCAGTTTCTCGGCACTTGAACCGATTACATAGTAATAAAATGACATTTTAATTGTATCTTTTAGTTCTTGTGTTCATCAGACTAAGGTAACGAATACTTTTTATATCTTGAATATTCCTAGTTGCTTTTGTATCATATAAGAATTAAGTTTCGGAGTTGATGAGTCTACGTATTAAAGAAATATTTTGCGATTGTGAAGAGTAATATTTTTTCTCATTCATCATTCGTCACGGAATTAAGTCGTTTTGTATTGATTCATTATGTATCAATACAAAATATTTCAGTACTACAACTATATGAAGTATTGTGAATAGAGGAAAACAGTCAAATGGTCGGTTGTTTTTGAAGTTATGTAAATATGGTTTTGACATTCCATAGGCACTTTTTCACATAGAATCGGACTACGAGCGGAAAATTTTCTTTGTCTAATGGTTTTTGAGTTATAATGCAAACTTGCGTTTTTTGAATATTAACCCTAGGTTGCAATGATTTCGTTCTTTCTCTTCTCAAAAGTATATCACATGTGCGTCCAATTTTTTCACCCAGGACGTGTTTTCATAGGAAACTGAAAGTTATATAACTTTTCCCTAATTTTGTTTAGTAATTCTATGTCCATTCACAGAATTTATACGGAATGATTGAAATAGTATGTTCAGTATTCTCATTACGACAATTCGAAAATTAATTGTTGCAAGGAAAATTCAGATGAATTACTTAAATGTTTTTTCATCTTTTACAGTTTTTGTGTGAATACAGTATCGTTTGTAATAACAAAGCGAACATGCCAAACGAACATTTTGAAAAATTTCCCACAATAGTTGCAACTTGATGAAAATATTAAACAATTTATCCAAATTGTTATTGCAAGAATTAATTTCATAGTCAAATTATATTTCCTAAAAAGGTTTTAATAGAAAAATCAATTTCCAGAAAAATGGAGAAATGAAAATATATTTCATTCACATTAAAACGATTATTAAAATTTTTGTTACTGAAATTAAATTTATTTAACTATATCCTTCTCGCATAAATTACTGCATGAAATCTTTGATTTCATTTTTCCAGTGAAATGGGATGTCTTTATTATTTCATAAAAAATATGAACAATGTACATACATCTGGAAAGAAAGTACCGCAAATTGATTATTAAAAAAACTGCTTCAAAAGATTTTGTTGTTACTAAGTTGGCTCAACTGTTTTCTATACTGAAGCGGTGTTTGAACGCGATCTGTCATTTAGTTTGTTTACAGTTCTCGATTTTGTCAGTTCTCACAAGTGTGTTTAACGATTTTTACAATGGATAAAATATCGAACAAAGAATTTGTCTTAAATTTTGCATTGCAAATGGAATTTCGTGTGCCGAAAGGCTGAAAATGTTAGGCTTACGGTGAATCGACTTTATCAAAAACACGTGCATATGAGTGGTACAATGCATTCAACAGCGGCCGAGATATGGTGGAAGATTTGCCTCGGTTTGGTCATCCATCAACATCTTCATCGATAAAATAAAGGAAATAGTAATTGAAAATCGTCATTTAAAGTTGAGTGTGATATGCAATGAGGTTTCTATGTCTCACGAATCAATTTGTACCACTTCAAACGATTGTTTGGGCATGAAACGAGTTGCCGCTCCACTAGTTCCAAAAGACCCGAATTTTCTTCAAAAATTGATTGCGTAAAGCTTGCTGAAGACATGCTAGATCGAGTCACATTCATAAAACGCATTGTAACTGGTGATGAGAGATGGGTTTATGAGTTTGACATGCAAACAAGTCAACAAGCTTTTCGGAATGACTTCTTCCAACTGAACCGAAACCGAAAAAACCACGTCAAAGTAGATCAAAAGTCCCTTTATGCCCTTAATGTTTTCGTTGTTCAATATATCTTGTTTCATAGACTTTGTATTTCATTACAGTCGTCTAACTAGTGGTATAATTTCCCCAAGTGAATTACCCGACTCGCCTACTCAAACAGTACCACCAAGTCCCAAACCACAAAAGACGCCGGAGTACCCCGTAATTCATAGAAGAATATCAGTGGATAGGTCTCATCAATCAGCACGTAGGTCGCTACCGAAAGTGAGCGTATTCGAAGACGACGTGACGAAGTTCAAAGAAGAAAGTACTCCCGCTCAATATTCAATGGCTACTAGTTTGAGCAGTTTAACTATCGACGATCAAGATGAAAATCAAATTGGGGTAAGATGATAAAAATTAAAATGTAGATTTTCTTTTTTTGATACTGTTTTCGTAGGAATCATGTGGAGATACCAGTTCTAATTTGGATAATTGTGGGAAACGAGACTCGATTCACGAGAAGAAAATTAATAGTCCTCTTGAAGAAGTCGATGGTCCTGCGTTTAGTAGAGGGGGTATAAGGGCCAGTATGTTAAGTAGAAGGTTTGTTTTGTCATTGACAATGTTAATTCATTCAATAATGTATCATTATATGAAATATTTGCAGGCATCGTCAGTCAACTCCCACCTGCAGACAACCCACACCAAATTTCCAAGATGCTTCACAATTACCTATACAAAAAAGTACCAGTAGTACTTCAGCAACAGTAAACATTCCAGGGCCACTTCCGCCACCTTTAGCGGTTGATAATACAATCCATACTTACTGCACCGAAGATACTCCTGCCGTTTTGAGTCATAATGGATCTATTTCCGATTTGAGTTTGAGTACTTTATCGATGTTAGACGAAGAACCTGTTTTGAACAGAGTGTACTTGTCTGAGAATAGTAGTCAATCATCTACAAAAGATGAAAATGTAGACGGAAGAAAATCGGAAGTTTTAAATAATAGGCGATCGGTGAGTACTTCATCTACAAGCGTTCATTTATATTCTTTAGTTATATGGTCAAAGTTCTGCATCTATTAGACATAACTCCGTCGTGTATGGGTTCGTTGGCTTTGAGTTGGCAACTATTATACCGAATGCGACAACGACAATTAATCAATAACCGCAAATCTATTGTCTGGATGGAACTGGTTGATTTTGTTTGGACGGAGATATCTTTCAGCTTGAAGTATAATCTGATGAGGATGAAGGCTTTTTCAACAAGAACTTTTTGAAGACAAATGTACAGGGTGGACAGATTTTGACGTTTCAGTACTGCAGCTATGTGAAATATTGTGAATAGAGAAAAATACCTACTTTCTTCTTCTTGTTACTTTTGCGAGAGGAATTCATTGCCGCAAGCAGATTCGAGCTAGATTTTCTCGTTTTTCGAGTTATTTGAAAATTCTGTAAAAAAAGTAAAATAGACCTTATTGGTTACTTTCAAAAAAGGTTCGCCATTTTATTTTATACATCAACACAAAATACCTTTCACATATAACTATATCATATATCGCATTCTTAATTCGATAAGATTAAAGCCCTCTCCCGAATTCTTCCATGAGTATATTAAACTTCTTTTATAAAAATTTATCAATCTTTCCGAGGCCACCTATATCAAAACCAAAAGACATTCATTAACAACTTTTACGGCCAAATTAATCTCGCTAATGGTTCTGACTGCGTATTCATTTTGCAGGTCGATAATATATGGAACAAGAATGAGTCATCACAAATATCCACCCGACAATTTCATGTTGAAAATATTGATATGCCTCCATATCTAACTGTTGGTGACGAAATTTGCCAGTTTGCGGTAGAAGATAGCCCCATGCAGTTTTCCCTCAGATCTAGTTTGAGTAACTTGACTTTCGAAAGCAGCATGACATCGGGATTGAAAGAGTGAGTAAAATGTTATCTGTTTCCGTAGTATATAATCAACACCTCAAATAGTCTAGGAAACTCTTGTAAATGCAAATATATCGTGTTATATTTCCATCGTTATTGCTGCCATATACTTTTTTGGGGTTATCATCTACGAGCTCTAATTTCAGTTTGATTTTATTTTCCATTTCAATACAATTTTTGTCTTCGCTTCGCCACTTGCCCAATTTCATGGTCTTGGTTATTGATGGTTTTTTTGAAATTCATTTTTGAACAATTCATTCTCTATAAAATGTTGAAACTACATTCATTTACTACATTATCCCCGAATGACTTGTAATATAAGGTGTATCTGTTAAGCCTTTATTTCAAGAAAATGAATACAGATACCGTCAATCAAAGTATTGGCCATCATTTATTATAATTTTCTTCTATTTTTCTGGGAGGAGACGAATGCCAAAACGATAAAATGACTTATCTTTGGATTCAATCCATTTGATCTAATCCATTTCTTGACATTTTGGAAAGAATTGAAGTGCTGCCTTGAAAGTCCATGACCATGACCAAAACAAATGGTAATCTGATGGAGCACAGTCTGGTTAGTAAGTCGCATGTGGAAGGACGTCCCATCGTAGCGTTTCAAGTGTTTTTGTGACGGCCTTTATGACATACGGACGAGCGTGTTTTCATGCAACACGATGACTTTATGCAGGCTTGTCTCATATTCTGGTCGCTTCTGGTGCATTGCTCGAATGAAACGGATGTTCTCGGTAGAGATCTCCTATAACTGTTTGACCTTGTTTGAGAAGCTCATGGTGAATGACTCCTTTTTGATTCCACCAGATGCAGAGCCATACTCTTCTGTTCATGAATATTGCGCTTTGGAGTCGATGTTGATGGTTGGCCAGGGTCACAAATGGTCTTTCGTCGCTTGGGATTGTCGAAATATATCTACTTTTCATCTCCAGTAACAATACGATGGAGAAATCTGGCTGTCTAGCCAGCAGCATTTCACAAATGGTTATTCGCCTTGCGATGTCTCTCGGCTTTAGCTCATATGGCACCCAATTTCTTTCTTTGTAAACTTTACTCATTGCTTTCAAACGTTCAGATATCCGAGACTGTGCCACGTTTAGCTTTGTTGCAAGCATTTTTTTGAGTCTGGCATGGGTCTTCGTCTATTAAAGCCGTAGTTCAGTATCTTTGAACTTGTTCTTCGCTCCTGAGTGTTCTTCGCCGATTAGACTGAAATCGCCAGATTTTAAACGTTGAAATCATTCCTCACAAGTAAAATCCAATGGAGCATGATCACTGTAGGCGCCAATTAACATTATATGAGATTCAGCGGCAGTTTTCTTAAAATCAAAGCGAAACAATGACGTTTCGCTTTGTTGACTCGAAATTAAACATTTTAATTGCTTTAAAACACAACGAAAATAATGCAAAAATTAATCTTTATGTATGTTATATAATTACAGATGTCAATGCTACATTTTAAACTTCATTTACATTGGTTATTACAGCTCAGTCTTTAGTTTAAAACTTTCACCAATAGAGGGAGGTTTTCAGCAGATATACCTAACATTTCCCCCGACAATAGTGTTATCTGCGCATTTAAATTTTTATTGGCTAATAATGTGTGTTTTTCCATTTGCATTTACCTGAAAATAATTTTCTGTATATCACAATCACCATCGTGTGTGGTGCAGTAGGAGAGAATAAGACTGTAACTGCTGTGGCAGAGGTTAGTTTTCATTATATTCATAATAATACGCTTGAGGCTACTTACAGAAAAACTGTTTCACTTTCAAAATTCAAATGATTATTTCTTTATATTCTCCTTTAGGTCTCCGCCAAAGAAACCGACCACTTCGACCAGCAGCCCCACTGAAACTTGGAATGATAAAGAAAAATCAGCAGAATCTGTCAACCTTCCTTCACGGAATATCAATTTTTCGAATGTATCCAATAACATCAAAGAATCCCTAGCAAACGAATCTGCGGAAAATATAAATTTGTCTCGCGATGAAGAATGTAGCGACATAAAAGAAGAAGAAAATGAAAGAAGTGTTTGTTTTCATGAAGAAACTGGATCGTCTACTATGGAAGACAGTTATAGGGTGCCGTTATCTAAAAGTGTCAAAACTGACAGTTTAAAAAAGCGTAAATGGAAGTGGAAATGGAAATTCGGTTCTGAAGAATCGGATCAGAAAGAAAGTATTCAGGTAGGAGAGTCTGAAAGTAACAACGAAGCGACAGCTGAAAGTACTCCTAGCGAATGTTCTGGAGCTAGTAGAATGAATGAGATGTATTCAAGAAGTTTAGACCGCAGGTAAGTAAGATTCTAATCCTCAAAAACAGTTTGTTGATTTTCCATCACATACCATACGAGAACATGATAAAAATATTAACAACTTGATATGTGTTAAAAATTGATTTAAACATTTTAATTGTTTATAACAATTTCAATTTGTAAATAATATTTTCTTCAAGTATTTTTTTATTGAAGCTTGTTCTTTTACCTTTAAATAAAAAACGAATTCTGTAGCTCAAATAGAACCAGAGTTATGAATTTTTTAAAATATACTACAAACCGAAAATCACTAAATTCTTAAATTTTCAATTTTCTAAATATCTTTTTGTTGTATAGAACACGTAAAAGTTGTTTTAGTTAATTCAGAAAGGTGTTTGGTTTGTAAAAGAATGTCTCATATGAGAATTGTATATTATATCATATTCTGTTCTGAAGGATGAATAAAATATTATTATTATTATTATTATTATCTCATCACATAGAACTTTCACGAGAAAGTATTATATTCCAGCTATAAAAAGAAGAAATGGTGGAAATGGAAGTTCGGCTCAAAAGATGCCGACTCTTCCGATATTTCAGTAAATATACCGAAAATTCAACAATCTAAAGCCGACAGCGACAATACGGACCCTCAAAACAATACAGAAGCTCCAGTGTCTGTTTTGCAAAATAGAGAAGAAGATGAAGAATTTTCAGAATTCAAGAGAGAAGGCTCACTCGATAATAGGTAAATTATTACTCCTTTCATATAGTAGAAGAAATTGCAACATAATTGTTTTCTCAGAAATAAGTCTAAACGGTGGAAATGGAAATGGAAATTTGGCTCAAAAGATGGAGAAAATACTAAACCTGAATTAATATCGTTGGGCATGTCGAAATTAAAACATACCGTTAGTCCGATGAGGTCTAGAGAATCTTATATTGTTGGTGCTAGTTTGGAACCGACATCTTTAGGAAATCAAAGAGAATCTCGTTGTACTACACCTAGGTAAGGATTGTAACGACATTGAAAGAATGTGATATTTAATGAATGGGTGTTATATTACAGGTCTCTTAAACTCTTTAGATCACTCTCGGAGCCACGAAACAACAAGAAATGTTCAGGTATTAGATTCTATAATAATCTGAATTTTTCAGCTGTAGTTTGAGTGTAAATTCATTTGTTGATATTTAAGAAATATTCTGAGATCTGTAGAGGTCAGAATAGTTTTTTTTTAATTCATGGATCCTCTTATCAGTGAAACTCTGATAAATTGTAAGTGCAAATTTCAAGGTAGATACTCAAAGGCATATATCTCAAAAATTTCAAGTCTTAGGCCTTGATTGAAGATTGCCCGTGGAAGAAACAATTTTTTTTATTTGGGAGGTTGTTACTTGGTGCAAATTAATATACATTTTTCAATTTTATAGAAAAATACAAATTGGCACGTTCATTCAAAAAATTATGACGCGTTTCCTCACTGTCTCTTGATCAGATAAGTAAAAAAGAAGAATGAATATCTATAATAAATATTATTAATCGTACATTAACTATTCCATGAGTAGAAGCAAATGTTATGGTTAATGTGAGGAATACCCAAATAGAGTTGTTTTTTCAAGAATAGAAGTGATTCAGTAATAGAAAAACATCAAGGCCTGGTTGAATATTTAGTAAGTTACGGATGTTTCCAATGTCTCTCATGGGTGCAGTTGCAAACTATTCTTTCCGCTCTGTAAAATATCAAAATTAACATTAAAAATGTGATTTTCTTCTAGTAAATGACCTATAAGGAAAATCTGGTTTGTGTTTGTCAAAATTGCGTTTGTTCTGTGATAACAGACCGCCACCAATTCGTATCAATTCGTTGAAATGTATCAAGTTCATGTATATGTATACATATACAATTAGCGCCCTGCAACGAACCGACACAGAAGGCTACCAGAGCCATAGGAAAACGATGATGACAAAGAGTAGATCAAACGAAGAAAACTTCAAGTAGCCAGACTAGTTTGACCATTCACCGCAACGCTGCACACGGTGCGTGCTCTTGCAGTGGTCATAATCAGCCAACGCTCTACTACTTAATTGACTGTTAATCAGATGTACATCAATTTCAATATCCGATAAACATGAGAATTTTATCGCATTGAATGACGATGATTGTGAAGAGTGGATCGGAAAACCAGTTCGCTAAAGGAGGGATATTTAACATTCTACAAAAGTTAGTCTTCAAATTTGTTTATCGGATATCGAGATATGATATTAAAAGCCATAAATCCAAAATTGAAGAAGGAAACAAATCAGATGGTTATAAGCTCTCTTGTGGTAGTTGTAGGCAAATTTATGTAGATTGAACCAAAGAGTATAAGATAGAGAAGTCTTTCATGAGTAAATATGTCCAGTTATAGAAGCTAGAAACGCGGAAAAACTGTGAATAATAAAAATAAAATTGTGAAATAAATTGAGTAATTGCAATATTGTATAAACAATTGTTTCAGTTCTTGAACACCACCAACCACCAGATGACAAACTTTCCTTCAATTTTAGAAAGTTTAATATTAGGTTAGGTTAAGCTAAATACCTGCTTCTACCCATGAAAATAATAATAAAATAATATATAAGACGCATTTTCTTTCCAAATGTTTTACTAATTATTTGATGAAGCCTCAGTGTGATGAAATGTGTCATATGTTTGTAAATGAACGCAAAATTGAACAGCATTGTTTTATTAATTTGAAAGAAGAAACAATCTTAGTATAATTAATGTGTCTCAGTAAAAACCTCAAGGTTTGATATCCCAAAAAGATGCTAAATGCATATCTAACGTTTGTTAGTGGATAATATGGTTTCCATCTATTCTGCTAGATTTGTATATTTAGGTAGTAATTTATGTTATCCTCATGCAGATCTCGGAAAATTTATTTCAGTGAGTGATTTTTATTTGGACAAATTCGATCACGTGAATTTTATTTATTGGAATCTTCTCATTTTCAACATTACAGAAGAAAATGGAGTTGGAAAAGTTCAAGAAAGATCCTTAGATACTAAAATGAAATTTCATGAAGATAAAACTAGTTCTGAGAATCCACTGAAAAAGGAGGAATCAAATACCACTAGCCCTTCAACAAATTCTATTGAAATGAAGTGTAGTGAGGTTTCGCTAGATAGACGAAGAATGCCGGAAATGGAACGGACTGATGATAAAAGGTAAGTGAAAAGTATAACTTGAACAATAGGTAATGGTTGATATTTCAAAGTTGAAACATTATAAATAAACTGCTCCAAGATAATTAGGTATATAGTTGGCCGATAAGCCATCTAGCAAAGCACTGTTTCCTGTAGTACGTTGTATATTTTGAGATGCCACGAAGCTACAGGAGTGAAAGCTGGCAACATTGCATTATTAAGAAACCCTCATCTTTTATTAGTAAAGGTCTAACTTCAGTTGAGTCGCTGCTCCTACAGACTGAAGATGATAACGATTATTTCTTAGCGAAACATAGAGTTGCTCAACATGCATACGAGGATCTATTACGATTATAAAGTTGGTTTAACTGAAGAACAAAGTCTTGAAAGATTGCAGTGCGTATTTTATGATTAAAGTCTATTACGAGCAACTGTTTTTCGGTGGCATAATGAGTTTCAAAAACGACGAATATCGCGTGATGCTAGTAGGCCCAGTTCGTAAGTGACTGTTAAAAACATTAAGCGAGTGTGACGTATGATTGAAAAAGATCCAAGATGCACTTATCAAGTGATTTGGGCAACCCTTAGTGTTGGATTCACAATCGTCAAATCAGTTTCACATTAGCATGTTCATATGAAAAAAATTGTCTGCCGTGAGGTACCCCATACGCTAAACGAAGAATAATCTCGCTAGTAACGCTGCATAATGATGGTCATCGTACGCTCATCATAACAGGTAATGAAACATACATTCTCAGGAGAGTATGGAGTAAAGTGCAAAGTTTTCTTAGAGTATAGGATTAGTGAAAGCAGTAAAGTCCGTCAGGATTCGTGGTATAATGCTGCATCTCGACAATGCATCCTCACGCACTACATAGCAAACAGTCGACTTTGTACTTGAACATACAGTGATTCGCCAAATTTGGCCATGTCTGCTTTTTGGTTGTTATTTAACCTAAAAAACATTTACATGATCGACGTTTCACAAGGGAGAAAGAGATATATGAGGCAATTCATCACTTTTTTGAGAGCATTCACAAAAATAATTGGATTCAAATCTTGCAGTAGTGGAAGCTTCGGTTTCAAAAGAACATTGATGTAGGTGGGGATTACTTTGAACATAAATGAACCAATTTGCATCATACGAATCGTGTATTTCTTGTATCTCAAGATATACAGTGGTACCCAGCAATCAATGTATACTTCACTGTAGATTGTTTTGAAACGCATCTTCTACTGCAAAGGTTTTCGGACAACGACTGGGATGTCTTTCTGATATAGAGCCAGATGCAAAATCGGGAACAAATCCGGGAAATGGCACCTTGCGACACTTGAAATTCAACTGCAACTCGATTAGATCTACCACTAATCATGCTAGTAACTATATTTTCTGTTCGTCGCCTAATTTACTCCGCTTTATATTCAAGATAACAATTTTTACAAGATGATCAAGTTCACTGACGAAGCTTATTTTTGGCTTAATGGCTTTGTCAATAAGAAAAATTGTCGATTTTGGTGTAAGTCAAACCCAAAAGAGATATTGGAGAAGCCTTTGCATCCACAAAAACTGGCGATCTAGTACGGAGTTCATGCTGGCGGTATCATTGGTCCATATTTCTTCAGATCGCCTTCAAACCAAAATTGAGAGCGCTATCAACGAAATAGAGTCAGCTGTTTGTCTAAGATACATGTAAAATTGGGTTGAGAAAATGCGGTTCTGCCAGTGCTGGCAAAAAGGCCATATGGAAGATGTTTAATTCCATAATTAATGGCATAAAATAATCTACAAGGTAAAAAAAAGTACCTCAAAATCTCAAAGCGTTCCATTGTTATTGTATTTTCAAATTTCAGTATTAGTAAAAATGATATATACTTTGCACTTTTTGTGAATATTATGCGCATCAAATTGGCAATAGAATTGTTCACTGCTAATCGGTTTAAAAACGACATAAATTCTTCATGTTTCTTTTCAATTTCACAGTTGCTCATCAAACCTAGTTTCTACATTGAGTTCTGCGAATGGGACTAGTGAAAATCATCATAGTAAGTCAAATTTTATTTAGAAATAAATGTAGTTTCTGCTCGTGAAATATAAGCGATAATCACATGAAACTATGATTTCAGAAATTGGCCCCCTCAAAGCAAACTATGCAGCTTTGATAGAGGAATGTATTCAGCTAGGAATGCCAAAGAAAATCGAGTCATCAGAAGTGACGAATTGCGTTGTTGAAGCAGATGTGCAATCTGAAATGAAGTAAGTTGTGTTAGAAATAAAAATCCAAGTTCTTGGCGAGATTGTCAGAATTCATATTTGGTCTTTGATGGCTAGAATTGCTTAGATTTGACTTTTTATCAACATCTTCTGAAGGGCTTGACAGATATATTTAGTTATCTTAGTTGTTGAATGCATACTTTCGTCTGAACCATAAAAATACTGGTTGTCCTAATTTCGTTTTACCGATTGGTATCTTCTAAACTGGAGAATGCTGCGAATTTCCTCCTTATTTTCTAGATTCACAGTGATTTTCAATATTTTCAATTTTCGATAACTGCTTCTGATAGTGTACTTTCACTAAAAATTCAGTAGTGTGCTCAGGTTTCTTTTTAATACTGTTCTCAAGTAAAACCCAAACTTTTAAGTTTTTCAACAGAACACTATATTTGCACATCATCATATTCTGTTTGCAAATACGTCTACAAATAAATACTACATTTAATAGCTGTTCTACTGATCTCAGAAAATGCGATTGTTGTAAAAAATAATAAAATATTATTTTTTATTAATCAAAAATATAGTCGACTTTGAATCAATTGTCTGCCAAGTTTGTAGGGATTAAATATGTTGATTGTTTCATTCATTGCGAAGGTAGTCAAGAATTTTCGATTGCACGGAAAAATCTGTCCCACTGCTTTATACAGAGTGAAAAAATTGTATTGCAACAAGTGATTTTTATTTGAGGGGGTATGGAATTATGAGATACTAATGTTACATTTATAAAGTTATTAGTAACATTTCACAGGTGTTAAAAAAGTAAGTAACCTTGTAACAAAGCTTTCTGTGTTTCATAAACAATCTTATCAATGATCGATCCTTTGCAAAACTTTGTTGATTATCTTATAATAAATCAACTGAGTTAACATTGTGATGATAATTGAAATGGAATCTACAAACTTTGCTAAAAAAAAATTGAAGAGACAGTCGGCGTTCCAAAAAGTACTGACCATATAGTTTTACGGAATCATGCATAATTAAAGTTAATCCATGAAGATTTGAGTTTAGTTATTGGTATTTCGAAAGTTACATACAGGTGGACAGATTTCGACGTTTTAGTATTGCAGCTATGCAATATATGAACTATAGGCAACTTTCGTCAAATGAGTTTTTTTTTCTTTTCCAAAAATATATCTCATGTGCTCTAAATTCTTTCATCCAAGATGTGATCTCATAAAAAACCGAAAATTGTAACTTTTTTATGATTTTATCTAGTAGCTCTATGTCCATTCACAGAATGAATGAAATAGCTGAAGTATGTTCTGTGCTCTCATTATCACAGTTCGAAAATTAATTCTTACAATGAAAATTCATATAAATCATTTAATGTTTTCTCATCAAGTTACAAGTATTGTGTGAATATAGTATCGTTTGTTATAACGAAGCGACCATTTGAAAAGTTCGATATGATACGCTTATAGGCGACTACTTTTAAAGCACACTGTGTATTGAACCCATTTCAGTCTTGACGTTGAATGCCAGTATGGCGAAGTTGGTTTACTTTCGACCAGCAATGTTCATTTTGACAATTGAATATTCCATCAGTACTATTGCGAAGTTAATCAGCCGAAATATTTCTCGGAAAAACAGCGGATTTTCTTCAGATTTTCGCACAAACCAATTGCAAAAATCGAGACGACGTTGGAAATTTCCTGGCTGTAAAAACTAGGAAATTATCATTTTATAAGATTCATATCTATTTTTCTTGAGTGCTCGATTCTTAATTTCTAATTTCCAACTTCCTCTACGTCCATTCTAATTTGCCAGCTCGACATCGATGGATTGACAGTTACAACACCTATTACATCAATTGTTGGATCTTCCCCATCAACTACTTCACATTCTTATTTTCTTGGGATGCTGAATGTACCATGGTTCATTAGGCATAAATATTTTCTATATCACATTCAATCATTTCAAACTTTCCAACATATTTATACGTTATGGTCGTTTATACAAACCATACTTTATTAACACAATAGTTGTAACTTGATGAAAAAACATTAAATAATTTTCCTCTATTCACAATATTCCATATATCTGCAGTACTAAAACGCCGATACCCTTAACAATCCTGACACACCACGAGATTTTAAGGAAGAAACATCAGAAGCAGTTTCCACCATTGCGAGAAAATTAACAATTTTTAAAATCACTCTTAATCTAGAAAACGACAGGGTAAGAAATTTCTGTCCATGACTAATTTTATTTTAAATTATCATATATAATTTATATATATATATATATATATATATATATATATATATATATATATATATATATATATATATATATATATATATATATATATATATATATATATATATATATATATATATATATATATATTATCGCAACAATTTCTACAAAGGTCTGTATACTTTACTTAATTTTTTTTTCAGGCTCTTGACTGAGGCACAGACTAATACTTTCCATGAGGAAACTAAACAACCAATTAACTCTTCCCATAACACTTCAGTAGATCATATGGCAATTCTTGAAGAATGCATTCAATTAGGTATGCCAAAGAACAAAGAGAATACGCCAAACGAAGTGATAAGTTCCGGTGCAATTCAATCTTCGAGAGTTGTTCGACTGAGCAACGAAACGAAGTCTGCAACTTGTGGGAAAAATCCTGGTAAGATTTAGAATTTAAATTTCTTGTTTGCATGCAGTTACAACTAATTTTAAATTTTGTTTGCAATTGTTTTTTGCAGCAGGTGTTGTGGAGAAGCATATGGATTCAACTAACAATATTTCAAAGGCACAGTCATTGGATAAATCTCCTATAGCAACTACTCCGAAAAATACAGATATCTCTAAAAGGTAATGTGAAATATGTTTGATTTCACGATATGAGGCAACACACTTCAATTGCGTCCTAATATCGTCAGTGTCGCATACCGTTTTGTGACACTCAATCCAAATCAAATTCTTTTTTGTTCAAAAATTAGCCTGAAATATCAATAAATTAAAGTTTAAACAATTTCAGAGGTATGACTGAAGCATTCTCAAAATCATATTTGACTGGTTCGAACAAAATTGGCAAAAACGATCTTGAATTCCTGAAGAGGCAACTTAGTATGAAAGATAAACATTTCCTGAAAGAAACTGTGGCAAAAGGAATTACTAAAGAACAGGAAGCTCTCTTCATTGAGATGCTTATAGTAAATAGAGTCAGAGAAGAATCAAACCTGAAGGCTGCTCACTCCGAATTGGAAGCCTCAGATAGTAACAGGTAATTACACCGTGAAATATTAGATGATAATTTGAAAGTATTCAGCTTCTTCAGATTTCATTGAATATTTTCATAGACAATTTGAACTAATTTTTTTCAGTATACTGAACGAAAAGATTGAAATTTTGGGCGTTTAATACATCTATGGTTTTTATTGTTGAACTTTACCTAATGATAATATTTCTGTAAGACATCCAAAGGATTTCATAAGAGAAGTGCCAAGTAAAGAGTATTTGCGGGGAATTTTATTCGAAAGAGATCTGCCTGCCCCTGTAGCACATAGAATTTTTGTTGACTTACGAAGAACATGCTTTGTAGGTATGACATGCATAGACTTCTTTCGACGCTTCAAAAACCATGAGAAGTTTTGAAGACACAAAATTAGAACAAATACTTGATGATGGCCGAAGTCAAACACTATCTGCACTTGCAAAGTTTTACTAGTAGACGCCAATACCGTTTCGAATCGTTTGAAAAGCTGTAGGAATGATCCAGAGGCAAGGGCATTCGGTCCTTTATGAGTTTAACCGGGGAACATCGAACGGCGTTTTCTAACGCGTAAACTTTTGCTTCAACGACTAAAGAAAAGGTTTTCTGCAACCTATCATGAATAATGTGGAAAAGTGGATACAGTATGATAACCCTAAGCGTAAAAGATGGTGGGGTAAACCAGGCCATGCATCTACATCGTATGCAAAGTCTAATGTTTATGGTTTTAAACTTTGCCTCTGTATTCGATGGAATCGGCAGGTTGTTATTCATTATGATTTCCTCAAACCAGAGGAAACTATCAAGGTAGATCGCTATCGGCTGTAATTGATGCGTTCAAACCAAGCCTTGAAAAAATAACGGCCGCTTCACGAACAGAGGCACGAGAAAGTGTATATAGCCCCTTCCGATTAAAACCAAAATCAGTTCAATAGCATATGGCCTAGATGAGCCACACTTTTAATTGTATGAAGATACCAAAAAATGTATCGATTCATAGATAACCTCAAAAGACGTTTCGTTTTTCCCACTTGGGATTCATTTGCTACCAGGTACACTGCGCCAATAAATTATCGCACAAAGTCTAAAATTCTAATTTATTCAGAAGAAGTTTAGTTATGATGAAGAATTATTTTTCCAATAATCCACCAGCACTTAGGACTGCTTGAGAACAAATGAAATGAAACTGGTATTCAAAGAAATTGAAATGAAACCAATGATGAAAATTGTGAAACTTTTGAAAAAATCCCCAAATACCTATTAATATCGAGAGAATTACTGCTTGACATATACGATTCATATATAAAATCGATATCCTTGTAGCTTCCTCATCCTTTCGTTCGAAATTTCAATTAGTCTTTTCCGGACCTCATTCACGTTTATATGGCTGGTTTTGCTGTACCAGACACGTGCAGGCCACTTCATTAATGATCTTGAAGGTAGTTCCTAATGTTATGAGCTTGGTGAGGTCTTGTGTTATCATGCAAAACAAAAAGTTTTCACCCACGTTTGCCGCAGATGGTACAACATGTTATTCTAAAATATCTCTAATGTACCTCTCACCATTCAAGGTTTCGTTATTCACGATGACCAGATCAGTGCGGGCGTTCAAAGAAATTCCTCCCCACACCAATATTGAACTATAGGTAGGTGAAAGTTGCACAAAGCATATCTCTCATGTTAGCGCTTGTATACTAGAGAACGTCGATCGCAATGAAAAAAGGCAAAATCTGGACTCCTTCATAAACAAATCTTTCCCAGTTATCATTTTACCAATGACATGTTTCCTGGCAAAAGTCAATGGGGCTCTTCGATGTGCTGCGGTTAAAGCTGGGCCTCGATCTGCTTCAAACCAAATTCTCTGAGATGTCGCCATATCGTTTCAGTGCTAATTTGCACTTCTCTGTTGTCGAAGCTGCATTTGAAGGTACCTTGCAGTAGTGAACCGTTGTCTCAACAAGAAAATTTTCAAATAATGGTCAAGGATTGCCTTCGTTGCTCGAGGTCGTCCTTGCACAAGCCTCCTTTCATGTATATCAGTCTCCCTGTACCTGCGGATCATTCTGGAAAAAGTTGAATGGGACACCCCAAGCATTTGGCCTATTCTTGTATAAGTCCAATCTAGGTCATCTAACGTCACTGCTTCAACACATTCAATTAAAATTTTCAATAAAAATGACTTCTAACATTGATCAACAACTGTCAATATGTGGTGGTTTCTTGCAAAATCTCAATTCATTTATTGAATTTTATTTCCCATGAGAGGAACATATCCGAAAAAGAACTTTCAAATATTGAATTTGTCAATTTCTTGGCGCAGTATAGACGGGAGAAAGTGGTGTCTACGTCATGGGAAATACCTTGACTGAAATATTTTTTTAGGTAATACTGTAGATGAAGCGTTTATTTTGCTGAAAAAACAACGAGAACTTATTCAAAGATCTGATATTTTCTTTCGATATGGTTTCAGTCATCTTCACATATCTTTTATTCTTACAATTTTATTTTATATCTGTTTCAGTTCTCCAATCAAGAAATCTGATCAATCCTGTGAATCGAATTCTGCCAATAATTTGTTGAATGGTAAGTAAGCATTTTGAGAAAAATATATATAATAATATATAATATACCCAGCCAATTATGGAATTTCTATATGATTGTTTTGAAAGGTTTCTCAGGTCTATAAGTTTTTTGTATTACTGTTTTTGAGGCACGATGTTCTCATCCAGGACACCTTCTACTGATTGCTTTATTTAGAATCAATTTCAGAATTTCGTACTTATCATGATGACATATAATATTCCCCAAAATATTCTAGTTTAGGTCGTTTGAGAATTGTAATTAATTCATGACATTTTCGCATTCTGTTGAGCACGTCATTTATATATAGTAAAAATATGCGTCATTTATAATAGTCTACTTCAAAAACACATCACTAACCTCAATTGAACCAACTTTATCGAAAGTGTAAATTGTGTGAGTCCAACACATTTTTCTAATTTAGCGTGTTATCTACAATTTTCAACGTTTTTATATGTATAAAAACCGAATCGTCGATCATCGAAATCAATAAATATTCAAATAATGTTAATGTTAGCTAGTACTAGAGATCATTTTGAAAAACTTATTTTATGTATCTAATCAAAATTAACCTTTTTTTATCTTTTGTCCATAATGGTCGGAGATAGTAAAAAATTATAAGAAAACAAAAAGATCAATACATAACGGGAAAACCATTTTGGTGATTAAAACTTACCAGCGGCACAACGTTGAAAAGTTCAGAGGGTCAATTTGGGGCAGGACTCCTGAAAAAATATCACCCTGTATCTTCTGTTCACAGTTTGACATGTGCATCCATGTGACTTATATCGATTAACCTTAATTCAAAATTTGAGGCAAATATTTCTAAAAGAGCAGAAGCTATAAAGAAACCAAAAAAAACATCGAAATTTCAAAACCTATAGATTCTTGACGAATCTCTTGTAGACTTAAGTGTATTAAAATCTTTAGTGATAAAATTAACCAAAGAAACACCCTATTCCATTAGGTACACCCTGTATAATTTATTTATATAATTTTTATTTGAAAAAGCTGAACCTTTCCTCAAAAGACTTGTCATGCAACAATTAAATAAATATTCCTCTAATTAACTTTTCAGTTTATTCTGAAGAAACATTAGATCCAGTTACTCTTTCTATCGTGAAACGCATACTCCGCCACAGATTTTCTGACGAGGATGAAAGTGATGCATTATCAGAAGAATCCGGTATTAATTACAAATATCACGATTCTTCCATTGCGTTGCAACAAACCAGTAAGTCTAGTTTAATTAAGAAAGAAAACTCAGGAGATCAAACAGTACGTGCGAATGACTCCAGTGAAACTACAACTCCTATGTAAGTATTTATCATGTAACAAACTGTAGAAATTTGGATCCTTGAGATGATTATTAAAGTTGCTGTTAATTAAACGCACTGCTCAAATTTCATATTTCATCACCAGAGTAGTAGCTGATCTAACTGACGTCTCTTCCAAATTCAATGATTTCCAGATTTTTCATATTAAGGATAAAAAAAACAACAAATTAGATCAGTTAGGATCGAAAATGCGTAAAAAATTATAATTTCTACATGGAGCAACAACCATTTATTCCTTGTCCCTGGAGAATCAACAAAATAAAAAGAAAATTCTAGCAAATACCTCATTTCTATGGATTATTAGGTCGATAGTGATTACAAAAGATTAATTCTTGAAATTGCCCCAATTTCCCAATTTTCCCTTGTAATTATATCGTTTTTTCTTAACAACTTCTCCAGGATAACAACAAATAAAATTCAGAGTGCATACGAAAACTTGAAGTTTTGTATTTTCAAATTTTTTGATCATGAACATATACATAATTAGATTATTCAAAAGAAGAAATTCCAAATACGCGTTTCAAGCTTTGCGCTTATCAACAAACAGCATTCGATTTTTATTCTTATACACAGTAGGTGGTCATATTATTAAGGGCAGTTCTCAGATTTCAGCTTTTTGAAGTTTAAGTGGATTTCTCAAACAAATTATTGGTTGTTGATCTTTTATGTATTATTTTATTTGTATCTGAATTATATTGAGATCATGAAAACGACCAACATTTGGATCAAAGCAGTTTTTATTTCGCATAAAATTATTAGGTCCGCAACAAAATTCTTGGGTTTTTTTTTATGAAAATACAACTGTATTGTGAAAAATGATTACAAATGAATCATTCAAAATATTGCCCATCGCAAGCTACAACTTTTTCCCATTTTTCTGGCAGAGCTCGAATACCGTGACGGTAGAAGTGTTCGTCTTTTGAGGCTATCCACGAATCAAGTCATTTTTCGAGCTCTTCATATGAGCGGAACTGTTGATCAGCCATACCATGTGCCATCGAACGGAACAAGTAATAATGGGATGGTGCAATATCTGGGGAATATGGCGGATGGGGTAGGACTTCCCATTTGAGCGTTTCCAACTAGGTTTCAACGGGTTTGGCAACGTGAGGCCGAGCGTTGTCATGCTGTAGAATTAGTTTTTCGTGTATCTGCTCGTATTGTGGCCATTTTTAGCGCAGTGCTTTATTCAATCGCAATCGCGATGATGTAGAAACATGACCGGACAGTCCCCAAGATTTTGTTTTCTTTGGATCGCTGTAATGAATCCAGTTTTCATCACCCGTTACGATGCGATGAAGAAAACTCTTTCTTCGTTGCCGTTGGAGCAGTTGTTCACATGCGAAAAAACGACGCTCAACGTCTCTTGGCTCCAAATCATAAGGAACCCAATTTCCTTGCTTTTGAATCATTTCCAACGCATGCAATCGCTTGGAAATGGCTTGGCAGGTAACTCCTAAGGCTGAAGCAAACTCTTCTTGCGTTTGGCACGGATCCTCATCGAGTAATGCCTCCAATTCAGCGTCTTCCTTCACGGGGACGGTCGTCCACATCGTATTCACCGTTTTTGAAGCGACGGAAACAATTCCGGCACATTGTTTCACTTAGAGCGGCATCTCCGTGAACTTTTTGGAGCGCTCTATGAGCCTCAGCCGCCGTTTTCTTCGAATGAAAGAAGAAAATCTACTCTTCCCGCAAATAACGATTATTTGGCACAAAATCACACATTCTCTCACAACTAAAAGTATATGACGTAAAAACAAAATCACTAATGTGTCACAGTGGTTTGTTAACCATATGTCTAAGCTTTGTTCAAGACGTTTTTGATGTATAAAATCGACCAGCACTGACTGCTTGAGCCATCTATTGATAAACAGCGAGAACTTAGTTGCGCACCTAATAATTTAAATAATAACAAATATGTAATGAAGTATGAGTAATATTGAGTAATATGAGTAAAGTAATAATAATAATAATAAAAGTTCTTTATTGACTGCATAAAACAATATACAGACAAGGGGCCATTGACCAGTGGTCCTTCAGCCAGATAGTTTTTAAGATAGTGTGTAAAAAAAATGTTAATTAATACATTGTGAGGGCCGTTAGGGTAAATATACATATATATTCATATAGTATTTGAGGTAAAATATATTTTACACTTTCCACAATTTCATTTTTACGAACACGACCGGTTTCGACCGTTAGGTCATTTTCAAGTGGTCAACTAGAGAAAATAAAATGTCTTATATAGACACTAGCCTAATTTCATATTGAGTAGTGGAGAGTTAGTTATTAGTGTCTAGCTGGCTATTAAAGCTGCTTTCACTTGGATTTTTACAGAGTTTATTAGTTTCCAAACATTCCAACAGATTCATTTTGTTCCCGTCTTCATAATTATGAAGAATTTTGATATTATCTAATGTTATTGAATGTTTTGTGGTTTTTATATGTTCACATATTGGAGAATTATTGTCAGAGAATAAATGGTTTTGAAATCTCTACCTGTCTGTCCAACATAAGCAAACGTACACTAATTGCAAGCAATTTTTTAAACACCTGAATTTGTTTAGCATTGAAAAATAGATTGCTTAAGTTCCGACCACTTGGGAAAGTGGTGGTTAATTTAAATTTAAAAAATAGTTCCTCAAGTTATTGGAGGGATAACCAGCGTAGTTGAAACTAGCATATTTTTCAAGGAAATATCTTTTATGAAATATAATAATATTGTTATTTGATGTTTTTCTTTACGTTGGATAATTTTTTCTATAAAAACCGGAGGTTTCGACGAAACTATACTGTCCATTTTAATTTCAAATCGTTGGATTTCCCTACGAGAAGTGTCTCGAGTCTTGTCCATACTGAAAATAAAATCAAATTTCAGGTCAAAAAACATTTTGATTCGCTGATAAAATTTAGTTCAAGTATGGTGGAAAGAAGCATTTCTTATCCTTTTATTATTTCAGTAGAACAGTAGAAACTATTAAGAGTCAATTTCAAAAAAGGATAGTACAAAAACGTTCTTTTCGATTAATGATAACCGAATGAGAAGAAACATTAAATAATTGCCACTTGTTTAAACAATAATAATGATATCAGTATATCAACGAAACAACAATTTTAAAGCCACTTAGTTTACTGAAATAGTTGTTACAAACAAGAAATTACTTAAATATGAGCACCTAATAATTTGCCCATCTACTGTACTGTGAAACATGAAAAATAAATGTCTTGAAATCAATTTTTATTCATGACAAAGTAGTGTATTATTGTTAAGTGAACATTTGTGAATGTCACAATGCCATTTTTAATTCCATTGAAAATGCCGAAATTATCTATTCGCATTTTCAAACTCTACATTTTTCCATAAAATTATATAATTCGTTTCAGTTCTCGAGCCGAAGAGAACAAAGTCAAAGCTTCGTCAAGTGCAATATCCAAGATATGTTGGTCTAAGGAAAATTCGAATGTTGAATTTGATCGAATCCCAGGCAATGATACATCCCAGGAATTATTGGACAGAAGTGCCGATATAAGGTAATCAATTCCATAATAATTCACATCAATCACAAGTTTTCTTATTTTACAATACATTCTGCCAAAAAAGTACCGGCCATTGGTCAATGAAACATAAAATAGTTATTTTTAATCCAAATTTATTGTATCGCCTTCAAAGTAGGCCGCTTCCGAAATAATACATTTACCCCAACGAATAATCCAATCATCAAAACATTTTTCAAACGCTTTTTTCGAAATCGACTTCAGTTCTCGCCGCACATTTTATGACTTCTATGGATTTAAAACGGGTACCTCGAAGGGGTAATTTGAGTTTTGGAAAAAGAAAAAAGTAGGCCGATGCCATATCAGGTGAAGACGGTAGTAGTTGATGGTATTTGTTGAGTTTTTGGTCAGAAATTTATTCACAAAGATAGCCTTCATAGATTGTATATTATAGATGTTCAAAATCGATGAATTTTCTTCCCACAAATCTGTCCTTTTTGGACGAATTTGCTCTCTCAAACGCCGCTTAACGCTCAGGTAATATTCCTTATTTACCGTCTGATCTTCTGGCAAGAATTCCGAGTACATAACACCGCGATAATCAAAGAAAATAGTCAACACTACCTTGACTTTGACGTGGTTTTTTTCGGTTTCGGTTCAATTGGAAGGCGCCATTTCGAAGCTTGTTGACTGGTCAAACTCATAAACCTATGTCTCATCACCATTTGCAATGCGTTTCATAAATGAGGGATAGATATTGACTCCTTCTACTATGTTTTCAGCAACCTTTACGCGATTCAATTTTCGGAGAAAATTCATGTCTTTTTGAACTAGTCTAGCGGCAACGCGTTTAATGCCTAAACAATCGTTTAAAATGGTACGAATGGTTTCGCGAGACACAGAAAGTTCCACGCCTATCTCTCTTAAACTTAAATGACTATTTTCTACTACCATTTTCTTTATTTTATCAATGTTAACTTTAGTTTAAGATGTTGATGGTCGGCTTGAGCGAGCCAAATTTTCAACCACATCTCGGCAGCTGTTGACTGCACTGTACCACTTATATGTATGTGTTTTTGACAAAGTCGATTCACCGTGAGCTTTTTGTAACATTTTCAGCGATTTGGCTCACAAAATTCCATTTGAAGTACAATATTTGTGACAAATTATTTGTTCGATATTTTATTCATTGTAAAAATCGCAAAGCAAACATGTGAGAACTAACAAAATTGAGCACTGTAAATAAACTAAATGACAGATCGCGTTCAGTATATAAAACAGTCGTGCCAACTTAGCAACAACAAAAATGTTGATAATTATTTTAAGCAGATTTTTGAAATAATTAATTCCCGGTACATTTTCAACAGAATTTTGAACAAAACATGGACCTAATAAGTAGTGTTGATATTTCATGAAAAACGCTACAACAAATCATTTTTTAATGTCTTTTCTGTTTTAAATAAAAACATTTAGTTCACCCCCTCAATAATTAGCTGCAAAAACAGAAAAAGTAATACTGGCTTATCTCAAGAGGTACATTTTAGCAATTTTAAAACCAATTTATAGATGGTACTCGGTTCTCTAATTGCTTGAATATTTTTAGGGCTTCCAGAAGAACCTCAGTTACGGATACCAAATTCTATTCGAAGAATAATGAATGTACTTTGATTGAGAAACGTATGGATAGAGACATCGTAAATGAAACAGCTGGAAGTTTAAAGAAAGATGAAATTGAAGAAACTCCATCAAATGATCCAATTTCGTCCAACAGCTCACAGAAAAAGCCAGATTATGTAGCTCTGGTGGAAGAGTGTATACAACTGGGAATGCCGAAGAAAAAAGAATTGTCAGAAGAAGCCATTTACGCTAATATATCGTTATCTCCAGGATATTCCAGATCTAATTCCATGAAAAAGAAGTCATCTTCAAGAACTATTGGTAAGCTAATAACTTTTGAAATATAATAGTAATGTAAAATTTACTTTAAATGGTATCTAACTAGCTATATAAATGACAGTTTGATGCTTGAAAATGTGTGATTTTGAATTTTTTTCAGACAAAAATGATACAAGCAGTTCCAATAGCAATCGACCGCAGCATTCGGAAGCACAAGCGTTAGTTGAGGAATGCATTAAAATTGGTAGTTCTAGAAAAATTCAAACAGTGCATCACAATGTCCATAGAGAATCTCCCGAGAGAAACGATAGAAATCCCATCAAAACGAATAAAAATGCGGATTATGCTGCTTTACTGGAAGAATGTATTCAGTTAGGCATGCCTAGCAGCAAACTTACTCCAAAGAAAGCGAATTCCTTATATTCTGAAGAAAGGTGAGTACATCATTTGTGAAATTGCATTTTTCTCGTTTCATATCAGAAACTCCAAAATAATTTGAATAGTCAATATAATTTTAAACAAAATTTTATGCATTCAGAATAATTTTGTACGAATTGCACATAAACTTGTGGTTTATTGAATAATTGTTAGCTCACTTTAGAAACACTCAAAATCTAAAAGTAAAGATATTTCGTTGTTCAACATACTTTACTCCTAGTTGAATGCATTTATTGAAATAAATTTACAATGCTTCTACAGTTTTCAACGAGAAATTTTTATCATAGTCTGCAAAGTGAGCATCTACATCTTCTATCACGTTTTTAATAATGTATAATATTAATAATAAACTTTATTATCGAAAAATTTATGACAGTAGTCGAGACTCACAATTTGAAAATTAAGGTAAAAAATCTTAAAAACAAGCTTTTATTTAAATAAACTAAAAAGAAAAAATAAACTTTCATACTAAAACTTTTACTGTTAACTTATAACGTAATTTCAAATTCAACACATTTGACACAATTTATATGTTATGGTATAAAAGCTGACGAACGTCATCTGCCTGATGTCTTTTTCAGAATATAATTCTTTTCACTTTTTCTGTACTAAAAGGTAACGTTTAAGCTTTTATTTTACGTAATTAAAAACCTTCTACGTTGATAATCAACTGAGTTATTCTCATTTCAAAAACGCCCTTCCATTACGCCCCACCTTTTACTATTGTAAGCTAACTGTGTTTCATTTTTAAGAACTATTTTGTCTACTATGGTAGGGGGTAACCGTTATTAATGGCGGTATTTTTTATGATGTGAATTCCTTTGTTAAGATTTTCAGTAGAAAGTGGCAATGAAAAGGCTCTATGAACCATTGAGTTGAAAACAGCTAGTTTATGTTGCAAAGGGCGAGAAGATTCATGAGGAATGCAAATATCTGTGAAAGTAGGTTTTCGAAATATACCAAATGCAAAAGAATTATCCTTTCGGGAAATGGTTAAATAAGATTTTTATCTTTGCGAGGTGTTTTTCCCGAAAAAGAGAAATCTCCATAACAAAGATTAACTAATTTTTTTTCATTTGCAGATTACCCCAAAAGTGTCCTTCGCCTTTATCCAACTCAAAAACTTATGCTTGTAAGTTGAAATTAATTTATTTAATATGTTAATCGATTGTTTGAATTATCGGGTGGCACATGAAAAGCAAGAAATAAAAAAAATCATAAGTTTAATTTGATTAATGTAGATGACTCTTTGAATATTTCACAAATTCAAAATGAATTCACATACTGCTTAATAATTCTATTGATTCGTTGAATCCAAATCGTTATTATATATATAATATAGATATTATCTAAAACATTTCCACCGCAGCAAACTCGATATCTTCACCGATGACGAAGAGTAAGCAGAGTCATATCCGGTCGGTGGAAGAATGCATAAATTTGGCTATGTCGAAGAGAAAAGAGGAATCGGAGGAAGCAATTTACGCCAACGTGTCCACAACAGCTGGATATTCAAAATCGAGTACTATGGAAAGACCAATAGATTCTCCTTTGAAATGGCCAAGGTAACTTTCATTTCATTTGAATATATGCATCGATGCAGTAATTAGTGAACTACGGTCCTCAATGATTGATAGGTATCAACTCTATTTTTCACTCAATATCATATGCTGATAAATTATTTCTAAACAGTTAGACGTCGTAAAAATTACGGCCACTTTTTTAATGGCTCCAACATGTGGGCGGAAAGCTTCCCTTCGCCTCGATTCTAGAAATGCTTTTGTTTTAGCAAATTTTTCAAATCACTACGGGATAAGATATATACAGGTGACTCGTTTTGGATGGAACATCCCATATCTATATACTATTCACTGTTACAGTTAATACCGACACTGTATTCGTTCATTTATATTTTTGTTTTTAAGCTTATCGACAAAGGAAACTACTGGTTCAGATACGGAATCAAAGACTTCTCGAAATGGTAAGCATAAATTCTACCTAGTGGTGAAAACTTTTCAATTCATTTTGTCCATTAGGTACACTCGATAAAAAGAAAGATTATTCTCATTTGGTAGAAGAGTGCATCCAACTTGGAATGCCTCCCAAATGTAAACGTGAGGTTCAAACATTTCCCAAAGGAAACAGTTCGAATGGAACGTTCAACAACGTTAAAAAACCGACAAATTATGACGCGCTCATTGAAGAATGTATACAGCTAGGCATGCCTAAGAAGAAAAATTGTCCAGAAGAGAACATTTATGCCAACACTACTGAAAGATTTTCAACGTTCAAAGGTCCAACAAGAATTAATTCGTTGCCCAGGTAATTATTGGATTAGTTTAATGTAAATACAGTACGATCTAAAAAAAAATCAGAAAATTGAATTGAATTCGCGTCAGGGTTTCAATAGGTATCGGGTTTACCAATAAGAAAGCTGGGATTTCAAAATACAATAATGAAAGAGATTTTGATGTACTTTTTTCTTATTTCGTAGACGATTTTATAACATTGATTATGGAATTCAACATCTTTCATATGTCCGCTTTCCAGCATTCTCTCAGCCCAATTTTCCATGGCTCTAGGACAAACTGCTGACTATTTCGTTGATAGCGCTCTCAATATTAGTTTCAAGTTGATCCAAAGTTGCCGGTTTGTTGGAGTAAGAAGTTGATTTTATGAAACCCCACAGCAAAATGTGAGATCAGACGATCGAGGTGGTCAATAGACAGCCATTATTTGAGATAACCGAACTTGCTATTCAGCAAATTGATTGTTTCGGTCGCTGTATGGCATATGGCTCTGTCCTGTTGGAACCATCCAAGTCCAGTTCATCAATATGTTCGAAGAAGTGACGGATCATACCTCGATAATGCTCGCCATTTACGGCTCATACGTTTCCAACACCGTCACGAAAGGAATATGGCCCAATGACACCGCCAGCATGAATTCCGCACAAGACCGTCAGTTTTTGTGGATGCAAAGGCTTCTCAACTGTTCCTTATTCTCGTGAACATTGTCCTTAACGGCTGCAATATTTTCGGCGCTCCTTGCATTTCTTGATCTTGAAGGAGGCTTCACATCGAATAGCGCGAATTTCGATTCAAACTTTTGTACTAAACGCAGTATAGCCGATTCAAAAGGACTATTTTTAGCACTGAAATATTGACGAAGTGCGCGAAAACACTGTTTTACAGATCACTTATTTTCGTAATACTTTTGTATAATTTTGGAACGCTGTTCATTTATGTAGTTCGACATCATGAATTGTTGATGTTTCCTGAAAAATAAAAAGCTTGACAGTTGACGTTTACTCAAAGCGGAGAGTTTTTATGACGTTTTGAAATCTCCGCGTCCCTATTGGTGAACCCTGTATTAACATTATTTCAAATCAAAATAATTCCTATGAACGAAATGAATTAAAATATATTTAATTTTTAAGAACACGACCGGTTTCGGCGGTCAGGTCATTTTCAAGTGGTCAACTACAGGAAATTAACTTATATAAGTACTAGCCTAACTTCATATTAACTAGTGGAGAGGTTTTAATGTCTAGATGGGTATTGAGTCTGATTTCACAAGGGTTTCTACAAAATTTATTGACTTCTAAACATTACAACACATTCATTTCCTTTCCTTTGTCGCAGTTATGAAGAATTTTGATATTGTCTAATGTTATTGACTGTTTTATGGTTTTTATATGTTCACATATTGGAAAATTATTGTCAGATGATAAATGTTCTTGGAATATGCTTTCAAAATTCCTACCTGGTTGTCGAACATAAGTTACCGTACACTCATTGCAAGCAATTTTGTTAACTCCTGATTTTTAATTTGTTTGTTTTTGTTTAGTATTGAATTATAATTTGCGGAAATTATAAAATATATTTTACTTCATCTTTGTTGAAAATGAATTTCCAAAAATGAACGAATCATCAATATTACTCAAAAATTCCAATGAAAAACATATTATGTAACTAATGCATTTCACAATAAAAACTGTGAGTTCTCATATAAAACCAAGTCGGTTCCTTCAATGCACTTATTCTTATGTCATAAATTGATTAATAATTATCTATAGTTGTTCATCAAGTATTTGAATCTATCGCAATTTTTATTCATAGCATTCACAAAGTTTTTCATTAGCCCAAGTTTAATGTGAAGAGGAGACAGAAGGATATGTTTGGGGCTACAAGAGTTTCAAACTTAAGAATTTGAGATCCTGATTGAAATTCGTTCTTTCTGGCCAAATTTCTGTTATATAACGCTGATTTACTGCATGACTGTTCCATAGACAAAGAAAGCAGCAATATTTTCTAAATCTAACCTCCCTGAAGTCTCACTAAAATTCCTATAACTTTTGAGTCCCCACATATTTGGTATTTATACTTGTAGTTTATTTTATTCGAAACACTGTGCATATTTTCATAACTTTCTTTTGAACTGTATTTAAACGAATCTTAATAAATAAACGAAAGTCCGAGGGGGAATGCTCAATATCAAGTTGCTGCATTAAATCATCAATATCAGAACACTAACACAGCGAATTTTTCATACTGTAGAATGCAGTAAACCGAGCATGTCTTTTTCTGATATTCGTAATTTTCGTTTTATGGGCTAATAAGTTCCATTCCTTAAGATGGGAACCAAGAAGTTTGGATTGTTGCTTCGATAACCCCCAATCACATACTGGAGTAAAAGTGAGGACGGTGCACTGTTCTTCGAAGTTGCCTGATGATGCATTGTCTACAGTATCTTCCAAAAGAACATTTTGCGGATTTAAAGGTGGTAAATCTGCATTATGAGGAACAGGTCGCATTGCAGACTGCAAATTTGGATAATCCATCTTGCTCTTTGCCTTTTTGAAATACCCTTCAATCTTTGTCAGGCAAACATAGCAATCGTCTATATGATTAGTGGGTTCTCGCCATACTATAAAGACTGCAAAAGGCATACTTTTCCTCTTCACATTCATCCACTGCACTGATGATACACTACAATTAACACAGCACACATGGGAAGCCCACTGCTTGTCATGATCTCGAATTGAAACACCGAAATGTAAGAAGTATTTCACCATAAATTCTCCACAAATACAAAACAATATGTTAGGAGAGATTTTGCAACTGCGGCGCGTTTGTCCCAATATTTCTGTTTTTGAAACACTAACCGAACCTCTCACTTCGAAACTCAACAGGAGATTGATTTATAATCTTATTTGTGCGTATACTATAGTAAACAACACAGTTCAGGTATAAAATTCATTGCAGTTAACCGTCCCCTCAATATATTTATTACCCGCAAGTATTAAAGGATCTTATTGAGCTATGGAATAGTGGTATGTGTTAGGGCTTTAGGAATATGTTAGAAGAATATCTCCATTTAGGGAATAAAGGTCTACTTTGTATTACGAAAATCTTGTCAACCAGTGTAATTGACAATAACAAATATTGTATTATTTTAATAATGACTACCGTGGGATATTGAAAAAAAAATACCATCCCTATTGGAAAATCCTTCATATGTTCATAAACTCATATTTGATTTGTGTTTGCATTTCAGATCGTTGCCCAAAAAGATGACACGTTCGGATTCTGAGCCAGGTTCCAGTAGGATTCCTTTCGGTAAGATACAAGACGGTACCAATATAATAGTCACACCATAAATGTTGTTTTTAATTTTAGCGAATTTTGAAAAGAATAGGACAGAATCGGCGGTCCTTATTTCTTCAAGTTCAATGGAGAAAGCTGTCGAAGAATACATCCAACTGAACTGGCCACGAAGGGCGGAAACGATAACGGTTAGCAGAACAATTCATTCGAACACAGTCAGCGAATCTTCGAGAGATGAAAGATTAGGAGAATCAAAAAACGTAGATGTTGCGTCTGTTGCCAGGTAAATTTTGACTAACTACAAATAGTCAATTTCATTTTATTTGAATGTTTCGTCATTTGAATACTGGATGAGGCCATGGGTTAATGCTAACAAGTTCTTCTACTAAATTAGCTTATAAATATTAAGTAAGTGTAATGTTGATAGTTTTCTTTGATTATAGCGATGTTGTGCACTCGGAATTCTTGCCAGAAGATCAAACGTAAATAAAGAATTTTACCTGAGCGTTATGCAACGTTTAAGAGAAAAAGGCAAGATTTGTGTCAATGAAAACTCATAGTTTTTTATTACGAAAATGCACCATCTCACAAGACCTATCATTGTGAATTAATTTTTGACCAAAAATTCAGCAAATACCATTGAACAACCACCGTATTCACTTGATGTGGTTCCAGCCCACGTTTTTCGTTTTCCAAATTTCAAATTACCCCTTCGAGGTACTCGTTTTGAATCGATAGAAGACATAAAAGAGAATTCGTTTGCGTTCGAAGAATGTTTTGATGATTGGATTATTTGTTGGGGTAAATGTATTATTTTGGAAGGGGCCTACTTTGAAGTCCATACAATAAATTTGGATGAAAAATAAATATTTTGTGGTTTATTGACCAATTCCAACTACTTTTTGACAGAATGTAAAACAAAAATTCAGAAATTTTTCCTCATTTTAAAATTTAATATCTTATAATCAATTTAAAAAGGTGAAATGTTGTTCACTTGAGAAATGTTTGTTTCAGTAATTTTCATTAGATTTTGTTTATAAAGAAAGATCGGATAATCCATCAGAAGATGTTCAGTTTATTAGGAAAAACTTCCTATCAGGTTTTTGTACGAACTCAGGACCATTAATACACGTATCTTTTTTTTTTCGTTCATTATAGTGGTGTAAAAGAGAAAGCCTCACACTTTTTTCATTCTTTTGTGTATTATCATCTCGTATAAGTTTTCGGGAAAAAATAGGAGCAATCACAAGAACAGTCGGAAAATGCAAAAAATTTTGTATTCACTATCGATCATAAATGACGACAGGAACGACTTATTTGTTTTTTTCTGCTTTTATAGTTATGATTTTGGGAAAGCTAGCAGGAATAAAAATCTGGGACAGTTACAAAAAAACACTGGTATATTCGGGAAAACTAAATACATTCTGTCTAAAAAGTACCGGTATTGATCAATCAATCACAAAATATTTATTTTTTATACAACTTTATTGTATTGCCTTCGAAGTAGGCCCCTTCAGAAATAATACATTCACGCTTTTTATGCCCAAACAATCGTTTAAAATGGTACGAATTAATTCGTGAGACACAGAAAGTTCATTGCCTATATTTCTCGAGCTTAAAAATTACCAATTTCAATTACCATTTCGTTCATTTTATCCATATAGACTTCAGTTGAAGATGTTGATGGCCGACCAGAGAGGGGCAAAACTTCCACCTCATCTCGGCAGCTATTGAATGCACTGTACCACTCATATGCACGTGTTTTTGATAAAGTCGATTCACCGTAAGCCTTCTGTAACATTTTCAGCGATTCGGCACACGAAATTCCATCTGCAATACAAAATTTAAGACAAATTCTTTGTTCGTTGTTATCCATTGTAAAAATTGCAAAACACATTTGTGAGAACACGCAAAATCGAGCACTGTGAACAAACTAAATGACAGATCGCGTTCAAACTCCGCGTCAATATAGAAAACAGTTGTGCCAACTTAAGCAACAACAAAAATGTTGACAATCGTTTTAAGCAGATTTTTTGAATAATTAATTCCCGGTACTTTTTCGACAGAATGATCTATAATTTTTGTATGAACGCATTTTTCACCATAATCGCCTATAAGCACCACATATTTGGTTCATTCTATACCCGTCACGTCAAAAAAAATCAGAATAATATCTTGAAATAATGAAATTAATTTCAGGAACACACTAGAATCCCGTCGCGTGTGCTCCAGAGTTCCAGCTATGGCGACAGGCGCAGAAGACGACTCAAGACTTCAAGAGGCAGACAGAATGACAAATCTTCGAGATACAGAAGAGACCCATTTGGTAGATTTCGGGAGGAATGGATCTGATCTCAATACGGTAAAATTCTTGACTGATGAAACGGATGAATGTTCAGAAATGAGTTTCGCACAGTGGGGTGAAATCGACGCCAAACTGTTGGATCCTGAAGCGATGCTCAAATCTTTGGATCAATACACCTCCGAACTGATATCGCAGGCGGAATTGAGGCTTAAATGCAAGCGATCTATTTCTAAAAGTAGTTGTGCTTGCACTGCTGACTAATAATTATTTGAGTACCACGAACTGTTCCAAATACCAAAACTATACTTTAGAGAAAAATGCAAAGTGAGAGTTGTACAAATGTATTGAACAATCTTGATGATTGTTGAATATCGATACTAGTAGCTTAAAAATCAGTATTTTCATTCTATTTCACAAGTTTTAATTCTATTTTAGTAAATAACGTAACTAAATTTTATTTTCTGTTTATTTTAAAGATGATTAGATTTTTCAGTTATTGTTTGATAGAAACCTGTCATCAGGATACTAAACCTTCCAGAGCATATTTGCCTATTTTAAATTGTTTGTATAAATTAGGCTTTTATGTGATGATGAAAACAATTATAAGAATCTTTATTTGAAGCTGTTCAATGATTTCTAATTAAAATTGATTATTTTATCAATCATTCATTTAATTCAATGCATATTTAATCACCATAAATTGTTACATTTATTTCTCCATTTCTTTAGGGTTCACAGGTTTGAACCAATAAAAGTGAGTTTGTTGAGAGCATAAAGGAGCTGTCAAGATAAAATTGCAAATCAAGAAATTCATTAAATATGAATTTATTGGTTGATCCTAGGAAAAAAATTTCACAATTTCGCCATGAAATATGCGACATCAAATTATTGTGTTGCTCACACTCAACGAATTACGAGGTTTCATAAGATTTGATTTTCATGTTTTTTAATTTTATTCCTCTCAATATAAGATGAATGGTCCAGAAACTAACTTTTCTATTGAATGCTGATATGCGAATCATTTTCTCGTATGTTTCATAGATATAAATATTTGAAAATTTTTATAATTTCGTCATATGTATGCAATTTACTTACATCAACTTGTCATGTGTGTTGCTGACACTCCACTATTTATGGGTTTTGATAAGATTAGACTTTTATGTTTTTTTTCATATTCATTCATGCCAGCAAAAGATGAATAATCCAGAAACTAACTTTTCAATTGAATTCCGATATGCGAATCATTTTCTTGTATGCTTCGCAGTTAAGAAAGTATGATTTTTTGTGAGACGCCAGCGTCCCGACATTTGCTGGATTACAGCCCAGTGATAATTGCTAAAGAGAAACGGACACCGGAAATAGGTGCTACGACCCAACAAATCTGGGTATGTGAAGTTTTTCGAAAATCGAAGACCAAAAGTCATTTTCATGAAAAATATTCCAAGGCTATAGTCTTTGATATTTTTCGAGAAATTTCAGGTACTCGATTTCAATGAAAATTTATTCCTGTATACTTTGAACACTTCTCGTTATGAAAATGAAGACGATTTTTGCCTAACTTTAATGGTTTCATAGATATAAATATTTGAAAATTTTTATAATTTCGTCATATGTATTCAATTTACTTACATCAAGTTGTCATGTGTGTTGCTGACCCTCCACAATTTAGGCGTTTTGATAAGATTAGATTTTTATGTTTTTTTTTCATATTCATTCATGCCAGCAAAAGATGAATAATCCAGAAACTAACTTTTCAATTGAATTCCGATATGCGAATCATTTTCTTGTATGCTTCGCAGTTAAGAAAGTATGATTTTTTGTGAGACGCCAGCGTCCCGACATTTGCTGGATTACAGCCCAGTGATAATTGCTAAAGAGAAACGGACACCGGAAATAGGTTCTACGACCCAACAAATCTGGGTATGTGAAGTTTTTCGAAAATCGAAGACCAAAAGTCATTTTCATGAAAAATATTCCAAGGCTATAGTCTTTGATATTTTTCGAGAAATTTCAGGTACTCGATTTCAATGAAAATTTATTCCTGTATACTTTGAACACTTCTCGTTATGAAAATGAAGACGATTTTTGCCTAACTTTAATGGTTTCATAGATATAAATATTTGAAAATTTTTATAATTTCGTCATATGTATTCAATTTACTTACATCAAGTTGTCATGTGTGTTGCTGACCCTCCACAATTTAGGCGTTTTGATAAGATTAGATTTTTATGTTTTTTTTTCATATTCATTCATGCCAGCAAAAGATGAATAATCCAGAAACTAACTTTTCAATTGAATGCCGATATGCGGATCATTTTCTTGTATGCTTCGCAGTTAAGAAAGTATGATTTTTTGTGAGACGCCAGCGTCCCGACATTTGCTGGATTACAGCCCAGTGATAATTGCTAAAGAGAAACGGACACCGGAAATAGGTTCTACGACCCAACAAATCTGGGTATGTGAAGTTTTCGAAAATCGAAGACCAAAAGTCATTTTCATGAAAAATATTCCAAGGCTATAGTCTTTGATATTTTTCGAGAAATTTCAGGTACTCGATTTCAATGAAAATTTATTCCTGTATACTTTGAACACTTCTCGTTATGAAAATGAAGACGATTTTTGCCTAACTTTAATGGTTTCATAGATATAAATATTTGAAAATTTTTATAATTTCGTCATATGTATTCAATTTACTTACATCAAGTTGTCATGTGTGTTGCTGACCCTCCACAATTTAGGCGTTTTGATAAGATTAGATTTTTATGTTTTTTTTTCATATTCATTCATGCCAGCAAAAGATGAATAATCCAGAAACTAACTTTTCAATTGAATTCCGATATGCGAATCATTTTCTTGTATGCTTCGCAGTTAAGAAAGTATGATTTTTGTGAGACGCCAGCGTCCTGACATTTGCTGGATTACAGCCCAGTGATAATTGCTAAAGAGAAACGGACACCGGAAATAGGTTCTACGACCCAACAAATCTGGGTATGTGAAGTTTTCGAAAATCGAAGACCAAAAGTCATTTTCATGAAAAATATTCCAAGGCTATAGTCTTTGATATTTTTCGAGAAATTTCAGGTACTCGATTTCAATGAAAATTTATTCCTGTATACTTTGAACACTTCTCGTTATGAAAATGAAGACGATTTTTGCCTAACTTTAATGGTTTCATAGATATAAATATTTGAAAATTTTATAATTTCGTCATATGTATTCAATTTACTTACATCAAGTTGTCATGTGTGTTGCTGACCCTCCACAATTTAGAGGTTTTGATAAGATTAGATTTTTATGTTTTTTTTCATATTCATTCCTGCCAGCAAAAGATGAATAATTCAGAAACTAACTTTTTAATTGAATGCCGATATGCGGATCATTTTCTTGTATGCTTCGCAGTTAAGAAAGTATGATTTTTTTTGTGAGACGCCAGCGTCCTGACATTTGCTGGATTACAGCCCAGTGATAATTGCTAAAGAGAAACGGACACCGGAAATAGGTTCTACGACCCAACAAATCTGGGTATGTGAAGTTTTTCGAAAATCGAAGACCAAAAGTCATTTTCATGAAAAATATTCCAAGGCTATAGTCTTTGATATTTTCGAGAAATTTCAGGTACTCGATTTCAATGAAAATTGATTCCTGTATACTTTGAACACTTCTCGTTATGAAAATGAAGACGATTTTTGCCTAACTTTAATGGTTTCATAGATATAAATATTTGAAATTTTTATAATTTCGTCATATGTATTCAATTTACTTACATCAAGTTGTCATGTGTGTTGCTGACCCTCCACAATTTAGGCGTTTTGATAAGATTAGATTTTTATGTTTTTTTTTCATATTCATTCATGCCAGCAAAAGATGAATAATCCAGAAACTAACTTTTCAATTGAATGCCGATATGCGGATCATTTTCTTGTATGCTTCGCAGTTAAGAAAGTATGATTTTTTGTGAGACGCCAGCGTCCCGACATTTGCTGGATTACAGCCCAGTGATAATTGCTAAAGAGAAACGGACACCGGAAATAGGTTCTACGACCCAACAAATCTGGGTATGTGAAGTTTTTCGAAAATCGAAGACCAAAAGTCATTTTCATGAAAAATATTCCAAGGCTATAGTCTTTGATATTTTCGAGAAATTTCAGGTACTCGATTTCAATGAAAATTTATTCCTGTATACTTTGAACACTTCTCGTTATGAAAATGAAGACGATTTTTGCCTAACTTTAATGGTTTCATAGATATAAATATTTGAAAATTTTTATAATTTCGTCATATGTATTCAATTTACTTACATCAAGTTGTCATGTGTGTTGCTGACCCTCCACAATTTAGGCGTTTTGATAAGATTAGATTTTTATGTTTTTTTTTCATATTCATTCATGCCAGCAAAAGATGAATAATCCAGAAACTAACTTTTCAATTGAATGCCGATATGCGGATCATTTTCTTGTATGCTTCGCAGTTAAGAAAGTATGATTTTTGTGAGACGCCAGCGTCCCGACATTTGCTGGATTACAGCCCAGTGATAATTGCTAAAGAGAAACGGACACCGGAAATAGGTTCTACGACCCAACAAATCTGGGTATGTGAAGTTTTTCGAAAATCGAAGACCAAAAGTCATTTTCATGAAAAATATTCCAAGGCTATAGTCTTTGATATTTTTCGAGAAATTTCAGGTACTCGATTTCAATGAAAATTTATTCCTGTATACTTTGAACACTTCTCGTTATGAAAATGAAGACGATTTTTGCCTAACTTTAATGGTTTCATAGATATAAATATTTGAAAATTTTTATAATTTCGTCATATGTATTCAATTTACTTACATCAAGTTGTCATGTGTGTTGCTGACCCTCCACAATTTAGGCGTTTTGATAAGATTAGATTTTTATGTTTTTTTTCATATTCATTCATGCCAGCAAAAGATGAATAATCCAGAAACTAACTTTTCAATTGAATGCCGATATGCGGATCATTTTCTTGTATGCTTCGCAGTTAAGAAAGTATGATTTTTTGTGAGACGCCAGCGTCCCGACATTTGCTGGATTACAGCCCAGTGATAATTGCTAAAGAGAAACGGACACCGGAAATAGGTTCTACGACCCAACAAATCTGGGTATGTGAAGTTTTTCGAAAATCGAAGACCAAAAGTCATTTTCATGAAAAATATTCCAAGGCTATAGTCTTTGATATTTTTCGAGAAATTTCAGGTACTCGATTTCAATGAAAATTTATTCCTGTATACTTTGAACACTTCTCGTTATGAAAATGAAGACGATTTTTGCCTAACTTTAATGGTTTCATAGATATAAATATTTGAAAATTTTATAATTTCGTCATATGTATTCAATTTACTTACATCAAGTTGTCATGTGTGTTGCTGACCCTCCACAATTTAGGCGTTTTGATAAGATTAGATTTTTATGTTTTTTTCATATTCATTCCTGCCAGCAAAAGATGAATAATCCAGAAACTAACTTTTCAATTGAATGCCGATATGCGGATCATTTTCTTGTATGCTTCGCAGTTAAGAAAGTATGATTTTTGTGAGACGCCAGCGTCCTGACATTTGCTGGATTACAGCCCAGTGATAATTGCTAAAGAGAAACGGACACCGGAAATAGGTTCTACGACCCAACAAATCTGGGTATGGGAAGTTTTCGAGAATCGAAGACCAAAAGTCATTTTCATGAAAAATATTCCAAGGCTATAGTCTTTGATATTTTTCGAGAAATTTCAGGTACTCGATTTCAATGAAAATTGATTCCTGTATACTTTGAACACTTCTCTTATGAAAATGAAGACGATTTTTGCCTAACTTTAATGGTTTCATAGATATAAATATTTGAAAATTTTATAATTTCGTCATATGTATGCAATTTACTTACATCAAGTTGTCATGTGTGTTGCTGACCCTCCACAATTTAGGCGTTTTGATAAGATTAGATTTTTATGTTTTTTTCATATTCATTCATGCCAGCAAAAGATGAATAATCCAGAAACTAACTTTTCAATTGAATGCCGATATGCGGATCATTTTCTTGTATGCTTCGCAGTTAAGAAAGTATGATTTTTGTGAGACGCCAGCGTCCTGACATTTGCTGGATTACAGCCCAGTGATAATTGCTAAAGAGAAACGGACACCGGAAATAGGTTCTACGACCCAACAAATCTGGGTATGTGAAGTTTTCGAAAATCGAAGACCAAAAGTCATTTTCATGAAAAATATTCCAAGGCTATAGTCTTTGATATTTTTCGAGAAATTTCAGGTACTCGATTTCAATGAAAATTGATTCCTGTATACTTTGAACACTTCTCGTTATGAAAATGAAGACGATTTTTGCCTAACTTTAATGGTTTCATAGATATAAATATTTGAAAATTTTATAATTTCGTCATATGTATTCAATTTACTTACATCAAGTTGTCATGTGTGTTGCTGACCCTCCACAATTTAGGCGTTTTGATAAGATTAGATTTTTATGTTTTTTTCATATTCATTCATGCCAGCAAAAGATGAATAATCCAGAAACTAACTTTTCAATTGAATGCCGATATGCGGATCATTTTCTTGTATGCTTCGCAGTTAAGAAAGTATGATTTTTTGTGAGACGCCAGCGTCCCGACATTTGCTGGATTACAGCCCAGTGATAATTGCTAAAGAGAAACGGACACCGGAAATAGGTTCTACGACCCAACAAATCTGGGTATGGGAAGTTTTTCGAGAATCGAAGACCAAAAGTCATTTTCATGAAAAATATTCCAAGGCTATAGTCTTTGATATTTTTCGAGAAATTTCAGGTACTCGATTTCAATGAAAATTTATTCCTGTATACTTTGAACACTTCTCGTTATGAAAATGAAGACGATTTTTGCCTAACTTTAATGGTTTCATAGATATAAATATTTGAAAATTTTTATAATTTCGTCATATGTATGCAATTTACTTACATCAAGTTGTCATGTGTGTTGCTGACCCTCCACAATTTAGGCGTTTTGATAAGATTAGATTTTTATGTTTTTTTTTCATATTCATTCATGCCAGCAAAAGATGAATAATCCAGAAACTAACTTTTCAATTGAATGCCGATATGCGGATCATTTTCTTGTATGCTTCGCAGTTAAGAAAGTATGATTTTTTGTGAGACGCCAGCGTCCCGACATTTGCTGGATTACAGCCCAGTGATAATTGCTAAAGAGAAACGGACACCGGAAATAGGTTCTACGACCCAACAAATCTGGGTATGTGAAGTTTTTCGAAAATCGAAGACCAAAAGTCATTTTCATGAAAAATATTCCAAGGCTATAGTCTTTGATATTTTTCGAGAAATTTCAGGTACTCGATTTCAATGAAAATTGATTCCTGTATACTTTGAACACTTCTCCTTATGAAAATGAAGACGATTTTTGCCTAACTTTAATGGTTTCATAGATATAAATATTTGAAAATTTTTATAATTTCGTCATATGTATGCAATTTACTTACATCAAGTTGTCATGTGTGTTGCTGACCCTCCACAATTTAGGCGTTTTGATAAGATTAGATTTTTATGTTTTTTTTTCATATTCATTCATGCCAGCAAAAGATGAATAATCCAGAAACTAACTTTTCAATTGAATGCCGATATGCGGATCATTTTCTTGTATGCTTCGCAGTTAAGAAAGTATGATTTTTTGTGAGACGCCAGCGTCCCGACATTTGCTGGATTACAGCCCAGTGATAATTGCTAAAGAGAAACGGACACCGGAAATAGGTTCTACGACCCAACAAATCTGGGTATGTGAAGTTTTTCGAAAATCGAAGACCAAAAGTCATTTTCATGAAAAATATTCCAAGGCTATAGTCTTTGATATTTTTCGAGAAATTTCAGGTACTCGATTTCAATGAAAATTGATTCCTGTATACTTTGAACACTTCTCCTTATGAAAATGAAGACGATTTTTGCCTAACTTTAATGGTTTCATAGATATAAATATTTGAAAATTTTATAATTTCGTCATATGTATGCAATTTACTTACATCAAGTTGTCATGTGTGTTGCTGACACTCCACAATTTAGGGTTTTGATAAGATTAGATTTTTATGTTTTTTTCATATTCATTCCTGCCAGCAAAAGATGAATAATCCAGAAACTAACTTTTCAATTGAATGCTAATATGCGGATCATTTTCTTGTATGCTTCGCAGTTAAGAAAGTATGATTTTTTGTGAGACGCCAGCGTCCCGACATTTGCTGGATTACAGCCCAGTGATAATTGCTAAAGAGAAACGGACACCGGAAATAGGTTCTACGACCCAACAAATCTGGGTATGTGAAGTTTTCGAAAATCGAAGACCAAAAGTCATTTTCATGAAAAATATTCCAAGGCTATAGTCTTTGATATTTTTCGAGAAATTTCAGGTACTCGATTTCAATGAAAATTGATTCCTGTATACTTTCAACACTTCTCGTTATGAAAATGAAGACGATTTTTGCCTAACTTTAATGGTTTCATAGATATAAATATTTGAAAATTTTTATAATTTCGTCATATGTATTCAATTTACTTACATCAAGTTGTCATGTGTGTTGCTGACCCTCCACAATTTAGGCGTTTTGATAAGATTAGATTTTTATGTTTTTTTCATATTCATTCATGCCAGCAAAAGATGAATAATCCAGAAACTAACTTTTCAATTGAATGCCGATATGCGGATCATTTTCTTGTATGCTTCGCAGTTAAGAAAGTATGATTTTTGTGAGACGCCAGCGTCCCGACATTTGCTGGATTACAGCCCAGTGATAATTGCTAAAGAGAAACGGACACCGGAAATAGGTTCTACGACCCAACAAATCTGGGTATGTGAATTTTTCGAAAATCGAAGACCAAAAGTCATTTTCATGAAAAATATTCCAAGGCTATAGTCTTTGATATTTTTCGAGAAATTTCAGGTACTCGATTTCAATGAAAATTGATTCCAGTATACAATCAACACTGCTCGTTATGAAAATGAAGACGATTTTTGCCTAACTTTAATGGTTTCATAGATATAAATATTTGAAAATTTTTATAATTTCGTCATATGTATGCAATTTACTTACATCAAGTTGTCATGTGTGTTGCTGACCCTCCACAATTTAGGCGTTTTGATAAGATTAGATTTTTATGTTTTTTTTCATATTCATTCCTGCCAGCAAAAGATGAATAATCCAGAAACTAACTTTTCAATTGAATGCTGATATGCGGATCATTTTCTTGTATGCTTCGCAGTTAAGAAAGTATGATTTTTTGTGAGACGCCAGCGTCCTGACATTTGCTGGATTACAGCCCAGTGATAATTGCTAAAGAGAAACGGACACCGGAAATAGGTTCTACGACCCAACAAATCTGGGTATGTGAAGTTTTTCGAAAATCGAAGACCAAAAGTCATTTTCATGAAAAATATTCCAAGGCTATAGTCTTTGATATTTTTCGAGAAATTTCAGGTACTCGATTTCAATGAAAATTGATTCCAGTATACATTGAACCCTGCTCGTTATGAAAATGAAGACGATTTTTGCCTAACTTTAATGGTTTCATAGATATAAATATTTGAAAATTTTATAATTTCGTCATATGTATTCAATTTACTTACATCAAGTTGTCATGTGTGTTGCTGACCCTCCACAATTTAGGCGTTTTGATAAGATTAGATTTTTATGTTTTTTTTTCATATTCATTCCTGCCAGCAAAAGATGAATAATCCAGAAACTAACTTTTCAATTGAATGCTGATATGCGGATCATTTTCTTGTATGCTTCGCAGTTAAGAAAGTATGATTTTTTGTGAGACGCCAGCGTCCCGACATTTGCTGGATTACAGCCCAGTGATAATTGCTAAAGAGAAACGGACACCGGAAATAGGTTCTACGACCCAACAAATCTGGGTATGTGAAGTTTTTCGAAAATCGAAGACCAAAAGTCATTTTCATGAAAAATATTCCAAGGCTATAGTCTTTGATATTTTTCGAGAAATTTCAGGTACTCGATTTCAATGAAAATTGATTCCAGTATACAATCAATCCTGCTCGTTATGAAAATGAAGACGATTTTTGCCTATCTTTAATGGTTTCATAGATATAAATATTTGAAATTTATTATAATTTTGTCAAACGTATGCAATTTACTTACATCAAGTTGTCATGTGTGTTGCTGACCCTCCACAATTTAGGCGTTTTGATAAGATTAGATTTTTATGTTTTTTTTCATATTCATTCCTGCCAGCAAAAGATGAATAATCCAGAAACTAACTTTTCAATTGAATGCCGATATGCGGATCATTTTCTTGTATGCTTCGCAGTTAAGAAAGTATGATTTTTTGTGAGACGCCAGCGTCCCGACATTTGCTGGATTACAGCCCAGTGATAATTGCTAAAGAGAAACGGACACCGGAAATAGGTTCTACGACCCAACAAATCTGGGTATGTGAAGTTTTTCGAAAATCGAAGACCAAAAGTCATTTTCATGAAAAATATTCCAAGGCTATAGTCTTTGATATTTTTCGAGAAATTTCAGGTACTCGATTTCAATGAAAATTGATTCCTGTATACAATCAACCCTGCTCGTTATGAAAATGAAGACGATTTTTGCCTAACTTTAATGGTTTCATAGATATAAATATTTGAAAATTTTTATAATTTCGTCATATGTATTCAATTTACTTACATCAAGTTGTCATGTGTGTTGCTGACACTCCACAATTTAGGGTTTTGATAAGATTAGATTTTTATGTTTTTTTTTCATATTCATTCCTGCCAGCAAAAGATGAATAATCCAGAAACTAACTTTTCAATTGAATGCCGATATGCGGATCATTTTCTTGTATGCTTCGCAGTTAAGAAAGTATGATTTTTTGTGAGACGCCAGCGTCCCGACATTTGCTGGATTACAGCCCAGTGATAATTGCTAAAGAGAAACGGACACCGGAAATAGGTTCTACGACCCAACAAATCTGGGTATGTGAAGTTTTTCGAAAATCGAAGACCAAAAGTCATTTTCATGAAAAATATTCCAAGGCTATAGTCTTTGATATTTTTCGAGAAATTTCAGGTACTCGATTTCAATGAAAATTTATTCCTGTATACTTTGAACACTTCTCGTTATGAAAATGAAGACGATTTTTGCCTAACTTTAATGGTTTCATAGATATAAATATTTGAAATTTTTATAATTTCGTCATATGTATTCAATTTACTTACATCAAGTTGTCATGTGTGTTGCTGACCCTCCACAATTTAGGCGTTTTGATAAGATTAGATTTTTATGTTTTTTTCATATTCATTCCTGCCAGCAAAAGATGAATAATCCAGAAACTAACTTTTCAATTGAATGCCGATATGCGGATCATTTTCTTGTATGCTTCGCAGTTAAGAAAGTATGATTTTTTGTGAGACGCCAGCGTCCTGACATTTGCTGGATTACAGCCCAGTGATAATTGCTAAAGAGAAACGGACACCGGAAATAGGTTCTACGACCCAACAAATCTGGGTATGTGAAGTTTTTCGAAAATCGAAGACCAAAAGTCATTTTCATGAAAAATATTCCAAGGCTATAGTCTTTGATATTTTTCGAGAAATTTCAGGTACTCGATTTCAATGAAAATTGATTCCTGTATACTTTGAACACTTCTCCTTATGAAAATGAAGACGATTTTTGCCTAACTTTAATGGTTTCATAGATATAAATATTTGAAAATTTTATAATTTCGTCATATGTATTCAATTTACTTACATCAAGTTGTCATGTGTGTTGCTGACCCTCCACAATTTAGGCGTTTTGATAAGATTAGATTTTTATGTTTTTTTCATATTCATTCCTGCCAGCAAAAGATGAATAATCCAGAAACTAACTTTTCAATTGAATGCCGATATGCGGATCATTTTCTTGTATGCTTCGCAGTTAAGAAAGTATGATTTTTTGTGAGACGCCAGCGTCCTGACATTTGCTGGATTACAGCCCAGTGATAATTGCTAAAGAGAAACGGACACCGAAAATAGGTTCTACGACCCAACAAATCTGGGTATGTGAAGTTTTTCGAAAATCGAAGACCAAAAGTCATTTTCATGAAAAATATTCCAAGGCTATAGTCTTTGATATTTTTCGAGAAATTTCAGGTACTCGATTTCAATGAAAATTGATTCCTGTATACTTTGAACACTTCTCCTTATGAAAATGAAGACGATTTTTGCCTAACTTTAATGGTTTCATAGATATAAATATTTGAAAATTTTTATAATTTCGTCATATGTATTCAATTTACTTACATCAAGTTGTCATGTGTGTTGCTGACCCTCCACAATTTAGGCGTTTTGATAAGATTAGATTTTTATGTTTTTTTTTCATATTCATTCCTGCCAGCAAAAGATGAATAATTCAGAAACTAACTTTTCAATTGAATGCCGATATGCGGATCATTTTCTTGTATGCTTCGCAGTTAAGAAAGTATGATTTTTTGTGAGACGCCAGCGTCCCGACATTTGCTGGATTACAGCCCAGTGATAATTGCTAAAGAGAAACGGACACCGGAAATAGGTTCTACGACCCAACAAATCTGGGTATGTGAAGTTTTTCGAAAATCGAAGACCAAAAGTCATTTTCATGAAAAATATTCCAAGGCTATAGTCTTTGATATTTTTCGAGAAATTTCAGGTACTCGATTTCAATGAAAATTTATTCCTGTATACAATCAACACTGCTCGTTATGAAAATGAAGACGATTTTTGCCTAACTTTAATGGTTTCATAGATATAAATATTTGAAAATTTTATAATTTCGTCATATGTATTCAATTTACTTACATCAAGTTGTCATGTGTGTTGCTGACCCTCCACAATTTAGGCGTTTTGATAAGATTAGATTTTTATGTTTTTTTCATATTCATTCCTGCCAGCAAAAGATGAATAATCCAGAAACTAACTTTTCAATTGAATGCCGATATGCGGATCATTTTCTTGTATGCTTCGCAGTTAAGAAAGTATGATTTTTTGTGAGACGCCAGCGTCCTGACATTTGCTGGATTACAGCCCAGTGATAATTGCTAAAGAGAAACGGACACCGGAAATAGGTTCTACGACCCAACAAATCTGGGTATGTGAAGTTTTTCGAAAATCGAAGACCAAAAGTCATTTTCATGAAAAATATTCCAAGGCTATAGTCTTTGATATTTTTCGAGAAATTTCAGGTACTCGATTTCAATGAAAATTTATTCCAGTATACAATCAACCCTGCTCGTTATGAAAATGAAGACGATTTTTACCTAACTTTAATGGTTTCATAGATATAAATATTTGAAAATTTTTATAATTTCGTCATATGTATTCAATTTACTTACATCAAGTTGTCATGTGTGTTGCTGACCCTCCACAATTTAGGCGTTTTGATAAGATTAGATTTTTATGTTTTTTTTTTCATATTCATTCATGCCAGCAAAAGATGAATAATCCAGAAACTAACTTTTCAATTGAATGCCGATATGCGGATCATTTTCTTGTATGCTTCGCAGTTAAGAAAGTATGATTTTTGTGAGACGCCAGCGTCCTGACATTTGCTGGATTACAGCCCAGTGATAATTGCTAAAGAGAAACGGACACCGGAAATAGGTTCTACGACCCAACAAATCTGGGTATGTGAATTTTTCGAAAATCGAAGACCAAAAGTCATTTTCATGAAAAATATTCCAAGGCTATAGTCTTTGATATTTTTCGAGAAATTTCAGGTACTCGATTTCAATGAAAATTGATTCCAGTATACATTGAACCCTGCTCGTTATGAAAATGAAGACGATTTTTGCCTAACTTTAATGGTTTCATAGATATAAATATTTGAAAATTTTTATAATTTCGTCATATGTATGCAATTTACTTACATCAAGTTGTCATGTGTGTTGCTGACCCTCCACAATTTAGGGTTTTGATAAGATTAGATTTTTATGTTTTTTTTTCATATTCATTCCTGCCAGCAAAAGATGAATAATCCAGAAACTAACTTTTCAATTGAATGCCGATATGCGGATCATTTTCTTGTATGCTTCGCAGTTAAGAAAGTATGATTTTTTGTGAGACGCCAGCGTCCCGACATTTGCTGGATTACAGCCCAGTGATAATTGCTAAAGAGAAACGGACACCGGAAATAGGTTCTACGACCCAACAAATCTGGGTATGTGAAGTTTTTCGAAAATCGAAGACCAAAAGTCATTTTCATGAAAAATATTCCAAGGCTATAGTCTTTGATATTTTTCGAGAAATTTCAGGTACTCGATTTCAATGAAAATTGATTCCAGTATACAATCAACCCTGCTCGTTATGAAAATGAAGACGATTTTTGCCTAACTTTAATGGTTTCATAGATATAAATATTTGAAAATTTTTATAATTTCGTCATATGTATGCAATTTACTTACATCAAGTTGTCATGTGTGTTGCTGACCCTCCACAATTTAGGCGTTTTGATAAGATTAGATTTTTATGTTTTTTTTCATATTCATTCCTGCCAGCAAAAGATGAATAATCCAGAAACTAACTTTTCAATTGAATGCTGATATGCGAATCATTTTCTTGTATGCTTCGCAGTTAAGAAAGTATGATTTTTTGTGAGACGCCAGCGTCCCGACATTTGCTGGATTACAGCCCAGTGATAATTGCTAAAGAGAAACGGACACCGGAAATAGGTTCTACGACCCAACAAATCTGGGTATGTGAAGTTTTCGAAAATCGAAGACCAAAAGTCATTTTCATGAAAAATATTCCAAGGCATATAGTCTTTGATATTTTTCGAGAAATTTCAGGTACTCGATTTCAATGAAAATTGATTCCAGTATACATTGAACCCTGCTCGTTATGAAAATGAAGACGATTTTTGCCTATCTTTAATGGTTTCATAGATATAAATATTTGAAAATTTTTAGAATTTCGTCATATGTATTCAATTTACTTACATCAAGTTGTCATGTGTGTTGCTGACCCTCCACAATTTAGGCGTTTTGATAAGATTAGATTTTTATGTTTTTTTTCATATTCATTCCTGCCAGCAAAAGATGAATAATCCAGAAACTAACTTTTCAATTGAATGCTGATATGCGAATCATTTTCTTGTATGCTTCGCAGTTAAGAAAGTATGATTTTTTGTGAGACGCCAGCGTCCCGACATTTGCTGGATTACAGCCCAGTGATAATTGCTAAAGAGAAACGGACACCGGAAATAGGTTCTACGACCCAACAAATCTGGGTATGTGAAGTTTTTCGAAAATCGAAGACCAAAAGTCATTTTCATGAAAAATATTCCAAGGCTATAGTCTTTGATATTTTTCGAGAAATTTCAGGTACTCGATTTCAATGAAAATTGATTCCAGTATACAATCAACACTGCTCGTTATGAAAATGAAGACGATTTTTGCCTAACTTTAATGGTTTCATAGATATAAATATTTGAAAATTTTTATAATTTCGTCATATGTATGCAATTTACTTACATCAAGTTGTCATGTGTGTTGCTGACCCTCCACAATTTAGGCGTTTTGATAAGATTAGATTTTTATGTTTTTTTTCATATTCATTCCTGCCAGCAAAAGATGAATAATCCAGAAACTAACTTTTCATTTGAATGCTGATATGCGGATCATTTTCTTGTATGCTTCGCAGTTAAGAAAGTATGATTTTTTTTGTGAGACGCCAGCGTCCCGACATTTGCTGGATTACAGCCCAGTGATAATTGCTAAAGAGAAACGGACACCGGAAATAGGTGCTACGACCCAACAAATCTGGGTATGTGAAGTTTTTCGAAAATCGAAGACCAAAAGTCATTTTCATGAAAAATATTCCAAGGCTATAGTCTTTGATATTTTTCGAGAAATTTCAGGTACTCGATTTCAATGAAAATGTATTCCTGTATACAATCAACCCTGCTCGTTATGAAAATGAAGACGATTTTTGCCTAACTTTAATGGTTTCATAGATATAAATATTTGAAAATTTTTATAATTTCGTCATATGTATTCAATTTACTTACATCAAGTTGTCATGTGTGTTGCTGACACTCCACAATTTAGGGGTTTTGATAAGATTAGATTTTTATGTTTTTTTTTCATATTCATTCCTGCCAGCAAAAGATGAATAATCCAGAAACAAACTTTTCAATTGAATGCCGATATGCGGATCATTTTCTTGTATGCTTCGCAGTTAAGAAAGTATGATTTTTTTTGTGAGACGGCAGCGTCCCGACATTTGCTGGATTACAGCCCAGTGATAATTGCTAAAGAGAAACGGACACCGGAAATAGGTTCTACGACCCAACAAATCTGGGTATGTGAAGTTTTTCGAAAATCGAAGACCAAAAGTCATTTTCATGAAAAATATTCCAAGGCTATAGTCTTTGATATTTTTCGAGAAATTTCAGGTACTCGATTTCAATGAAAATTTATTCCAGTATACAATCAACACTTCTCGTTATGAAAATGAAGACGATTTTTGCCTAACTTTAATGGTTTCATAGATATAAATATTTGAAATTTTTATAATTTCGTCATATGTATTCAATTTACTTACATCAAGTTGTCATGTGTGTTGCTGACCTCCACAATTTAGGCGTTTTGATAAGATTAGATTTTTATGTTTTTTTCATATTCATTCATGCCAGCAAAAGATGAATAATCCAGAAACTAACTTTTCAATTGAATGCCGATATGCGGATCATTTTCTTGTATGCTTCGCAGTTAAGAAAGTATGATTTTTGTGAGACGCCAGCGTCCTGACATTTGCTGGATTACAGCCCAGTGATAATTGCTAAAGAGAAACGGACACCGGAAATAGGTTCTACGACCCAACAAATCTGGGTATGTGAATTTTTTCGAAAATCGAAGACCAAAAGTCATTTTCATGAAAAATATTCCAAGGCTATAGTCTTTGATATTTTTCGAGAAATTTCAGGTACTCGATTTCAATGAAAATTGATTCCAGTATACATTGAACCCTGCTCGTTATGAAAATGAAGACGATTTTTGCCTAACTTTAATGGTTTCATAGATATAAATATTTGAAAATTTTTATAATTTCGTCATATGTATGCAATTTACTTACATCAAGTTGTCATGTGTGTTGCTGACCCTCCACAATTTAGGCGTTTTGATAAGATTAGATTTTTATGTTTTTTTTTCATATTCATTCCTGCCAGCAAAAGATGAATAATTCAGAAACTAACTTTTCAATTGAATGCCGATATGCGGATCATTTTCTTGTATGCTTCGCAGTTAAGAAAGTATGATTTTTTGTGAGACGCCAGCGTCCCGACATTTGCTGGATTACAGCCCAGTGATAATTGCTAAAGAGAAACGGACACCGGAAATAGGTTCTACGACCCAACAAATCTGGGTATGTGAAGTTTTTCGAAAATCGAAGACCAAAAGTCATTTTCATGAAAAATATTCCAAGGCTATAGTCTTTGATATTTTTCGAGAAATTTCAGGTACTCGATTTCAATGAAAATTGATTCCAGTATACAATCAACACTGCTCGTTATGAAAATGAAGACGATTTTTGCCTAACTTTAATGGTTTCATAGATATAAATATTTGAAAATTTTTATAATTTCGTCATATGTATGCAATTTACTTACATCAAGTTGTCATGTGTGTTGCTGACCCTCCACAATTTAGGCGTTTTGATAAGATTAGATTTTTATGTTTTTTTTCATATTCATTCCTGCCAGCAAAAGATGAATAATCCAGAAACTAACTTTTCAATTGAATGCTGATATGCGGATCATTTTCTTGTATGCTTCGCAGTTAAGAAAGTATGATTTTTTGTGAGACGCCAGCGTCCCGACATTTGCTGGATTACAGCCCAGTGATAATTGCTAAAGAGAAACGGACACCGGAAATAGGTTCTACGACCCAACAAATCTGGGTATGTGAAGTTTTTCGAAAATCGAAGACCAAAAGTCATTTTCATGAAAAATATTCCAAGGCTATAGTCTTTGATATTTTTCGAGAAATTTCAGGTACTCGATTTCAATGAAAATTTATTCCAGTATACAATCAACCCTGCTCGTTATGAAAATGAAGACGATTTTTGCCTAACTTTAATGGTTTCATAGATATAAATATTTGAAAATTTTTAGAATTTCGTCATATGTATTCAATTTACTTACATCAAGTTGTCATGTGTGTTGCTGACACTCCACAATTTAGGGTTTTGATAAGATTAGATTTTTATGTTTTTTTTTCATATTCATTCCTGCCAGCAAAAGATGAATAATCCAGAAACTAACTTTTCAATTGAATGCCGATATGCGGATCATTTTCTTGTATGCTTCGCAGTTAAGAAAGTATGATTTTTTGTGAGACGCCAGCGTCCCGACATTTGCTGGATTACAGCCCAGTGATAATTGCTAAAGAGAAACGGACACCGGAAATAGGTTCTACGACCCAACAAATCTGGGTATGTGAAGTTTTTCGAAAATCGAAGACCAAAAGTCATTTTCATGAAAAATATTCCAAGGCTATAGTCTTTGATATTTTTCGAGAAATTTCAGGTACTCGATTTCAATGAAAATTTATTCCAGTATACAATCAACCCTGCTCGTTATGAAAATGAAGACGATTTTTGCCTAACTTTAATGGTTTCATAGATATAAATATTTGAAAATTTTTATAATTTCGTCATATGTATGCAATTTACTTACATCAAGTTGTCATGTGTGTTGCTGACACTCCACAATTTAGGGGTTTTGATAAGATTAGATTTTTATGTTTTTTTTCATATTCATTCCTGCCAGCAGAAGATGAATAATCCAGAAACTAACTTTTCAATTGAATGCTGATATGCGAATCATTTTCTTGTATGCTTCGCAGTTAAGAAAGTATGATTTTTTGTGAGACGCCAGCGTCCCGACATTTGCTCCATTACAGCCCAGTGATAATTGTTAAAGAGAAACGGACACCGGAAATAGGTTCTACGACCCAACAAATCTGGGTATGTGAATTTTTTCGAAAATCGAAGACCAAAAGTCATTTTCATGAAAAATATTCCAAGGCTATAGTCTTTGATATTTTTCGAGAAATTTCAGGTACTCGATTTCAATGAAAATTGATTCCAGTATACAATCAACCCTGCTCGTTATGAAAATGAAGACGATTTTTGCCTAACTTTAATGGTTTCATAGATATAAATATTTGAAATTTATTATAATTTCGTCATATGTATGCAATTTACTTACATCAAGTTGTCATGTGTGTTGCTGACCTCCACAATTTAGGGTTTTGATAAGATTAGATTTTTATGTTTTTTCATATTCATTCCTGCCAGCAAAAGATGAATAATCCAGAAACTACCTTTTCAATTGAATGCTGATATGCGAATCATTTTCTTGTATTGTATCGTAGTCAAGAAAGTATGATTTTTTTGTGAGACGCCAGCGTCCCGACATTTGCTGGATTACAGCCCAGTGATAATTGCTAAAGAGAAACGGACACCGGAAATAGGTTCTACGACCCAACAAATCTGGGTATGTGAATTTTTTCGAAAATCGAAGACCAAAAGTCATTTTCATGAAAAATATTCCAAGGCTATAGTCTTTGATATTTTTCGAGAAATTTCAGGTACTCGATTTCAATGAAAATTTATTCCAGTATACAATCAACCCTGCTCGTTATGAAAATGAAGACGATTTTTGCCTAACTTTAATGGTTTCATAGATATAAATATTTGAAAATTTTTATAATTTCGTCATATGTATGCAATTTACTTACATCAAGTTGTCATGTGTGTTGCTGACCCTCCACAATTTAGGCGTTTTGATAAGATTAGATTTTTATGTTTTTTTTCATATTCATTCCTGCCAGCAAAAGATGAATAATCCAGAAACTAACTTTTCAATTGAATGCTGATATGCGAATCATTTTCTTGTATGTATCGTAGTCAAGAAATTATGATTTTTTTTGTGAGACGCCAGCGTCCCGACATTTGCTCGATTACATCCCAGTGATAATTGTTAAAGAGAAACGGACACCGAAAATAGGTTCTACGACCCAACAAATCTGGGTATGTGAATTTTTTCGAAAATCGAAGACCAAAAGTCATTTTCATGAAAAATATTCCAAGGCTATAGTCTTTGATATTTTTCGAGAAATTTCAGGTACTCGATTTCAATGAAAATTGATTCCAGTATACATTGAACCCTGCTCGTTATGAAAATGAAGACGATTTTTGCCTATCTTTAATGGTTTCATAGATATAAATATTTGAAAATTTTTATAATTTCGTCATATGTATGCAATTTACTTACATCAAGTTGTCATGTGTGTTGCTGACCTCCACAATTTAGGGTTTTGATAAGATTAGATTTTTATGTTTTTTTTCATATTCATTCCTGCCAGCAAAAGATGAATAATCCAGAAACTAACTTTTCAATTGAATGCCGATATGCGGATCATTTTCTTGTATGCTTCGCAGTTAAGAAAGTATGATTTTTTTTGTGAGACGCCAGCGTCCCGACATTTGCTGGATTACAGCCCAGTGATAATTGCTAAAGAGAAACGGACACCGGAAATAGGTTCTACGACCCAACAAATCTGGGTATGTGAAGTTTTTCGAAAATCGAAGACCAAAAGTCATTTTCATGAAAAATATTCCAAGGCTATAGTCTTTGATATTTTTCGAGAAATTTCAGGTACTCGATTTCAATGAAAATTTATTCCAGTATACAATCAACCCTGCTCGTTATGAAAATGAAGACGATTTTTGCCTAACTTTAATGGTTTCATAGATATAAATATTTGAAAATTTTATAATTTCGTCATATGTATTCAATTTACTTACATCAAGTTGTCATGTGTGTTGCTGACACTCCACAATTTAGGGTTTTGATAAGATTAGATTTTTATGTTTTTTCATATTCATTCCTGCCAGCAAAAGATGAATAATCCAGAAACTAACTTTTCAATTGAATGCTGATATGCGAATCTTTTTCTTGTATGCTTCGCAGTTAAGAAAGTATGATTTTTTTTGTGAGACGCCAGCGTCCCGACATTTGCTCGATTACATCCCAGTGATAATTGTTAAAGAGAAACGGACACCGGAAATAGGTTCTACGACCCAACAAATCTGGGTATGTGAATTTTTTCGGAAATCGAAGACCAAAAGTCATTTTCATGAAAAATATTCCAAGGCTATAGTCTTTGATATTTTTCGAGAAATTTCAGGTACTCGATTTCAATGAAAATTGATTCCAGTATACAATCAACCCTGCTCGTTATGAAAATGAAGACGATTTTCGCCTAACTTTAATGGTTTCATAGATATAAATATTTGAAAATTTTATAATTTCGTCATATGTATGCAATTTACTTACATCAAGTTGTCATGTGTGATGCTGACACTCCACAATTTAGGGTTTTGATAAGATTAGATTTTTATGTTTTTTTCATATTCATTCCTGCCAGCAAAAGATGAATAATCCAGAAACTAACTTTTCAATTGAATGCTGATATGCGAATCATTTTCTTGTATGTTTCGCAGTTAAGAAATTATGACTTTTTTGTCAGGCGCCAGCCGCCTGACGGTTGTTCCATTAAAGCTCACTAGTAAATATAAGAAAAATGAATATTTTCGGAAATCGAAACCTAAAAGTTTTTATCACCCCAAAAATTTTGGGACACAGGAAATGGGTTCTAATACCTAAAACACTTCGAAATGTAAATTTCATGATCAACCAGTAATGAAAGGATTAATAAAATGCAGTAACATAAATGAAAAACTGAGTTTACTTCAAAACTGGGAAAATTATGTACAGTTCAACTCGGCCAGATATATTTTCAAACAAACAACAAATAAATAAATATACAGTCTTTACATACATTGAAAAAATAGACTAGAAACCTTATGGCTGAATTTCACATAAAAAATATTCTAATACTAAGTAAATGCATTATGGAACAAAAAGCATAACTTCAAGTAAAATCTCTTAAATTAATTAAAAATTAAATTAGACATGCAGAAATAAATAAAATAATTCTAGTTCAAGGAAAATAAATTCCCTACTGATCTGTTCAAATCAATACAAAATGTAATTACTACTTTGTGCAATATTTGATGACAGCTTCAGAACTATTATCATCATTTTTCCTGAACTAGAAATTCCATAATCCAATAATATGATAACTAGACATGCACGAAAAATAAAAATGACATCTATATTTTACTGTATAAATGGAAAAAGTTAGACATCATTTTTTACCCCGCATACAACTTGTAACCTAAAACTGTCTTCGTTTTCATCCATTACAATGAATGAACCTAACCTAGAAATACGTTTTGGCGCATTGTTATCACTATCTGTGTTTCTTGGAACTTCGGATTCCACAGTTTCAAGAGAAGGCTCCACTTGCGCTTCGATCCATTTCTTGCTGTCATTTTGAGGTGGAATTTTCTTCTTACTTTCTTCGATTTTTTTCCAAATACTTGCTATCTTACTGGTGACTTGTTTCTTTGTATTGTTTGATCCGTTTAAACTAGTATTACTATTAGATCTTTGGTTTTGAATTGCTTTTTTTATTGCACCGTTCTGTTGCATCTTTCCCGGTTCACTTTTTAAACTATGACTTGATAGCGAACTTTGAATCCTTCTTGACAAACCACTTTCCCTACTATCCGCACTGGTGGAGCGATTATAGACCTTTGAATTTGCTACCTTACAGTTTCGATCTGAACTGGCTGATTTGAACAAACCAGCTCGAGGTATGCTACTTTTAGTTGGTATTTTTGAAGCAGCACCAGGAATTTTAGAGGAAAAACTAGGAATTTTACTCTTCAACTGAGGCTGAGGTGTTGTTACAGGACTTTCATCTTTGGTGAACGTTCCTTGACGTTCCAAAGGCCTTGGACTATTTTGTTTTCCATCATTACTTGGCTTGGAAATAGTTCGTTTAGGTGAATTTCTTGGAGATACATTTGAAGATGATGGAATTAATTTCTGGGGACTACTATTTCCCGAGAGTGGCTTCAGCATTTTTCCTTGATGCGCTGGAGGTTTAGTTACAGTTTTATTGGATTCGGTATTAACCAATTTTGGGGATGTAGATTTCAGAGAGGACGTCACGTTCTTCACCAAGTTTGACGACATATTTTTTGATGGTTTAATAGATTTTGGAGTGACTTTATTGATGTTACTTCTGGAATACAAAGGTTTCCTTTTTCCTCTTATACCTTTAGGTTGTTCAGGCTCAATATGTTTATCAACCTTTTCATCAGGTTTAACAATTTTTGGTTTCCGAGGAACCCTGTTTATTTCATCTTCACTATCCGAAGCGTCGAATTCATTTTCACATGAACCTAGCGAGTCATTAACAGCGGTTACATCGACTGCAGTTATCATCGGTATATTATTTCTGAGACCCCAACTCTTGTGATAAGTTCTGTAGTTCACAGAGCTTCCAGAATTGTGTTCAGATTCGTCTTCGTTCGATACCAAACTTAACGTTTCGCAGTCGAGTAGTTCGTCGTGATTGGTTTTAGTATCCCTCAATGTTTTGAGCACTTTATTCGCTTCTTTTTCCACCATTTGGTACAAGTCGGAATCGTCGTTGATAGGCGGCGTGTTGCAAACGGGTAAGTCGGGGGAAAACCGAGAATCGTTTAACGTTTGAGTCTTGAATCGTTCTTTATTTAATAATCTTCGTTGAACGAAATTTTTCCGAACGGATATTTTAGATTTCGACGGGCTCGGTTCGGGAGAATTATTGGAAGCATCAGATTCAGTTTCCTTCTGTTGTATCAAATTTTGTTGATGCAAGTTTTGCAGTTGACTAACTTCCAACACTTGAGTCTGATATCTGCTCTTTTCACTTTGCCTACGTTCTTTTGGAGATAATTTGGATACTTTGGAATCCACCGTATACGTTGGTGATGCGTATGTTGTATCATTGATAGATTGTGTAATATCTGTGGCCGTTTTGAAGTTATCCAAGGTAGAATCAGTTTCTACGCACATGTTCTCTTTCTGATTCATCAGGCTTTCCTTCATAACCATTTCTGCGGCAACTGTATACGTCTTATACCTTTCTTTAGCTTGCGCTCTTTTCTGTTTGGACGTGAGACTTTTGCTCAATGTTTTTTGCCGTTTTGGTGTATTCTCGTTACTGCTCGAATTAACATCCGACTGAATGGGTGTAACGCTATTGGCATCTGAAAATTCGGTTGCGTCATTTTCAGTTTGCAAGGTGTTATCGACGTGTGTAAAACAATCTTCGAAAACTTCCGTTTCGCTGCAGATGGCGCTAGTCGCCACGTCAGCCAATGAGTTGCACATGTCAGTTATCTCATTAAGCATGGAAGGCGGGTTAATATTATCAATATCTGTTACACTGTGTAAGTTACTGGAAGACATGAAGTGTAATAAGCTAGAAGGAGCTTTGCCAACTGACATATGTGGAAAATCTTTATTCATCGGTCCGTTAATGATAAAATTCTTCCTCGAACTCGATCCTTCACTAGACAGACTAGGTATACTCTTAGAGCTTACTCCTATTTCCGCTTGGTCTGAATTTGTCATGCAATGATGTTCAAAACTTTCAAAACTTGAGGTGTGGGTGATCGAGTGATTCAAAGCTCTCCTCACCATAATATTCGATGGCAGAGACTTCTTCCTTGTCATTTTCGGACTATTTGGTTTGCTTTCAAGACCCATAATACTGTTTGAAAGGGAATTTAAGTGGGACGGTGGTTGGATATTATCCAACTCAAGAGAAACCAAACTGTTTGCACTCAAAGACATATCAGCTCCTTCCTTGAAAGCTGCAGCAATCTTTGTAGCCTCCATAGCTATTAAAGTTGAATCTGTCATCGTACTTGTGTTAAAAGAGGAAAAATCATTCGAATAAGCTTCTTGCTGATCGATTGCATCAACTTTATCTACAGCAATAGAATCGTTTTCGCTTTCACTCTTAAATGATATAACATTTGGAGTACTTATCGAGATGCTTGGAAAAGTTACTTCATTATGAGAAGAATTCTCATCCCACGTATTGTCGTTCGCGCTGCTCTTGTATAACGAATCTTTGTGTTGAAGGTGAGACGATGCTTGTGAAACTAATTCTGCGGTAAAACGATCTAACGACTCGATCATTGCATCTGGATCGAGCATTCTAGTATCTAAAACGACGGCTGCATCGTTACAACTTCTCTCCAGTCTATCCCCATTCTTGTCGCTGAATACCAGACAATTATTAGAATTGGAATAACTATATTCTGGACTGACGTCTAGAATTTGACCTAGTGACTTGTTCAATCCACTTTTATTCAGCTCTTCGGCAAGATTCTCTCCACTTTGGTTTTTGACAGTGATAATGTTTCTGAAAGCAGAAAAAACGGTATTTAATGATTAAAAATAAATGAAAAAATGTTCATCCAAATATATTGAATACAATCATATTTTATCTTTCTTTTCTCTTTCATTTTTCCTTTTATTTTCTAACTTCGGTACAATTTACTAACAAATTTTATTGGAGCTATATTTATTTAACTACTGGTCTTGAGTGATTTATTTATTTAAATTACTGTAAACGATAAATCGAAGTATACATCCTGTCAAAAAGTACCAGAATTGGTCAGTGGAACACAAAATATTAATTTTTCATCTAAATTTATTGTATCGTCTTCAAATTTTCTTTTGTCTTCTATTGATTCAAAACAGGTGTCCGAAGAGGTAATTTGAGTTTTAGAAAAAGAAAAATGTCGGCCTGAGCCAATCAGGTGAATACGGTGGTTGTTCGATGGTATTTGTTGAGTTTTTGGTCAGAAATTCATTCACAATCCTTTTCATATGCAGCATTATCGTTGTGCAAAATCCGTAAGTTTTCTTTCCACAAATCTGGTATTTTTTGACGAATTTGCTCTCTCAAATGCAGCATAACGCTCAGGTAATATTCTTTATTTACAGTCTGACCTTCTGGCAAGAACTCCAAGTCGCAACACCGCGATAATCAAAGAAAGCAGTCAATGCTACCTTGACTTTTGATCGACGTGGTTTCTTTGGTTTCGGTTTAATTGGAAGGTGCCATTCCGAAGCTTATTCACTGGTTTGCATGTCAAACTCATAAACCCATGTCTCATCACCAGCTACAATGCGTTTTATGCAAGCGGGGTCGGCATTGACTCATTCTAGCATATCTTCAGCGACCTTTACGTGATTGAATTTTTAAAGAAAATTCAGGTCTTTTGGAACTAGTTGTGCAACAAAGCGTTACATGCCCAAACAATCGTTTAAAATGGTACGAAATAATACGTGAGACACAGAAAGTTCATTGCCTACCTCTCTCAAACCTAAATTCCTTCACTTTTTCGATGTTACCTTCAGTTGAAGATGATGGTCGACCAGAAGCGAAGCAAATCCTTCACTACATCTCGGCAGGTGTTGAATGAACTGTACCACTCGTATGCACGTGTTTTTGATAAACTCGATCACCGTAAGCCTTTTGTAACATTTTCTAATAAACTTACCTCTTCTTTGATTTCTTTTGTGAAAAGTTTGGTTGGATCTTTTGGTATTTCGGTGATATTCATCCAAATACCAAAAGATCCAACCAAACTTTTTTATCAGAACACCTAGCACACACAGAATAGGAGAAGAGGAAACTGATTCCAATGAATGTTCAAACTCCAAAAACGTACGGATTGATTAAACTGCATAAGGAAGAAAAATCTGCAATACCTGTAGTGTCATATATAAACACACCATTAGGTAAACTAGCGAAATTCTTGAATCAAAAATTTCTAGACCTCACGAATCTTCACGTATAGTACACTATCTCCAATTCTTTAGATCTCATACATAAACTTTCAAATCTCACAATCTCCCAAGATATTAAGTTAGTCTCTTTGTCAAAAATATGTATCCGAACATTCCAACGGATGAGTTTCTTCCCCTTGTTAAAGATATCTTATCCGAGTTTAACACCGCCATATACCACTAATGAACTTAGCAATCTTTTTCAAATATGCCTATCTCAAAGTTACTTTCAATTTCGATCTAAATTCTTTGAACAAAATTCAGGTCTTCCAATGGGATCACCTCTTAGCCCCCTACTAGCTGACATTTTCATGGATAATTTACAGAAAAACTCAATTTAAACACAGATTTCGCTAAAAAACACATTATTTTCTGGTACAGATATATAGATGACAACTTAGTTGGTTTTCGTGGTACAAACAGACAAATTCAGCAATTTTAAAATTTCCTGAATAAAATACTTTGCCGCATCAGCTTCACTGCTGAAATAGAAAGTAAAAACGCAATTAATATCCTAGACTTAACCATCATAAATTCAAATAAGAATCTCACGTATAAAATTGACAGAAAGGAAACATTCACAGACGCATCGATCCCAATGGACTCGTTCGGTCACAAACTAGCTGCATATGACGCCATGATTGATAGAGCTTACTCTGTTCCCCTTTCGACAGAAAATTTCCAAAATGAACTTAACATCATCAGAAAAATTGCCTTAAATAACAATATACCACAACATTTTCTAAATACAATTATTAAACGCAAAGAACAACGTATTACCTCTCAATTACTATGTGGCATCATAGAAACCCTGGAAAAAAGATACACTAGTGTCAGATACAGCGGCGAATTTTCTAACAAAATCAGTAATTACTTTTCCAATTTCAACATAACTACCTCATTCTCAAGCAGCCCCAACTTAAGCAGATTATTATTCAATGCCAAACAAAAGAACAATAAATTCAAGCAATCAGGAATTTATCAAATCAAATGCAATGAATATCAAGTAGCCTATGTCGGATAAACAGGGAGAAGTTTTGAAGCTAGATTCAAGGAACATATTTCCTCAGATAAACATTCGCCAACATTTGAACACATAAAATCAACCAACCACTCGATATCATTAAACAACCTCAAAATCCTTCATAAATGTAACAAGGGGAGAGAGATGAATTTGTTGGAAAGTTTGGAGATTAACAAACTATGTAAAAACCCACAATTTACTACCCTCGACAGCCAACTAGAGCTTAATGCATCCCCACTACTCAATATCTAGAATACCTCTGTATAGAGAAACAGAAAAGAAGTTAATATTCTTTAGTTTAAATTTAAAAAAATATTCTTTACTAAGGTCATCTTAAGATTTATTCCAAGGGGCTTTTCTGTTTCATATTATTTCTGGGAAAATTGATTACATTTGGATTTTCAATAATTTTTTTTTCCGAGAGAACGAACATCCGGCTTTTGTTATTGTTACTGATATATGTTTGAACATATTATACTTCGATTACCGTTCACAGTAATTTTTCCATCGCTCCATAGCAGTTGTTAAATAACAATCCAAGGAAAACCAAATATTCCAACATTTTTGTCATGTGCACATCAAGTTCTACTAAAAGGAAGCTTTTGTTTTCTGAAGAATTTCAAAAATCAAGATCCTTGAAAACAGGAACACCGCCAGCGACATGTGAAAAAATGGGAAATTATCAAAAGATGGTTCCAAAACTGGGGTGCTGAATTGAAATCGAACACTAAGAAAATTCTACGTTTAGTAGTAATTATCCCGCTCATTATTTTTTGCCGCATTCCTGTAACAGTTACAGTTTTGTATCCCAGTACAGATCATTATATGGTCGTACCTATCATCAGATCTCATTTGAGATCCCCCAAAGTCCTTTGACGTTAACCCCAATGATTCTTGTAGTGTTTCTTTTGTAACATCTGTGATACATAGTTGTTCCTCCAAGTTCTTATGCACAAATGGGACACTAGGTTCCATAGGGGAAGCAATTGGATTATTCTTCAGCAAAATATTTGATTCATCTACAAAAGATAGAGTATAAATATACTTAAATATTTTCTAAGGCGCATGACATACCCGATGTATCATTGCTACAGTCCAATGGGTTCCTAGATGTGAAACTGAAAATTAAGAAGGAAAAACTAAATATAGTTTATATGCATATGAAATGTAATTTTCAGACTATCGATGGATCCACTGATGTTGATGAATGTTTTGGGGTATTTGTAGGTAGAGCTTATTTTAAACTTGTCCTTAGTAGAGATGATTACTTATAAAAATCAAGCTAAAATATGAATTTAAAATTCTACACTTGTTTCTTCAAGGATATGGTTGAGACTCAACAAATTAAAAAAATGTTACTAAATTCTAGATAGTCCGTATGTTCACAGATTTACATCATCCTACACTATAATACAGATAGATGTGACAATATCTATTCTAAACTTCACTAACGCATCGAAATATGAAAAACTTGATTTCTAAATCAAAACATTGAATGTTACTATACTTTCGTGGATGTATTTTACTTGAATTATAGTTTCAATATCGTACTAGAATTTCAAGACGTCTGTTTTGAATTCATACTCTACTGAGAAAAATATTACATTATCAAATCGTTTGAACAGAAGGAAATGTATGATAGCTAAAAATATACCGAAATAAAATATGATTCAAACATTTACTTACGAATTTATTTCCTGGCGATTATTACTCGTAGAGCTTAGAGAACATGTTCGCATCTCATCAGACAAAGAAATATCGTATTTTCTATTTAAATCTTCACCGAACATTTCGTTGGCTTCGCTCTTTCCCTCCCTTCTCATATCACTGACTTGTGGGGAGCAAATCGTCATACTGGATTGTAGGCTTCGGTTTGATACCGGTGTATTTACTCTGTTACACGGTGATGGTTTATTGACCTATAAATAAATCGACAATATTTTTTTGACAAGGCTACATATAGTTAGAAATAAAAAACAAAAAAATTGTATGAGTTTTACAAATGGAAACTGTGATAAGTAGATATTTCAACGGGCTCATTTTCGAAATAGGCGACTAAGGTTTACCTAACTTTCCTAACGGCTTTCTCATCCGAAAAACTAGGTATCATTGAGACAATGGGACTTCCAAACATCATACGATCAAAAAAAAAATTATGAGAAAGAACAAATTCCAAAAATATAATTTCTGTATGAACTTCTAAACATAAGTGTCTTATTTGGTTAATCCTTTTTTCGTTTTGTTTGTAGTGGCAGAAAATTCTGAAGAAAGAAGCGGCAAAAAGCGTACTTTTTGTAAACACTTTTGAATATAACAATAGGAATGACATTTTAATTATTCTTTGTGTTTTTTTTCCAAATGTCTCGTTTACATAACTACGTTTCACAGCAAGATTTCGCTTAGATCGGAGCGTGAGTGTATGCCTCGTCTTTGACTTTCGAAAGATCAATTCTATCAGGATGTTCCGCAAGCTCTATGACACTCACAGCTTTGAGGAGTGATTACTGAAGCAATTCTAATACAAACTAATAAGAACAGCCCGGTCCTAATCTCTTTAAACTCGAACATATTCAGCTTTGAAAATTTGATCCTGAAATCACAATTTTCAACATACGAGAGCAATTGTCGTGTTACCATGGATAGAATAAAAAATACATATCTCGTAGTACAGAAGGTGGCATTAATAGTCATAGTAAAATGATTATCAAGAATGTTGTTATATATGATATATATATATATATATATATATATATATATATATATATATATATATATATATATATATATATATATATATATATATATATATATCCTTATTAGTAATTTTACATTAAGTTTATGACAAGTCAAAAAGTGTGGGTATAGAGCAGAAATATTACATATAACAAATTGGTTCTGTTCTACCCCATAAAGATATAATCAAATAAATATAAAATTTGAAACACAAGGTGACAAAACAGATACAGGATAGATACATTAGGACAAACATCAATTTAGAAATTCGTCTGGTGAGAAGACACTTTTCGCACAGAAGTCTCTTTACTTTTAATTTGAACTGCTTAGCGTTCAGTTGTCTCCATTCAATAGGGAGCTTATTATAGTATTTAAGATTATGAGTGTTCTTTGCAGATTTTGTAAGCCTAAATCGTGGTTCAATATAAAGGTTTCTTTGTCTATTTAATTTAGAGTTCTTCGAACTATGAGTTTTGAATTCTTATTGTCTAGCGTGGAGGTCAATAAGCGAATTATGGACATAAAGATATGGGAGGATCATTATACCCAGTCTCCTAAAAAGGGTTTTGTAGTGTTCTCGGTAATCGGCTTTTGCAACGATTCGAACTGCTTTTTTTTGAAGGACGAAAATTGTTTCCATTGTGGAACAATTCCCCCATATCACCGTATCAGATTACTGAGTGAAAACAGCAAAAAATAAATCGTAAGCAAGCTAGCCTCCTCATAGCTCGAGTATTGAAGTTTTCTGAGCAGAAATAATATCTTTTCGAAAGATAATTGTTTCGGAATTGTATTGAAGAATATACAGTTATGATCTATGTTTATGATTTTTGCGATAGAAACACAAGAGAAAGTTCTAGAGAATACCATCAAAGATTACCTCAAAGAAGAAGACTCGGAGGATCGAGCTGTTCTCACTAATTTGTTTTATGATTCCTTCAGAAACCATTTCTCAAATTATGAGGATTGCGAATGTTACTACGTAAAAATATCACTGTTTAAGATGGAGAAGTTTATTCAACGTTATAGCTATTTCGAGCTTTCGCTCATCATCAGACAAATATGAGTTTAAAACTAACCTACAAAGTTAGTAATTTTCTTATATATAGGTACAGGAAATGAGTTAACAAAACAGGTAAAATACATATTAGATATTAACATTGGGTGCTGATAATAATACATAATTGAGAACAACTTAAAAATCCCAAATATTGTGGAATAACATAAATCAATCAGGTGGTTAAGTAATATTTGATAATCGCCTGTATAAATTGAGACAAAAAGAATTATTCAAAAATCCGTAGAACAATGAATAATCCTTCCTGACAAGAGCTAGTTCCCAAAGTTTGCCCGCTATGCACGCAGCTCCCAAGGGCCAAAATAGTGCAATAAGCAGGATGCCGAGACACGAAGCGGCAGACAGAAATGACGTTTCTCGTACATACGTACGAGAGTCGCCCTCTAGTTAAATCTAAAAATTGGAGGGTATTTGACCATGAGGACCCCAACAACAACAACCCAACAAGGAAGTATTGATTTCTTTTACATAAACAGTTTTTTTTTTGTTAGTTTAAATTTAATTTTTGGATGAATATTATTAACAAAGTTTAGGAAAATGTCTAATTGCCTTGAAGTACTATTAAAACATACAAAAATATCGTCAACATATCAATACCAAAATATTAAATTGGACGCTCTAGGTTAGATTAGTTTGAAAAATTATATTTTCTATGCTATTCATGAAAATTTCTGCTAGGAGTAGACTAAGGGGTGAACCCATAGCCAGTTTGCTCCGGTTTGCTCGAAAATTATATTGTTAAATTGAAAATAATTCTGATTGAGGCATTAGTTAAATGAAAAGATCAAATCACTATGAACAAGCGGGTTGACTTGAGCGTTGTCTGAAATTTTGTGGACTAGTTGTGCATTCAGTCCTAGGTATGTTTGAATACATGTCATCTACCTCCAAATGTATTAAAAAAGAACTGGAGCAACAGGGATTAAAACATACCTAGTACTGAATACCAAACTCTAGTCTGCAAAATTTTACACAACGCTCGATTCAACCCGCCCGTTCATAGTGATTTCATCTTTTTTATTTAATTTATGCCCCAATCAGGATTATTTTCAATTTACCAATATAATTTTCGAGCAAACCGGAGGTCTGGCTATGGGTTCACCACTCAGTCCACTCCTAGCAGAAATTTTCATGAATAACATAGAAAATATAATTTCTCAATGACCTATAGCGTCAAGACGATTATACATTTTCCTAAACTTTGTTAATAATATTAATCCAAAATTAAATTTGAACTGAAAAAGAAATCAACAATCAAATTAATTTTTCAGATTCAACAATTTTTGACATCATTTTACCTTTGATATATATCGTAAACTTACCTACACAGGCATTTGCATTCCTTTTGATTCCTCTTATCCTATTCAACATAAATAAGCTGCCTTCAATTATATGATTCACAGTGCTTTCATATTTTATCTCCTTATTAGAATTCTTAATCAAAATGCCTTTAACAGTATTTATCCCCAAAATAGAATTAGATCATTCAGGAGTGTATAAACTAACATGTCCCAATTGTAACAGGACAGAATTGGTCAAACAGGCAGGTCTTTTAGAATTAGATACGAGGAATATCATTCACATTTTCATAAAAATAAAACAGATTCCACTCTGGACAACATTGCATAGAAAACAACCATATTTTTCCATCAATAGACAATCTACAAATCCTATCCCTAGAAATATTAAAAGCCAAACACAATACAGGCAATTATCAAATATTACTTAACTGATTTATGTTATTCCACAATATTTGGGATTTTCAAGTTGTTCTCAATTATGTATTATTATTAGTACCCAATGTTAATATCTAATATGTATTTTAGCAAGCACAAAAAGGTATAAAACTCAATTAACTTGAATCCTCAGAAATATTTGAAACCAAACACAGTACAGGTAATAATAATATATTACTTAATCTAACCTAATTTTGTATTTTAGTTTCAAAGGCATACTTGTCTGATGAGCGAAAGCTCGAAATAGCTATAATGTCGAATAAAATTCTCCATCTTAAACAGTGATATTTTTACATAGTAATATTCGCAATAATTTTATTACATGTATAATGTAATTTTTTTGCTCGATATTCACCTGAAAATTCAACCTGGTTGAATTATTTGATCAAGTACTTATAGTACCATTTTCAGCTTGGCCTTCATGGCAAATAATTTTGTATACATTTTTTAGAACTCTTTTCTAATGCCAAGCCAAGCATTTTCATTTTAACTGCCAGAGTTTCTTTTTCATTTAACGATTGTTAAATAAAAGATTCATAGTTTTATAATCATCTTTTCCAACTTGAGCTAAATTAAAATTGATCTCTGGTTAGACACCAGATGATAACATTGAAAAGTTACATGATCTCGAAAAATATTTCAAGATTAAAGAAACAAGTACTTAACTGCAGATGAGATTGAAAAGTAGAAGTTTCGGAAAACTGCAAAATTATAACTTTTGTATTCACTTTCAAATATAAATGACAATATGAATGTCATATTTCGTTTTTCCATTTTTATTTGCTTCTTTGAGCGCTCGCACAGGCTTTCAAAGAATTATTTGGTTGATTCTTATTGTATTGTTAAAGTTTCGGATGGAAGCATTCATTATCTTTATGTCATAAAATATGACTGCATTAATCGAGAAGATTTTGAGAAAAATATACATAGATTTCGATTGGACAGCGCCTCTCAAGAAATAAATATGTATTTCCAGATGGCTTTTACATTCAATCAGCCCATTTCAACAAGATTTACAGTTGTTTATGTATTCAAAGCACAAGGTTTTCTTACAAAAGTACACCATCATGTTTCTATTTATATAATAACAAAACAAATATTAAGAATACTCTGCGATATTACGCATCGCAAGGAGTCTACAGATGCAAACATGAATCAAATAATCCCCTTAATCTGATTATTTACGAAATATTAAATTTGTAAACACTTGTGATGCGCTATACCCTAAGTACTTATTCTTATTGTTCCAATGTGAACAATCGGATGAATAACTAAAACGTACTGGTGGGAGGGCTCACGAATTTAATTGACTACGATATTATGTCAACATTCGTCATACAGGAAACTTAAAATAGATGTCGGTTTTTGTATCAGTCCAGTAGAGGATTATGATATTATTCTTAAAGGTGTAACATGTATAGAGTAGGTTTAAAATCCTGTGAACGCGATTTATTTTGCAGTCATGGATTTTATGAACTGAATGAAATAAAATATATTTCTAAAATATCACCTACCTTTTCAGTAGAACGTTCAGGTTCTCTGTCGGTTGTATCGGATGTTAGAGAATCCAAATTATCCGAGGCAACGCAGATTAAATTATCTTCCTTATTTAAAGAAGATTTTGGAGGAACTCCTAGACGAACGGCGTGACATCGGAATTCCGGAATTGGTCTTGAAAAGTGGAGTACTTGAACTAGTTGCTACGATTTTGCTGGAGTTTGATCTGAATGAAATAAAATATTTTCAGTTTTTCTCTGCTGTTTCATAATGGCATTGACTGAACATGTCCTATTCGTATTCGAGCAGTCAAAATGATCTCATATCTGTGAGATGTCTATACTACTCACGTTACTTCTCTTTTACACATTAGATTCGCCAAGAGCCACTGGCAGTGCACTTTGTTGATCAAAAATTAGTAAGAAAAATGGTATATTTTTCAAAATTAATTTTGTCCTTTTCAAAGTATTTCCCCTTAACACCAATACACTTATACTTTTGGGAACAACCGAATTACGATAGAACTAAATCAGAGAATAGTTTGGTTGCGAAACGACATAAGTGAATTTTCAGGAAAAAGCGGCTAACAACTAAAGTCGTGGGATGGCGATATGCCGTAATGAAAGCAGAAAGAACTTTTTACCACACAAGGCCTCAATGCGTATTGCTCAACACAAAGACCCATAATGCTCAAATAATATTCTTTATTGACAGTCTGACTGACAGTTTTTTCCCAAAGATCTTTATTTATACATTCAGTCGACGTTTCGGCACAATATTTTGCCCTCTTCAGGACTCTAAAATGAATTTCACTATCAGAAAATAAAATTTTTTATTTAAGACAAGTGAAGCAACAGAACATATATGTGTATAAATTAAACAGACTCTCCTATATCGAAAACCGAATTGTTAGACATTACAATGATACTAAATTGAAACACTCACAAGCTCGAACAAATTGGAAACACTATAAAATGATATATAAAAACTGCCATAAAATACAATAAACATATAAATAGGATAAAATTTTCTTTTAGAAATAAAAAAAACTAGGTACTCACAAGGTATATACAGATCTCCTACGTAATAATAAAACGAAAGATACATATCTAGATAATTCAAGGGCTGCTTAGTCTTACTGAACGGTAACAAAGAACACGGAGAAGATGCGTTCTCCTCTCTCGAAATCGAACTGATATTCGGGAGAAGTTGGCAAAACATCGAATATGTGCGGTCTGATATTATTATTATTTTTACGTTGTCATAATCTATTAAGGAAACGATTGATACACACGGCATTTCAAAACGAATAATGGTGGTTTCAACTTCAAGAATTGATTCTCCTTATAAGATTGAAATATGAATTACTAAGACCTTCTGTATCCTGTTTTCTGTTGACACTGTTTGTATGTTTTTATATGTGTATCATTTCCTTAATGAGTCTTCTTTTATAATGAGATCCTCTATCCAGAACCTTTGCATTTTCAAAATCGAATGCATGATTCATAGATATCCCATGCTCTGCCAGAGCGGTTTTACCTGTTGAATTTCCATGGTTTGCTGAATTTATATTTCGTTTGTGTTCTGAACTTCTTGTACTTAGATATCTTCCCGTTTGCCCTATATAAACTCCCTCACATTGTTCGCATGGAATTCTATATATTACGTTACTTTCTAAATGTGGTGGGGTTCATTCCTTCAATCTGGTGAAATACTTATGTAACGTGTTCGATAGAGGAGAGTCTCTTTAATTTATACACATATTCTGTTGCTTCACTTTTCTTAAATAAGAAAATTGTATTTTCTGATAGTAAAATTCATTTTAGAGTCCGGAAGAGGGCAAAATATTGTGCCGAAACGTCGACTGAATGTATGAAAATCTTTGGAAAAAAACTGGCTGCACCAATTCGAAATAACTTATAAGAAAAATAGCCAATTAATCATTACCTATCGTGACATTATTTAGCATGTATATTTATGAATCGGCATTATTTGTATTGAACAACTATCCTTTATTCAATGAATCACGCAATGCATATGAAACAAGATACAAATACAATTTGGTAAAAATCTCTTTACTATTTTCAGAGGAATAAATTGAATCAAACTACTCCAAAGATTTAAAATGTTTGATAATGGAAGAAACAATTCAAACTGAGAAAGTGTTCAATTGATAGAACGTATAGTCCGTATGATTTTATAGAAAAATTGATTTTGCTCATTGTTTCTCTGCTTTCATTTTATATATTACTGTACTTCATTTTATTTCATTTTTATAGTTCATTTTTTCTTATTGTATTACTGGATATGATCTATGCGTCTGGCAACTGTGCATTTTTTCATTTCAAATCAATTTCATTGTAAGCAGCGCGGCGTCAAAAATAGATCACTGAAAATATGTTTTCTTCTCTATTCAGAGTTTGTAAATTTTTCTGGCCTTTTAGTAGATGCCACACGTTGAAACGTGAAGAGGAGAGGACAAGGAGAAAGAGAAAACATATCCACAAATATGGTCATGGAGTTTCCTTTTTTATGCTAATTAGAATAAGAAACACTGCAAATTTATAATTTTGTAATTGAACAGATTAGATCACGATCCAATTGCACAGAACCACAAAGTTGTAGATGGAAATTGTGGATAATTTTCTCAACAATTTAATTTATGACTATCCATTGTTGAGGAAATATAATCCGAAAGTTGTTTACGAATGGATCGTATCAAGAGTCAGGGACTATATTTCTTTCAACAAAACTTTTTTGAGTAGTAAAAAATGAAATCAATGGAGGAGGAATAGGTTGGTTCGCGAACAAAAAAAAGACTAATGGACTAAGAACCCGCTGCGGCGCATCCACCTTTTACCAGGCGTTCGACTTTTTCTTTATATACAACATTGGAATAAGTCGCCACTTAGTATACTGTTCCATTTTTCGAGTGAAAGTTAAAACAAATTCTCTGATCTATTCTTTTAGGAATAAATTAATTGAACTACTTTATTAATAACTGATATTTTTATGGATTTGTATAGTTTCATAATAACTTGTATTATTTTAATGTATGATCATGGTTGAATATATTGCATTTAGTAATTTGTAGCTTAGTAGAGGTATTAATTAGAGTATGTTGTAGTTATATATTTTCCTCAAATGAAAAAGTTTATTATATTAATAATGCTACTAACCTTTTATTTTGACCAGCATTTATGTTTTCATCATATCTCAAATTAATTGTATTGGCTTTTTTTTCTTTCCCAACATCCTGCTTCTCATTTAGTTCTTCCCTTTGTAGAGTATTATCTTCCACCGATTCCTGCTGTTTGGGAATATTCTAAAAATAGAAATGATTGACTCATTTTATCACTTTTTGATTATCCTTTTTTATCTTACAGGTAATTGGTCATGTTCTAAATCATCTCCGGGTACATTGAGATTCATAGAAACATACGCTCTTTTCTCTTTAGATCTGATAACGTTATCTTCTAATAGACTAGATTTCGGTAAGGTTCTTGGTGCTGCTTGAGGTTTTCCTTCGTTTATAAACGACCTCGGTTTAACACTTGGACAAGTGGCGTTTCCTGGAGGATTCGCGAGCTCACTAGATGGAACACTGAAACAAAAAAATGTTTTAGTTTATAGGAAACAAGCAGCCCGCCCCGGCTTCGCACAGGTATTAAACAAACATTTTAAAAGTTATAATTTTTCACACAAACACTCTTCCATACATACTTTCTCGTTTTTGCGTGGGTTAATAAAGAAGTGTAAAATGAAGAAAACGTGAATATGAAATATTATTAATTTAATTTAATTTTTTTTCGTATTATTATTTCTTTTTTATATGTTATTTTTAATAATAGTAAAAAGGCCTTTACTATATACTTCTCTTTCTCTGCTCCTGAAAATCAATTTTTTGAGTCGGAGCTTCCCTGTGAACGATATTTGATGTTAATTTATTTTGTAGCAGCCAAATCGAGATCGACCAACATACAGTTGGCCATGAGTAAAATATTCTTTCCGTAAGTCAATCCCTACTAATTCGAAAGTTTGAAAAAACACCAATTATGACATAACTATAATAATTAGACATATGCTGTCGCAATATTTTTTTGTAGATAATTGTATGTCCTGCAAAGTCGTAGTACATTAATTTGTTCATTAATCAATAGTTTTCGCAGCGCACGCGATATGAGAAAGTTTTTTTGTAATTTTTTCACTCCTCGGATTATATTATTGGAGTTTTAGTATGGATCCCTAACTTTTTTGAATATTTAATATAGCCTATGAGCACCGAAAATAGTGTAGCTTCCCAACAGTGAAAGAATTTTTCAAATCGGTCAAGTAGTTTCGAAGTCTATTCAAAACAAACAAACAAAAAAACAATCAAATATTTCGTCTTTATAATACATTCCCCACAAAAATTGTCGCATCACCCTACTTTTACGACAATACTATATAAACTTTTAGATTGGTCATTCAAGAGTCTCTTGGTAACTTTCAGAAGTGTAAAATAAGAAGATATCATTCAAAAGAGATGACTTTATGATGGAAAATATCAACAATATTCGAGTTAATGAAAAATTAAAAAATTCCACCATCTTCAAACACTAGCGAAGAGACCAATCAACTAGCATCGAATTGTTACTAATCATTTTCAAAATCGAGTGTTTCCTCCCCGGGACCTAATTACTGTCAGTATACGTCTCGATGCCCCTCAAACAAATCTTGGATGTACTCTTGAGTCACAGCGTTCCAAATTTCAGGAAGCAGATTTTCTAGTTGTGTTCTACAAGGCATCCTACGTTGCTGAATTTGCCACCCCATGTTGTCCCAAACATATTCTATGGGATTCAAGTCGGGACTTCTGGCTGGCCATCTTAAAATATCAATTTCAGCATTTTTCAGAAATTCTGTAACTACTCTAGCTGCATGAGGCCGAGCATTATCATGCATATAAATGAAGTTTTCGCCAATCAATGGGTCAAAGGGTACAACATGCGGTTCAAGGATATCTGCGATGTATATGGTCGATGTCATTCTTCCATTATTCACTAGGACTAACTCAGTTCGACCATGGAAAGAAATGCCTCCCCAAACCATTACTGAGCCCCCTCCGAAGTTTTCGGTTTGCCGGATATTGCATTGCTGATGCCGTTCACAGGTCGTCTGTATACAGGCATGCGTCTATCATTTGATACTAGACAGAACCTCGTCGGAAAAGAGAACATTCGACTACTCTGGAATACCCCAATTTGCATGTTCCCTCGCAAACTGAAGTCTTGCAACTCGATGATCTCTGGTGAGACGTGGGATATCGTCTTCTCTGAGCCTGTTCCTAACAGTTTGCAATGAAATATGCATATTTCTGGAAAGTGCAAGTTCATTTTGTAGCATTCTATCCGTACAGTGCCGAACTTACAGAAAAAGTTTCAACGTTTTCTTTTAATCAACTAAACCCATATTTTTTAAAGTACGGGGATTTAACGATCTGTAAAGTATCAGTGGTTTAATGACACATATTAGCAGTGTAACTGCTGCCTTGAATCAAGGGCAGACTTTTCGCTTTTGGAAATGAATGTTCTGTTTAGCATTCTCTTCCAAAACAGTGTCATTTCGTCTGCATTAAATTGTTGCTCAGGTTTGTATTCTTCATCAGCTACTAGGTTTGCAAATTCTTCTGGATATTTTTCTGCTGCAGCAGCGTCTCCAACTCTAAGGCTATGCAATGATTGTCGCACCTTAAATTAATTGAACCAACTTTCTGATGCTTGAAATTCACTACCACAACTGCCACCAGGTTCTTTAAGATGTGCGTAAAGATGCTTTGCCTTCTTCCAGATTGGGTCACACAGAGGCATTTTATTTTGGTTGCGGGATTCGATCCATAATGACAACGCCACTTCCATTTTTTCTATTGCTGGATCACGAACAATTTTCGCCAACAGTGAAGTTGAATCTACAGACGATCTTATTTTACCTTCGAATTTTTTTATCGATCGTACAGTTGATTCATTAATATTGGATGAACGTGATATGGATATATATGGATGGATATTTTCACTTTAAGCGGTAATACTGATTTTTTCGATCGAAACTCATATTTCAATTTTTTCAGGCGACATAAATTAGGGAGACAACGGTAGGGACGTATTAGTCGATCACAATTTTCGTAACGAATGGAAAAATTAAAGAATAAAAAACGCTAAGTAATAAGGTTAGGTTTTTTTATATATATTCTGTTTGATTATATTTTCGAAAACGCAGACCGCGGCGAAGCAGCTTTTGTCAAAGGAAAAGCGGAAATAATGCAGCGGCGATATTATTTAAAAACATACTTCAGGCGTAGAAGTCTTTTTTACTTTTAATTAGTCCATTTGGCGGCGCGTTTAGAAAGGATACCGAATCCTATTAATCCATACATATGTATGTACTAATCAGATCCGCGAAAAAAGAAATATTTAGTTGCGAATATAGGAATTGGGTCGCATTTTTTTTATCCGCGAATAGTGCAAAAGGAGCTTTTACTGTATCGTGGAATTTTTTGAGTCATTTAAGATTTGACGCTCTTGAGGCATAAAATAGTAGTGTCAGTGGTAGAAGTTTATCTTTTTTCTTTTTATCTTCTTTTTGACAGTCAACAGTTTCAATGAGGTTCATAATTGATTCGAGCAGCAATCTATTGACATCAGCAGTCAATCCGAAGCATCTTTCAAACATTTTATATTTATCGAACCTTATTATTTGTTCTATGTTTACCAAAATACTTCTATAGTATCGATATTTCCGCACTTTTTATTATTATTCAATACAACAGAATGGAAAATTCATTTTCGATGTTCGTAAAATATTATAATTACCAAACTTATGAATATAATAACATAACATATCAGGCAACCTTCAATGGCAGAACTTCCAACGAAAAGCAGAGTTCAAATGAAATACGCAGAGAATCATTTGAACATGTGATTGTGATTTCTATTTCTATTATTTCCCATCAAAAGCATACATTCCTATAAACATAAGATTCAAGAAATTTTTCATTACTCACTTGGATTCAGATAAAGGAGAGTTTTTGTTCTGCTCTTCCAATGATTCCATTACATTGAAAACGGCATGAGGTTCTTCCTTAGAAATGTTTCTAAACTCTACACCTTCTTCAAAATTTGGTGTACCTATTTTTACTTGTTGAACTTCAGAATCTGATATGTCCTCGGTTGAACAATGATCTTTCTCGTCCATATTTGCGACGATCTTAAATACAAATTAACAGATGTCAATAAATTGATATAATACAAATGGAAATAAGATGTTCCTTCAATTGAACTTTTCGCGAAAAATTAAAGAGAAATTTCTTTTCTAGTTAGCTGCAGACTGCTGACCTTATGATAAGTAGCGTGCTTTTTTCGGTTGAGTTGCTTTTTTCGATTGGTTTGTATGTCAAACTCATAAAACCATGTCTCATCACCAGTTACAATGAATTGACTCGTTCTATCATGTCTTCAGCGACCTTCAAATTGAAGAGAATTCAGGTCTTTTGAAATAGTCGAGCGGAACGGGTTTAATGTCCAAACAAACGTTTAAAATGATACGAATTGATTCGTGAGGCACAGAAAGTACATTGCTTATTTCTCTCAAACTTAAATAATGATTTTCAATCACTTAATCGATGTTAACTTCAATTGAAGTTAACACGATGTTAACTTCAGTTGAAGTAAACATGGACCAAAGCGAGGCAAATCTTCTACCACATCTCTGCCGCTGTTGAATGCACTGTACCACTCATATGCTAGTGTTTTTGACAAAGTCGATTCACCGTAAGTCTTCTGTAACATTTTCAGCGATTGAGCAGACGAAATTTCATTTGCAATACAAAACTTGAGATAAATTTTTTGTTCGATATTTTTACCCATTGTAAAAATCGCAAAACACATTTGTAATAACTCATAAAATCGAGAACTAAACAAACTAAATGACAGATCGCATCAGTATAGAAAACAGTTGTGCCAACTTAGCAACAACAAAAATGTTGACAATCGTTTTAATCAAGACATATTTAGAAACCCATAACTGGCGGTCGCAAGAAATGTTGAAAATTTCAGGAAGAATAAATTTAGAGAAAATTAGTATTTTGTCATTCATTTGTTGAATACGATTATTATTTGCACTTGAAAAATATTCATATTACTCACCTCTTTGAATTTTTCTCTAGTTTTATGTTTATCATTATCAATGACAATCGGATTGTTCTGCTTTAGTTGTAACTTAGCGGAACTTTTGACTCTGGTTCGACCTTCAATTTCTCCCCTTTAAAATTATCATAATCAGAACCGACACGATCTTCAGAGCATTCATCAAAGTAACCTGATGTTGGTTCTGCGTCGATAGCGGTATATCCGCTTTCAAAATCCATTTTGAAATTGTTATATTTTGTGGACGAATCTAAAGGCCTCCTACATATATCACCTTTCGATCTACTTTTCGTTCTCCTTCTGCTTGAACAACTGGGTTCCGATTCGTCAAATGCTAATATTGAAGATTTGTTCTTGATTGGTGTAGACGTGCTTGGACCTCTCATATCAGAGCTCATGTATGGTAGACTGGATGGTCCGCTACTTTGTGGTATGCGGGACTTTCTTTCTTGACTAAAACTCGTGGAAGGTTCGTTAATATTGAGACTAGCAAATTCAGGTATAGATGAGTTGGCATTACTTGGAGATGATTCTTTTTGGTTCTTTTTATCCTTCATTTTCTTATTATGATCTGGCGAAGGATCTATGTTTTCGAAAGTTTCCGTTAAATTCTGATCTAAATCTTTGAGTAGCGCTTTCTGTTTTCTCATACCCAACGTTGGAAGGGTTGGTAGCTCTAGAGATAGAGCTGTAGAATCCATATGTGGCAACAGCGCTTGACCTGGTTTAGCACTCAGTAAATTCTTCAACGTTGCACTAGATCCCATGGCGATCATTTTGTGTTTGGAATGATTCAAACTTCTCAGCATCGTTGGAGCCCCTAGTTGCCACAAGAGTTCTTGGTCTGTAGTGTTTTTAGCAGATAAATTCCAAAGGGTCCCGCAAGCATTACTGACTATAGTTAAACTAGGAGATTTCAATTGGTCTAAAAGTACTTGCAGACAATTATGTTCCCTGAGGATATCCCTGTAGTCATCTCTGACTGCGATTTGGCTCGAAATATTCCTGAGAATACCACCAGAATTCTCGATGATTGCCAGTGACTTCGTGGCAGATTTATAAAGGAGCATCTGTACCAAAAAAGCAAGGGCTCCATCGACGGCACATATTTCGGATTTATTTTCTGTGCAATGTGCAGATAAGTTCCATAAAGCTGAAAGTATGGACTTCAGAGTGTTCTCTTTGTTATCTAACATGGCGGAGTTCATGAGGCCTCGTACGCTTCCCACTTCTTTCAAAATCTCTTTGCTGGAAGAATCGGCCCTCCATGACAGATTTCTCAAAACGCTAGCTGTTACCTTGAAATTAGATCAAAAGATTAGAAAGTTCCTAGTGTAGAAGGGAGAGGGGTATTGATAAAGAGTTTTTAGCCTTCATATCTATTTTTCTGTCATTAGCATGTATGACAAATAATTTTCCATATATCGATTTATAAAGATCAGAAACATTTTATTTTGAATCAACTATTGAATATGTAGAATTCATATTGCAGTATAATTGCATAAAATTTCAGTGATTCTTAATCATTGAAATTATATTCAAGTTCATTTGAATGTTAAGGACCATTTACTATTGTAATCTGAGACCAGGTAAATATATGTATATATTTCAAAATTGCAGAATTCGACTTTGCTTGAATAATGGAAGAAAATGTTTTCATAAATGTCTTATAGAATAATTTCTTTCATTGCATACATTGCACAGTACAGACCTTATTCGCCTTCAAATATATTGTTTTTAATTAGATTTACGTCTGAAATCTACCTTGAACAATTTTATTGACAAAATAGGAATGAACATGCAGTAAGTGGTTAAAATAGAATTGTTGGCACATTCACAGTTTTCACGAGCTCTAACTTCTTTTACTATAAATTTGAGAAAACTAAAATAAATTATGTTAAAAAATAATCTAGAATAATTTGTTTCACTATATTTTTCAATAATTCAAAGAAAGATGACACGCTTCCTATCCTAGTAAATATTAACCATTGTCTTCTATACTGTAAAAAACTATTGTCTTTTGTCTAAGAAAGCCTCAAAATTTCACAAGAGGCTATTCGGTCCTCCTACTATCCCGCTATCCCATTCAGCTCACATGAAAACTATTTCACCATTTTCTGAATCAGCAGATTCTAGAATTTACTGATGGATCCATGTTTCATTTTCATATATTGCATGAATTTATTTTGTTATGCTGACAATAGCGGTCTCTACTCGCGATTAAAAGTTGTACTCACTTCAAACGGTACACCATCACGAACAAACGATGATAAATAAGCAATCACACAATGTATTATACTATCACAGCAGTTTATTGAAATTCAGGATTTCCATTTTGGTCTCCCAACCATCTTCAGCTGACAACAAGTACTGAACTGAAGTTGAAATACATACAAACATAAACAAGTGTATACAAAATTAATAAGAATGCAAACAAGAAATAATAAACGTATTTTATATCAAATATGGACGAATAGGCCAGGCCACACTGGTCGTTCAGAAGATCTCTACGGGGAGGTTGAAAATTTCGTTGGATTCTAAGAAATCTAACTTTTAAGTTAATTTATGGGTGAAAAATGATGGCCATTTTTGATACAATGTGAAGCGAAAGTAGATTCGCCGGTTCTCTGGTTAATCTGAATGATGTTCTTTGTATCTAGTTTTGAATCTACGACCAGTCTGACTTTCACAATTTATACAGGACAACTTGTAAACTCCAGTATTGTCAAATATATCAGTTTTATCTTTACTATTGAAAAATTCTTGGGAGAGTTTTAAAATCACAAGTGCAATATTTACGCTGATAGGGCTAAAATATCTTAATGAAATGTATTTAGATGTATTAGTTGATTCTATACGTGGGTAAATAAGATGATATGCTATTTGTGTTTGTTTCTTGCTGATTATTCTGTTTCTTTGTTACTTCATTAATAGTTGACACTGTTCTGGAAATATTTTCTTCAGCAGAGAGGAAGCCCTATGACTCATCGAATTAAGCGGAGCGTATTCATGAGATTTTGACTGTGTTGAGTCATAAGGGATGCAAATATCAGTAAAGGTGGGTTTTCGATATATATCAAAACTTAGTGTGTTATTTTCATGAGTGATTGTAAGGCCTAAAAAGTGAATCTGATTATAGAGTTCTCTCTCTATCTTGAATTTTATTTTGGGATGAATGCTATTGATGTAAGTTAAAAATTGATCTAGTTGCCTAGCGGTTTCTATAAAACATGCTAGTATATCGTCTACATATCTATACAAAAATGTACTAATTTTGATTTGAAGGAATTGAGTATGATATATTCAATATACGCCATCAAAATGTCAGCTAGTAAAGGGCTTAATGGAGTTCCCATCAGTAGACCGTGAGGTTGTCCATAAAATTTGTTATTGAATTTTAAATAATTCTATTGTAGACACAACTTGAGCTAAAACATGAAATCATTTTTGTGAAACTGGATTAGCGTGTGATTTGTTCAAGATGTCCGAGACCAATGGAAGGCATTCCTCTCCTTGGATGTTGCAAAACATGTTATCAACATCCAAACTGATTAAATATGATTTGATTGGGGTTTGAACCTGTTTCAATTTTTGTATTAATTGAATTGAGTTTTATTGAATATTGAAGAGTGAAATTTGTTGAAAATACAAGATACAATTATTTTGCCTATATTTGTCTGTTCATGAATGACACTAATGGACGTATTGGAACAATGTGTTTGTGATTTTCTTATAAGACCGTAAAAATGATAACTTGACACTTGTCAGAATGCAGATATAATGAATTAGAATAAGTTCAATTCAACAAAGAATCAACTCAACGCTGCAAATATTGTACATCAGTTATATCTCTGACAACTCGAAACAACTTCATATCATCCGCAAATAATAAAAATCCAGTACCCAAGATACATTTGATGTCATTAATGAAAAGGTTAAACAAAATTGGGCCAAGATGGGAACCCTGTAGTACACCGGACGTCACTGAAATCGCTTTAGAACGAAAATGTTTGTATTTAACTATTTGAGAGCATCCACATAAAAAAGAACGAAACCAAGAAAGAAGTGATCCAGAAACACCAAGAGCACCCATCCTGGCTATTAACAAGTTGTGATTGACCTTGTCAAAGGCCTTCGAAAAATCCGTATATATGGCATCAAACTGATAACCCGCTTCAAAACAATCAACAATGTCATCAATATATAAGTTAGAAATTGTGGACCGCCCCTTAAAGAATCCATGTTGTTCATTAATGATAATGGAGCAACACTTCCAAGATAAATAACTACATACCAGACTATCCAGCATTTTAGGAATAACAGATGAATAATGTAATTGTTGACAAGTGTTTCTGGCCAGACTTAAGAATGGGAACAATAAAACATTGTTTCCAAAAGGCTGAGAAACTTCCCGACTTTAGAGATAAATTGAACATTGCACTAATAGGACCAGATAGAGTGGTTACACTTTTTAAGAACATAACTAGGTACACCATCCGGACCAACACAGCTTAGATTTCAGACTCGAAATCAATTTGAAGATTTCAGTTGGAGAAAACTGACATGAGTCAATGTTTACAGCTTGATCATATATTATTTCTGGTGGTACAATAACTTCCGCACTATATACTGTAGAGAAAAATCAGAAAACATATTGACAATCTCCCCTCCATTAGAGATACTTATATCATTCAATTCCATGCGATTTCGAAGGTCGAAATTAATATGTTAATATGTTTCCAAAAACTTTGCGGGTCTGAATGGATATTTCTTTCAATGCTAAGCATGTAATTATTGTAAATATATATAAATATGCTGCGTTTAATTCCACGATTCAACAACAGACATAGTTAAGAGCTACGGTTATCCCTCAAATATAATAGACGGAATGATGAGAAAAAAACAAACACCAATAGCATATCATAATATTTACCCACGTATAGAATCAACAGTTAGATACATTTCATGAACATATTTTGGCCTTATCAACGAAAGCTTACAAATGTCATTTCAAAAAGTAGCTTTCAAAATAAATAAGAAAGTCTCCCAAGGTCAGACTGTTTGTTCATTCAAAATTAGACACAAAGAGCATCAATAAGATTATAATAACCAGAGAACCGACGAATCTACTTCCGCTTCACATTGTATCGAGAATGGCCATCATTTTTCGCCCATAAATTAACTCAAAATCATTCACAGAATACCTAAAGGACGAGAGTTAGATTTCTTAGAATCCATCGAAATTTTGAAAACTCCCCATAGAGATAATCTTCTAAACGACCAGAATGGCCCGGCTTATTTGTCTATATTTTATATATTTTAATAAAAAAATGTATCTACCTGTTTATGTATGTTTGTCTTTCAACTTGTTGTCAGCTGAAGATGGTTGAGAGACCGAAATTGCAATCATGATTCTCAATAAATTCTTGTGATAGTATAATACATAGTTTAATTTCTTATTATCATGATTAACTATCACATAGTAATGGCAAAATCAATTAACTATTTGATAGAACATCTTTTCTATTTTGAGAAGAATGCATCTACTATGTTAGTGACAATTTGGAACAAACTACCCCAAAACGTTTCAATTCAGCATAATAGAAAAAAACAAATCAAATTGAGGAATTATTTAATTGATAAAACATTTTATATTATGAACGCTTTTTCAGAGGAAACTGATTTTGAGGGATTAATATGAGTGCCAAGCATATTGATGCTCGTTCCTTTGCTTCCATTATACATATTACTGTATTTTATTTTATTTCATTTTTATAATTTTTTATTTTATCGACATAATTTATGACTCTGGCAGCTGCGGATTTTCTTAATAAAGCTACTACTACAAAAGTGTCGTAATTTGTTATCCCAAACGAATTCATTTTGCCATTTAGTGTAGGCTGTCAATCAATATTTTAGTGAATTCGTAAAGTTTTATAGACGTAATACACTTAAACATATGGAAAAATTGAAATAATTCATTTGATTTCAGGCTCTAAACTTTTCATCAAAACCCCCTCGTAATACATGAAATAAGGACAGAGTTGCACTTCTTCCTACCTGTCTCAATTCATCACTAGGGCTCTGTAGTTGTACTACAAGAGCTCTGATGAAGTCTTTGTAGGAACAAAGTAAAGCCTTATTGCCACTATCACCGAACGTGAGATTTGTTAGTGCCATACATGCGTACCGTCGCATCAATATACAGTGCTGTTCGTCAGTGGTGCTACCATGTACCGAGTGTTCCGCCTAGAAGAGGTGCACAAAGTGAAAATGAGAACATATGTTACCTTAACCTCTGTGTATTCAATCGAATTAATATATTGACGTTTGAGTGCACAAAATGGTTTGCCGTTTCCATATTCCCAATACACAAAAAATTCTTATCAAATTATGAGCATTTTATCTATTTCTCAAATAAATAACCAAAATAAACTGACTCGTTTGGGTGGCAAAAACTACGAATTTGCGCGACTTGAAATCGATAAAGAAAGTCGATTTACAGTGTGACAACTACAATGTGAACTTGAAATGTTGAATAACAGTTTTTGAGGATTTTATATGACAGCTTTGGGCGAGCAATGATTGAGGCTTCATAACGATAACTCGCCAGCACATTAATCAAACCTCGTGTAGCAAAATCAAATCGCAATGCGTTTCTACTACATCAACCTCGGAATAGTTCTGATACAGTTCCCTACTTTTGCCTGTGTTCAAGGTTAAAGCGTCGCTTAACAAGGCCCGTTTTGGGACCAACAAACAAATGAAACAGAGCGATGCCTGGAGAGAGTAGTGGTGCTTTCAGAACTGGCAAAAACGTTGGTAGCATATTGTTAATTCCAAAAATCCGCATTGGAATTTACAATCAGAATAATGTCACGAGGCAGAAGGCGTAGAAAAACTCCGGTGAATATGGAAATACGTAGTTTGCCGTTCAAATTTTGCGCCTGACAGAAAACTTAGGGAAAAAAATTGCTATATTGTTTTTCAAGTATTCTCCATGAAGATCGATACCCTTTGCATGCGCTTAAACCAATTTTCCAAATACTTTTGCCACTCCGAATGACTCTTTTGCCGTCGAAAATCGTTGCCCACGCAGTATTTTCTTGATGTGCGCAAACAGAAATAAGTCGTTAGGTGCCAAATCGGGAGTATCAGGTGGATGGCCAATTAATTCAATGTTTTGGGTGTTCAAGTACTCCATCGTATGCGCAGATGGGTGTGAGCTTGCAATGTCATGATGCAGAATAATTTTAGTTCTTAACTCATCGAACATTTGCGGCAAACAAATGGTTGTATACCATTCAGAAATCACCGTTCTACTAACGCTATGGTGGCGACATATCCGGTTTTCCTGAAAAAACAGGCGAACTTGTTTCTGAGTGTTTTGTGCATGAACAACTTTTGTTGGTTTTTCTCCTCTTGAAAGACCCATACTGTCGATTGTTGTTTAGTTTCGGGCTCGTACGCATATATTTATTTTTTATTTATTTATTTATTCATTATACAGGAAGGCCCCTTTACACATAGTAAGAATTATAGAAGCCCACAATGCCCAGACATCAAATTCTTTTTAACAAAAGCGCAGGATATGCGAAAATAATTTAAAGATAGAAATTATACTATGTTAAGATGTTATAAACACTGAATTTTTTTCAAGAATTCCTTCAAAGAAAGACAAAAGCACAAATCGATATTAAGGAAAGAATTACCATTATACAAAATTCTTTCCATTGGGGCGTTAATCGCAAAATTAGTACGACACAGGGATCGAAAACATTACATCACTTCTCGTTCTTCTTGGAGGAACATGAAAAGTAACCCTCTCAAGTATCTCGCTGCAATCCAAAAATCCATTCAAGCATTTAATCAAAAATATCAAGTTCCCTGTCACCCTTTTATCAGCCAAAGAATTCAGTTCTAACTCGGATCTCATAAAAGCAGAGAAATTGATCCGTGAAATACACATTTTATGCGAGACATACATAAAAAATTTGTTCTGAACTCTTTCGATGTTGTACGAATCAGACTGGTAGAAGGGTGACCATATTACAGATCCGTATTCAAGAATAGATCGACAGAAAGAAAAATAAAGTAGCTCGAGGGTATTGATCTCCGAAATATTGGCCGAGTGCCAACGAATGAATCCAATCATCCTCAATGACCTACCAATGATATAGTCAAAATGATTTTCAAAAGTTAACCGATAGTCTAAAAGAATTCCAAGATCTTTAACGCAAGCAGACCTTTCAACATTGATATCATTGATAGAGTAGTCGAAGATGACAGGATCGTTCTTACGATGAAAAGAAATACATACGCACTTTCTTATATTAACTGTGAGCATATGATCCGAAAACCACTGTACCACAGAAGCTAGGTCAGCTTGAAGCTGAAGAGCATCGGTTAAGGTGGAAACTGATTTGAACAATTTGAGATCATCCTCAAATATCAATACTCTCGAATAATGGACAACACTGTAAACTCCGTTAATGTAAATCAGAAAAAGAATGGGTCCTAAATGAGTTCCTTGGGGCACACCAGAGGAAACAGTAATAATTAATGATTTGAAGTTCTTAATTTTGACAATTTCGGTACGCCCCTATAATAACTTTTCAGCCACTTGAGAAGACTACCCATGAAATCCGCAGACTCGATAACACAATCCATTATTATGTGATCGAAGGCCTTGACTATGTCAGTGTAACAACCATCGACCTGGCTACCCCTCTGTAACTCATCATAAATATATTGTACATATAAAATCAGAATAGTCATGGTAGATCTTCCCCTCATATATCCAAGATTTGTCGCCTGTAACGATTTTGCAAACGTCTTTTCAAGAACTGCGGTCGAATTTTTTCAACTTTTCTTTGCATCAAACGACACGAGTATTCTTTTGAGAAATTGTTGAGTTGTGTAGGATCCAATGGGAAGAAATTTTTTTGACAGACAAATGTTCATGCAATTTTGAATGTAAGCTGGTGGAACTAATGTTTAGGGTTTTCTCAATCTCACGGTAAGTCACATGGCGATCATCGTGTATCATTTCGCGCACTGCATCTATGGTTTGTGACAAAACAACTGATTTTGAACGACCTTTATGAAGTTCTTCACTGCGTGAAGCACGGCCTCGATAGAATTCGTTATACCAGCGTTTCACAGTGGCCAAGTGTGGAGCTTCATCACCAAAAGTCGAAGCAAGTTGATCGCAGCAATGTTGTCGAGTTAATCCACGTCGAAAATCGTGAAAATCATCGGACGAAAATGTTCACGTGTTAATTCCATTTGTTGAATTCTTCAAATGATTATAAAGAAAATAAAACTCACTCGTACGCCAAAGTGTTGTAAGTACGTTTAGGTTAAAAATGTCAAAATACATACAATCAGTAAAAGTGCTATAGGTGCGAAATTTTAAAGGCAACCTACGTATATTGGATACTTTTGGGACAATCTTCATACACGCAAATGTCAGTAAAACAACAAAACCTAAATGAAAAATGTAAAGCTTGGGAATATAAAAACGGTCCTTTGTGTGTTCTCTAAAACGTCTTTACCTCAACCAGCTTGGCGATTGTATGAATTCCACCTAATTGGCAAATGGCTTGCCTGTGTCCTTCGTCAAAAGAAAGTTTCATCAAATGGGCTATTGTCTGTATAGGATGTCTATCACCATCTGAAAGAAAACATTTAATAAAATAAATTATGCATTATAATAAACTACCATATACCTTCAGGAAGATTTTCACATACGAATTCTACGTCATTCTTTAAGGCTTCATTGTAGGCACATACAGTTTCCAAAAGTTTTAATATCCGGGTTTCCCTCTTTCTAAGTTTTTCATCGGGCTGCGAATGAATTAAGTTATGCAAAGCCTTCGAAGCCTTAAGTCTGGTTTCCGTATGTCTATCTGACTGTACTAACTGCACTAGGAGGGGAATGCAACCTGAAATTAAGACAGAAAAACTTAAAACAATTCTTTTTTAGGAATGCATATGAAAATTAAATAAAAATTATAATTATAGATATTATAGAATTTATGACTGAGTATTATAGACTACAGATGAAATACAACAAAGTTTCACTAAACCTGTGGTTAAACAGAGTGCTTGAAACGCAAAGTTATTCCTAATTACACGGTTCAAATTTTGTGTCGAGAATGGAACAACGAACAGAATAAAACCAAAAATAGAACGAATTTCGTTGAAGGAAGAACTTAAAATGCTGTATAAGGGACGCGGCAATACAAAAAACTACTTTAAAGCTGTGCAAGATAAATTATTTCACACCAATCAATCAATCCATTTATTTGTTCCATATAAACATAAATTGTTGTAGAACACGTCATCATAAACATGTAATAAATAGAAACAAACAGTGTAAAGAGAATAAAGACATAACAATAAGGGACGAAATCAGCTGAGACAAATATTGTCCTCAAAATACTCCTGGAGAGTGTAGTATAGTGTCCTCCTAAGATAAGTATTTAATCTTTTTCTCAATTTATTTCGTGGCCACCCTCGTGCCTCCTGTGGAATGTCATTATAGATTTTCACCAAAGCATAAACAGAGTTGTTCTGAAGGTAAGAATGCTTAAATCTGGGTAGTCTCATATCATTTTTAGCTCTCGTGTTATGTTCAAGCTTAGTCTACTTAAACAGGTCTCTATTATCAACTATGAACATAATTGCTTCATAAACATATAGACTCACAACAGTTAGCACTGATCTTTCCACAAAGTGAGCCCTGCATGATTGTGTTTTGCTCAGCTTAAGAATCCCACGAATACATCTCTTATGCAACAAAAGGAGCCTCAAGATATCCGATGAATTCCCCCATATAACTATCCAGTACACCCAACATAATATCGAATTTGTTGCTGTTTGTTGTCTCGAATATAAAATCAATATGGGAATTAGTCGGATGTCCAAAAAGAAATGCAATTTGCAAGAAAAACTGTCTACCTTAGAAAATATGAAATACTCTAACCAAAACACCCAGCAACCAGTCACCGATTCAGCACTGCCCCAAACAACGGATACAACCTTTTTTCCAAGATTCGTCAACATATCAAACAGTAACGTCAATCAACAACAGATAGCTTTTTAGAGAAAAGTCCAAAATTCACTCCAGAGAACAATAGAATTAAATCTATTAAAGAAATGATTGGAGTCCAAGCCGAACTAAATATCCAGAAGTACAAACACATCATCAACAATCCCATTCTCCACATATAAGATTATTGAAATAATTGAAGTATCCAACAAATGAGCCAAGAAGCAAAATTACGCAGAAACATACAATCATTAAAAATCCAAAAAGAAGACCTCATTTTAACAAAAGCTGATAAAGGCAACAGCATTGTATGCCTCAGTGAATACCAATAAAAAGAAAATATGCAAGATATATTGGAAACACTGGACATAATGGAAATACCTAAGGATCCAGCCAAATCCTTCATAAAAAACATAAATCAAGGATTGCAAAGATTACCTTGCACATACATAGTCGGAAAAGAGTTATACAGACTAATAAAACTGCACAAAGAAGAAAAATCCGCTAGACTAGTAGTATCATATATAAATACACCTTCAGGTAAATTACTAAAGTTGTTAAATAAGAAATTTATTTATCTCACAAAATTTCGTTCCAAACATACCGTTTTGAACTCTATTGATCTTGTACAAAAACTTTTCAGGCTCAGAAAAGAACACAAAACCTTAAATAAACATTTAATATAAAGAACATGTATCCAAATATTTCAACAGGTGAATGCCTGAATGAATTTTGTAACCTAAAAATCTGCCTATCTCAAAATTATTTTCAATTTCAATCAAAATTTTACCAACATCAGGACTTCCCATAGGATCGCCTCTTAGCCCCCTTTTAGCCAATATATTCATGAAAAACTTAGAAATAAGAGCAATATTAAATAGTCACTTAGCGAAAAAACGTATAGTGTTCAGGTACAGATATGTAGATGATATTTTGGTAAGTTTCAAGGGCTCCAATAGAAAAAATTGATAAATTTCTACAATTTCTGAATGAAGATCATACCAACACTAAGTTTAATAAGAAATTAATAACTCAATAAATTTTCTAAACCTGACAATAACAAAATCGGGTAACAATTTCATTTATCACATCTATAGAAAAGAAACCTTCAGAGACTCAACTATTCCCATTGACTAATTCAATAATTTGAATTACAAACTAGAAACTTAAAATTCAATGATCCATAGGACTTTTTCCATTCCACTGTCACCGACAGGCAATTGAAATAAGCACTATCAGAAAAATTGCCTTAAATAACAAAATTGTCTCGGTTTTTTGTAGACAAAATTATCCAACGTAAAGAAAAACATCAAATAACACAATTACTATATTCCATAAGAGATACTTCCTTGAAAAAATACGCTAGTTTCAACTACGCTGGTCCTCTCTCCACAAACTTGAGTAACTATTTTACTAAATTCAAAATAACCACCTTTTTCTCAAGTGGTCTGAACTTGAACAAATTATTATTCAATGCTAGACAAAAAACATACAAATTCAAAGAATCATGAGTTTACAAAATTGCTTGCAATGAGTGGGCAGACAGATTTTAAAACCAGATTTAAAGAACATTCATCTTCTGACAATAATTCCCCAATATGTGAACACATAAAAACCACAAAACATTCAATAACATTCGATAATACCAAAATTCTTCATAATTGCAACAGAGGAAAGAAAGTGAATCTGTTAGAATATTTGGAAATCAATAAACTTTGTAAAATCCTAAGTGAAATCGGCCTTAATAGCCAGCTAGACATTGATACTTAAAAATATGTGGAAAGTAACAACAGGCCTGGTAAAATCCCTGAGATATCAGACTACTGGGGCGCATATATTTTGTGTTCGCCTAAAGCAAAAAAATAGTTCGCCTAAATTGTTGTCAATAAAATGAATCAACATGACAGCCGTTTGTTTACTAGTGAAATAAATCACCGAACGATTATTGTTTCCACCATGCACATGAAATCAATCAATTTTTTTCATAAAAACTGTGACAGATACGAAAAAAATGCAAGAGATAAAAAAGATTAAAATATATTGTAAATATATAAAAAAAATTAATTTCACGGGGCGTACTTTAAAAAAGTTGTAGGGGTAGAAAGGGAACTTGTCATAAAAGGGCTAAAGGATTCAGCTCGCGAAATCTTTCGCACTTATTCATTTTCCCCTCTGTAGTCCGTTAATTTTAGCTCACCTGATTGTCTCATTGCTAAACAGCTTTCTGGATTCGTGCTAAGCGCCAGCAACGTTTCACCCATGTCGGCATGTTCCTGTCCTCCTAACATGGCCAAGAGGCTGTAGACCATATCAACTTTTGCTTCAAGCTGCTGAGATGTCCTTCTTGAGCGATCTGGAGTAAGGAGAACCCTTTCCATGGGAGCACCAGAACTAGATGCAAAGCTCATCACACTTGGCATTTCCTACGAAACATCAAAGAGGAAATTAATACTATATTAATCGAGTGTCGAGTTTATCATGAAGAATAATTATAAACCTCTATTACTGTTGACTTTAATGGAAGAAAAAACTTAAATTAAAGTTTTTTATTACTCCAACTTTCTGTAAATAGAAGCAATATTGTAATCAAACTAAATAACTCCTATCTAAAAATAATGATTTCCCTTTCCCACCTATCATCGTTAATATTTAATTTCATATTATCTTTGTCCATTGAATATTGTTGGATAAAAATTAACAGGTTAATTGTCAAAACTGTTTAGATCATTATAATAATAAATTGAAATCGTTAAGATAACATCAGATTATTGATATATGATAAGATATGAGGAAGTGTATCTTATTTCCCATCATATCAACGCCTTAACCACCGAATAATCATAAATTACAATTCTCAAAACTTCATACATTTAAGCCAATTGTTGTTAGGCATGACGTTCTAGATATTCCAACTTATAGGAAACACTCCTTATTACCTTGACATTTCGGGATTCAGTCGTTACTTTGAGCACCGAAAATCACTTTAATATTGAGGTGCGGTCCAAAGTAAACTATTTGAAAATAGCCACTTCTTATGCTGCAGCTACATTCTCTTCTCCATTCAAGAAAGAAAGCGGAGTTATTGCATAAGAAGTGACAGTATATTTATGTTGTTATTATAAGCGCAGCGAATAAAAAACACTCGTCTGTACAATTGGCTGTGTTCCGTTGAATAGGTCAAGATTCGAGTGGTCCGACTCGAAGATGTCGCTATGTAAACAAATCGCGTGTGAAATGATGGCTTCTTCCTTTGTCGATGATTTACTGTGAAATTCTGTTTCTATATTCAATTGAATAGTTTTTTCGTTCACGATGAGTATCTATGTATTCCGCTAAACACCAGGATTATATTACAGTAGATTAGATTTGATTAAATTAGTCAAGGCCGTATAGGTCGCAGTCGTTCTCGCTCAGTTTATTGTGAAACTCGTAATTGTTTATCAGGTAGATATCTGGTTTTCAGCGAATCTCAGTCGGGTGCTAATAGACACATATCTTATTCAATGAACTACGAGCTGAAAGTGCCTTAGTCTTTGCTTGGGGATCGCATCACATTCACGAAGTGAATATTCTATTACTTCCATGGGTTGCATGCAATATGGCAACTGACAGTCTCAGATTTTTAAGATGGTAGTTAACCGGACAGTGCCTAATAAGAAAACTAGTAACTACCCTAAGTTGTTTCCTCTTAACTGAGAAAACCTCTTTGGTCCAGCTTATGAATTACAAGAGAAATTTGACGAATTTTTTCGACTGCCTCAGTCTAGAAACTTTTTTCAAGCTCGGACTTTCCTCTTATATTTCCAATTTTTGAAAGCCTCAGGTTTTGTGGATCGTTGAAGATTTAATGTCTCCCTTTTTTCTTATATTTGGTCAGCCATTTCTTAGCGATGTGGCTAAGTATCCACTTGAGGGTGGCCTTTTTATGTTTAAGAGAGTTAAGGGGGAGATTGTATTCCCAGATACGTTTCGAGTCGGCCTCATCATGAGATTATGAATATTTTTGTAGTCGATAATTACACTGCAGATATTCTGTAATGCATACCCATAGCGCATAAGATTCTGCTTGGAATATGGATGGTCCAGATCCCATTGGAATGATTAATATGACTATGCAACAAAAAATCCCTGCTACAACTTCACATTTTTCATATTAGAAGCATAACTATATAATACTAATATCCCTACGAAAAACAATATCTACTTTCACCCATCTTCAAGAGGTTGGAAGGCCCACGTGGTAGGTTTTCAAGAACAGTTACTTCAGGGTCTCCTGGATCTGTATTATCTTTCTTCGTTATCTTAATTTACGTATTCGGCTTCTTCGCTAGCAATACATTTTTTTAGGTGAAGAATAACCTGGATGACAGCATAAGGGTAAGACCTATCTACCGCAGTTATTGCGAATAGTAGTCCTTCATATTTTTTCCAGGACTGCTGCATCAGTTTTGGCCACCATATATAAACTGCATAGCTTACGATAGGTCGGATAATGATCTTCTAATATCCAGTCTGCCATCTTTGGCGTTAGGTTCCATTAAAAAAACTCTGCCCACAGCAAAAACTCCAAAATAATATAATAGTTTTTGATGAGTGATATCGACTGCGATTAGGATTAATTCATTGGATTTAACCTCAACATTTATGTGAGTTGTCGGGTTTTTAACTGTTCATGTGATCATTATATTAATTATTCGTTTTATTATAGGATACCTGAAGAAGGACAAGATATTGTCCGAAAGCTAGTAGATATGTAAAGAGTATACAATAACCTCTCGACTGCTTAAACCCGATAAATCCAATGAATTAATATAATAGTTATTGTAATGAATTTATTGGCGTCAAAATTGTGAACAAAAATATTCGTAGTTATTCGGTTAAGTAGGTAGGTGGTTACCCTATTTTTTCGAAATGTCTTGTCGTTGTTGCATACTTGAATACAAATCCGAATACGATTTAAAGGAAAAAGGTATCCACAGATTTTATTTCCAAAGGAAAAAGTTCTCAAGGAAAGTGAGTAAGTGTTCTTCCTTGACAAAATGTCTTCTACTTCTTCTGTAGTTTGTAGATTATATTTCAATGGCAAACATATCATAATACATTTTTTTCTATTGCTTCATCCATTGTTAGCACTTGGAAAAACTTCCCCTAATAAAACCGGGATTGTCACGACTGCCGTTATTTCCTGTATTTTCTGGTTAACCTTCACATCTATCGAAACCACCATCAATAAGTAGGAAAGATACCGGAAAATTTCTATCGAATTAACTCTTTTAACGTGCAGATCTTATATTCAAAAGCGAATGAATTATTATAGCAGAATAAGCTGTTCAAATTGTTGAAATGAAAAAATTGTTAGAGAATAAACACGAATGCATTTTATATTTCAAATTCAACATATTGATTAATTAGGTTCAGAGTTTCAATACTTCAATCATGAGTCATATCTCCGAATTCTCGTACCTATCGAACCACTCGAAGTGACGAATGCGACATAGCCACGTTACTCAGTATAGATAGTAGAGACAGCTGTGAAAGAGCCAATATTATTCTTTGTTGCTGATGAAACCTTTTTCAATGGAAAAGGGTATCCTTAAGACAAATAAGAAAAATTTGTGCGCGCCTAATGTCTAACATACCATTTGGCGGTGCGGAGGTATATTATTCATCTGTAGAGTGGCTGGTTCCGAATTCCACATTGTACGCTCAACTGGCCATGTGCCATGGTACAATGCATTCGTCTCTCTTGAAGTGTGGCAAATTGGCTCACTGCTCACGGAATGATTGGTGCTGTTAGCTCCGGCGCTCTCATCCTCGCTGTTTTCTAGCTCGTTCCTCCGTTTTAAAACAGCTTCATGCTGAAAATAAACGAATCCATTTAAAAAACTTACATTTTTTCTGACGATTTCGCATGCTTAAACATAGGAAAAATCAATTAATGAATTGAATGGGTAGAACATGAAAAAAACACAGTACTTATAAAATATGCATTTTTCACAATAATTTGCGATCTCTGCTTATCTATAACGTCAAAGATGAGCTTCAATCATTCGATTATAAAATAAATAGCCGGATCTTATCAGTATAAGCTCTGGGTAGATTGTCACTTGCAGTTATTGTTTGTTATATTGATGATGGCATCAGTATTACATTCCCAGTTGAGTAGACACATCCGACCTGTTATGGGCAACTGAACCATCTCTGTAACGAGAGGTGTCATCTTAGAACAACTCAGACCGTTTGATTTTCCAGGGGAACTCTTTGGTGGGTTGTACTTTCTTCGTCTTCAGGTGCCACCTCTGACATCAGAGGTATGCGATCATTTGTCGGAACTAATCTCGATTTTGGGTAAAGTGACAAAGTTGTTCGAATGTAAGGCTTGTTCATGCCTTGATGTTGCGGTATCAGAACATCTTCCTTCTTCCGATACCTCGTTTGTCTTCAATTTTTCCTTCAATTATCAGTTGAAGAAGAAAGTATTTTTTTCCGCAAACAATAAGCACCACATATTCAATATTCATCTTCTTAATTATTTGAAGGTGGCGGTCTTTCCTATTCATTTGTCTTTTTATTGTCCAAGATATTCGAAGCATACCTCTGAAGCACCACATTTCAAAAGTCTCCAATCGAGTCACGATGTTCACCTTGAAAGTCCACGCTTCTACGCCACATATAGCATTTTAGAAATCTAGTTCTTGTTATAATATTTAAGTTTTTATCGAACAGGAGAGTTTTTTATTTGATGGAAACTGTCCTAGCTTAGGACCCTACCTGGGTTTGTATCCACCCTGATGAGGCTACCGAGTTACTTAAAGCTTTCGACTCTCCGAATATTTTTCCCTTCAAGATTTAATGCTGCGTCTGGTTGTTCATTTCATTAGCTTAGTCTTTTCAGCAAAATGCCACACTTTACCTTGAAAATCTGATTTTTAATTTTTCCTTACAGCATTTTTCTTATTAACTGCTTGAATGTCTTATAGTAGCTATTAAAAATTCAAATTCTACTCTACAGAATTTGTCTTTTTCTCACGATGGATTTCATAATCGTATTCCTTTAATTTCTACAATTTTTCTATAATGTTGATAGATTTCTCATTAATAAACTCGATCAAAATAATTTTTCTGAATAAAAACGACAAAATTAACTCAAACTCCAATATTCAATCATTATTTCCTTAATTTTCAAGTAATTTCCGTGAAATTATAATGTAAATCATGAAATTCCTTCAAAATGGTTGCCAAACATCTGTAATTTTTGTATATAGTTTTGTAGATGCTTCCTCGCTTTCTATGTAACTTATCTTTTAATTCTATGACCTACCTGAACAGCTAGCATAAGTTTACTTTTTAGAATCTCTGTAACTTTTCCTGTTAATTTTTATCTTCAAATAATGTTAGATTCACATTATTTTGTTACTTTAAATTCCCTAGTGAAGCTGGCTGTTACGTTAGAGCATAGAATATCTTGGTGATACATGTCTAATTTGTGAAATTCAGTCATAGGTGGAGACTCCTTGATAGACATTCCTAGGTGGAGACTCGTAGACAAAGATTCCTAGGTGGAGACTCGTAGACAAAGATTCCTAGGTGGAGACTCGTGGACAGAGATTCCTAGGTAGAGACTCGTAGGTGGAGCTCAGAGGTTGAGATGATATAACTTCTATCTGGAGTCCAGAAATCTACATCCGAAGCTGAAATAGAGGTTTTCCCCCATATGCAGCAGTAAAAACAAGAACGTTTTGAAACTATTTAACCTTATCTTATTGACTGTATATTTATAAAGAAGCATTTGTGACATTGTTTACCATAATTTATGTAATTAAATATGTAAGTAGAACTTCATTGACTTTTCTTCCAAGATTTCAGTGACAATTATTGAATTAGAGTCTCATTGTTCATTTTTTTCTGGGCTTAACCAGAAAAAGTTAATTTTGTTACACAACCTACGTTTGTATATATTCACATACAAATCTCAGTTGAAATATTTGTCTTAGGTCATGATATGCACTGCATTATGATAATAAATTGGCGATAAATAGTACAGAAAAATCACGTCTATCATCCCCATCATCGAAATTAATTTTAATTCATTCGTCTAAACTAAACATTGTTCTTTTGTAGAGAATATATAATAGTCGAAAATAATCAAGTACTAGTGAGAGCATTCTTTTCACTTGTCTTGTCATTGTGTGAATTTGATAAGATAATTGATAACATAATTTGCATTCAATACGTTTTCAGATCGAGCAGAAATAAGCAGTCTTCCTTGATGATACGATCATCGAATCATCGACGTAAGTATTTGCGATAGCAATGTACACCTTCTGAACATTTCTATATAGTCCAAAACATATGTTTGATCGTACTAACAGAAATTTAAAATTAAATTATATTTTCAGGAAGCAATGGAACATACGATTGTGAGAATATCAACAGGATTTTTAAGAGGGACTATCAAGGAAGCTCTGAATGGAAAACCATTTCACAGTTTTCAGGGGATACCCTTTGCACAGCCACCTTTGGGAGCTTTGAGATTTAAGGTAGGTCTGACTAAAATGTACAATCTCATCGAAAACACTTGAGCGAGATCTCATGTAAAACCAAGTTAGTCATTTCAGTTAATACTCAACCTATTCTCATGAATTGTTATTTTACCAGTTACCCATCATCTAGTGACCGTATCAACATTTGCTATCTTTATACTTTTACTGGCAATACACGTAAATAGTACTTCATATTATATCTACTCTAATATTCATCAATATCCGACCAGTATTATCGAGATGCACCACTCAGGCCATATGGCACTACTGTTCGACACTCTCATGATGATCAGTCTTTTGATACTTTTTATAATATCTTCAATTACAATGTTGATTTGCACTTACCTACGAAAAAATTCTATAGGAAACAATGTCAGACTATCCATACAGAATCTCGGAGATCTCAACATTCTGGTTAAGTCATATCCTGAATTGGGTGCATACTTTCTTGATTGAAAACGTATGTATTCTCTGTTGGTTGAACAGACCACCAAGCTATCTCATTATCAAAAATAGGTAACATAAGCTGGTAATACTTTTCATTAATAACCATATCAGATAAAATCCCAAATACCGGGTATGACGATAGCATCAAAATAAATGATAGCTCAATGTATCTTCTTCCCTTCAGCGAAGAAGAACTTTTGCACTGATCAACAATAAGCTAAAACCAAAGAATTCCAGTGGATTTGATGACGTTCCAGATTTCCTAATGAAGAAGAGGCTGAGGGAAATGATAAAACCTTTAACACATATGGTGAATTCCTCTTTATCTACTGAAACTTTTCCAGACAGACTGAAAATCAATAGGATCATACTAATTTATAAAAAAGGAGATAGATGAATAACTATCGTCCCATAGCACTTGCATCTGTCCTATCAAAGATATTTGCATACTGTTGATTGGATCGATTAACGGATTTTTTTGGAGACGCACAGGATTATGCATGAGAATCAGTTTGGCTTTCGTCCGGGACGAAGCATAAGTGATGCGTAGTATGTTTTTGTGGAGGGTGTGATACGCCATATAGAGTCGGGGAGTTACTCAGCTGGAATATCTGAGACTTGAATGAGACATTTGACTATATGGAGCATTGCAAATTGTTCACTAAGGTTGAAAAGTGTGGCGTGCGTAGAAAGCCACTAAGATGTTTGATGAGTTATGTGAAGAACATATCTCAGTAGGTTTCGGTTCATCATATCGAAGGCGATTTCAGAAAGAACATCGGTTAACTAATCTGTTTTGCATACAAATGTCGAGGTGACAAATATACACGGAACAGAATCTCACTTACTTGTTGAGAATTGTCATATCTTTTTTTCAGGCACCAGTACCGGCAAAATCATGGGAAGGAATCAGAGATGCGTTTTCGCAAGCGTCGCCGCATTATGGAAGAGAATTACAACCGACGATAACGGTAAATAGCATATGTATCTATAGATATTATCCATCCTACTGATCTAAGGGAATTACTTCGACGCTATCAACTATTTTACCGACTTTACTTGTTTTTATCGCGTTCTGAAAACCCTTAAGTAGTACTTTGTAGAGTTCTTTTTTTCATGATATACGCTTTACAGGTTATATTGTTAATTTCGTTACAATAATTATGTATTTGAAATTTCAGTTCAATTAATTAGGAGTATACAATTGCAATATTTCAACACCTTTCAACAGGTGACGTTGAATAGAAGCTTGTAAAAATAATAATATTCAATCTTGTTCCAGGCATCAGGTAAAATGGAATTTCCAATTTTAGGATGTGAGGACTCCCTGTATTTAAATGTTTTCACCCCAGCAGTAAGTAATTCAATTTCATTTCTGATTATAACATCGCTCATGAATAAGTTTATCGTTTTCGGCGATTCGGCACACGAAATTCCATTTACAATACAAAATTTGACACCAATTCTTCGTTCTATATTTTTATCTATTAAAAATCGCAAAACACACTTGTGCGAACTGATAAAATCGAGCACTTTAAACAAACTGAATGACAGATCGCGTCCAAACCTCCCGTCAGTATAGAGAACTGTTGTGCCAACACATTTTTAAAATAATCAATTTACGGTATTTTTTGACACAATGTATTTTTTATGTTACTAGATTATTACCTGAGATATGGTCATTTGCTCAAATCTCCGAAAATGGAAAATTCCGAAATAACTCGAAAACGCAAAGTGATAACAGAAATTGGTTTACACCAATAATCAAGACCGAGAAAGAAAAGTAATTTTTTTCTATCTACAAAGATTCACAAAACTGCCTCACAAAACCATCGAATATCGGACACTCTGTAATTTTCGGAAAGGGCTAAGTATCTAGGGCTAACCCTAGATCAGAGACTCAACTGGAATTCACACATTGACAAAACTCTTTCCAAGGCTGCATCGTGTCTATGGGCATGCCGTAGACTCTTCGAAAAGACCTGGAGGCTACAGCCAAAAATAACCTACTGGTTATATACAGCGGTTATAAGACCCATTGTCACATATGCATCGTTAGTATGGTGGACGGAAACATCAGAAATAACTACGCACAACGAGCTGCAAAAACTGCAGCGGTTAGCGTGCGTGGGCATAACAAGGGCTATGAGAAATACCCCGACTCCTGCCCTAGAGGTAATCCTAAATCTCACTCCTCTTCATATTAAATTGAAAAATGAGGCGCTGATGGCGGCATTACGGCTCCAAGACACAAAAAAGGTAATCTGAAGGGACACCTGGGAATTCTGGATTACATAAAGCCAGAAATCTTATCACAACCATCGGATATAATGCCGCTTAAGTTCGATTTTCAAACACCTTTCGAAGTGGCCATAGAAGACCGCACCATCGTAAAGGAAAAAATAAATCAATTAGACCAAAAATCCTCCACTTGTTACACAGACGGATCAAATACAATTGATGGAACAGGAGCAGGCATATATGAACCCAAGTACTCGTCATCAGTGCCTCTGGGCTCTACTCCCAGGAAAAACACTTGCTGTAAACCTGTGCTGCCAGGAGGTACTACGAGAGAAACTCAAAGGTGCAGAGATTTACATTTTAACGGACAGTCAGGCAGTGATTAAAGCTCTAAACTCTTACAGTTATCGGAGCATCTCTGTCTGGGAATGCCGTCAATCCTTGAAGCAACTTGCTGAGGGGAACAAACTTTTCTTGTGGTGGGTGCCTGGCCACGAAGGCATACAAGGAATGAAGCTGCTAACGAACTGGCTAGATAAGCTGCTGGAATCCCACCCAGTAAAATGGTTAAATCGGAAATGGCAACATGCAAAATGTGTAAAGAGGGCGATGACACTGCCGAACCTATTCTTTGTAGTTGCATCGCAACTACCAGTCAAAGACACTTCGGTAGCGAAGTAAAAGCGAAAGCTCCCAGGAAATTCTTAATTTTGTAAGGGAACTAGATCTGCAGGGAAATGAATAAGAAGTGTTACGAACAAAAGACCAACTTGGCCGCAGTTCGGAAGGCTTGCAAAGCCAAACGACCCCCTCCAATGTAATGTAAATTACTTTATTCATCCCTATGTTCCACCTCTGACGTAGAGATAATACTATGTATTATACTATCAAAAGAGATTTATTATAAATCAGGATTGCAATTTCGGTCTCTCCACCATCTTTAACAGACAACAAGTACTGAACTAAAGTTGAAAATACATACATACGTAAACAGGTAGATACCAATTTAATAAGGGTGCAAACAAGAGGTAATAAACGAATTATGATAAAAACAGGTATGAATTAAAGATATCAAATATAGACGAATAAGCCAGGCCATGCTGGTCATTTAGAAGATCACCTCTAAGGGAGTTTGTCGGAGTTATGAAACTTCGATGGATTCTAAGAAATCTAACTTTCGTCCTTTAGGTATTCAGTGCATAATTCGAAGTTGATCTGTGGGTGAAATGAGGGCCATTTTCGATACAATGTGAAGCAAAAATAGATTCGTCGGTTCTCTGGTTATTGTAATCTGATTGATGCTCTTTGTATCTAGTTTTGAATGAACGACCAGTCTGACCTATATAGACGCCTTCACAAGCCATACAGGACAACTTGTAAACTCCAGTATTGTCAAATCTATCAGTTTTATCCTTTCTATTGAAAAAGTCTTGAGAGAGTTATATGTGAGTTTTGAAAGCTACTAGCTTTTATGTTGTTTTGAAATGACATTTGCAAACTTTTCGCTGATAGGACAAGAATACGTTACTGAAATGTATTTATCTGTATGAGTTGATTCCATACGTGGGCATGTCAAAATGTCACTTAAAAACAGCATTAAAAGTAGCTTTCAAAACCCAAATGAAACTCTACCGAGAATTTTTTAATAAAATCGATAGATTTGACAATACTGGAGTTCACAAGTTGTCCTGTATGGATTGTGAAGGCGTCTATATAGCTCAGACTGGTCGTTCATTAAAAACTAGATACAAAGAGCATCAATCAGATTACAAGAACCAGGGAACCGACGAATCTTTCGCTTCACATTGTATCAAAAATAGGCATCTGTTTCACCCATAGATCAACTTCCTAATTTTTCACAGAATACTTAAAGGACGAAAGATACATTTCTTAGAATCCATCGAAATTTCATAACTCCGACAAACTCCCCACAGAGATAATCTTCGGAACGACCAGTATCTCTCGGCTTATTCGTCTATATTTGATATCTTTAAATAATACCTGCTTTTTTCATAATTAGTTTATTACCTCTTGTTTGCACCCTAATTAATTTTGTATCTACTTGTTCATGTACATATTTTCAATTTCAATTCAGTACTTGCTGTCAGCTGAAAATGGTCGAGAGACCGAAATTGCTATCCTGATTTTCAATAAATCCCTTGTGATAGTCTAATAGATAGTTTAATTTCTTATTATCTCATATTTATCTTTCACGTAATTACATTATCAATTTACTATTAGAAATGATACCTATTGGGTTCTGATAATTTAAGTATTCAACGTAGTGTCTCTTCAGCACAACCTACTTTTCTTATCGATGCTCCAATCATACCTATCGTAGGGATATCCTGGAAGAAATTTTCTCCGATTGAGTAAAACCATCTATTTACATTACACATCATTTCGCTATTGATATTCATATACTATGGGGGTGCACCATAATTTCGAAAACTGCATCACGAATGACAAACAGTACAACGAAGGACTTTTATAATGACACGTTGTGCTCATGAAAACGCACATCTTCCCTTAATTTTTACCGTCTCTTTTCTTTTGTAGCTACATGCCATTTAGCTCTTAGTAAACATAGTAAGAGTCATTTTACATCAGGGGTCTCCAAACTTTGAAGCCTTAGGGCCATTATATTTTTTCGGTACGTTCCAAGGGCCAAAATAATTTTAATTTTTCTATCCACCTAAGGAAACATAGGTGTTTTGCATTTCAATTACTATTGATTGTGTATTCAATATTGTTACAAGTAGGGTTATCTAGTGACGAGTAGTAATACTATGCAGGTCTGTGATGCAGGTACTATCTATTTCTGCTACCCACTAACTACTAACAGGTGGCATGTTTGAGAATGTTCCCATTGGTTCGAGAAAGTTCTGTTTTTGACTATTTTTTTCGATCACTTCTAGATGGTAATAATTGCATAGGTATAAAAAGGCTAGCGGCGACATTGCGAGTAAGTTTGCGTGGGAAAGGCGAAGAAAGCGAAACTGCCTATTGGAAATAAAGTAACGCCCGTCCATAAGTAAGGGTATTTTGATTAGACTTGTTTTATGTGGAATATTCAGCCACACTACAGAGACTGAATTTCCCGTCGATTTTGCAGTCGAAACTTTTAGTGCTTTAAAGAAAAATTTCGATTCTCGTTTCTAAGTTTTGATGTGATTGCGAATGAAATTAGGCTTTTTCAAAATCCTTCCACTGGTACAATTTATGATTTTGCTCGTGGGTTGTTTTCTGCATTTGGTACTATTTGGTACACAAAGAACGTACAGATCTAAATTAACTTCTACAAACAAAACAATTGTCGACTGGAAAATCGCAATTACATAAATCTCATTAGTATTTTTTTATAGGGTGATTGATTTCATATTAATTATTTATTAGAATATGCTTAAGCTAAGATACTTAAGCTTAGATTTCTGCGTGATAATTTCTGTCGTAAAGTTTTACCTTGCAAGTAAATAAAACCGAGTAATTATCATTCTGTGTTTTCATTTTCTTTCATTCAACTTATCATAGCAATAGTAACAACAGTAAAACATTGGCTGTCGTGGGCCGGATTTGGCCCGCGGGCCGTAGTTTGGAGACCCCTGTTTCAGATAATCAATTGATAAAATATTTTGCATCCCAGAATACTGAGACCATAACCTTGTTGGTCGACATCACAGCTTTGATGTTTCGAGGAGTTTGAATTACTTGTATTTTAAGAATCCAAATTATGACACATTCATGAATTTGGCGACACTTCGAAACCGTAGTAGAAACATAGTAAAAATTCCATTCGTGTATTGATTAAGATGCTCTCAAAATTGAAACTAGGCCAGGGATGGACCATAGAAATCAAACTTTGTATCCATTATTCATTTATTGAACTTTCAACGATTGTTTTTAGTTACCACATGATCAATACGAACTGAGACCAGTCATCGTTTTCATCCACGGAGGGGCCTACGAAGGCGGAGGAACACAACGCTACGGCCCAGAAGTACTTTTAACAGAAGATGTAGTTCTCGTCACTACGTCATATAGATTCGGTGCATTAGGTAAGGCTAATTTATCAAAGATTTCAACGTTTCAAAGTTTGTTCTGTACATTCTGTTCATAGTAATGACTCATTGGTATTATTTCACGATAAAGGTTTCTTGAGTCTCGACGATCCGGAATTAGGAGTAACTGGAAACGCAGGAATGAAAGATTTGGTTCTCGCCTTGAAATGGATCCAGCAAAATATCAAGGTTTTCAATGGAGATCCCAACAACGTCACAATTTACGGAGAAAGTGCTGGAGCGTCCAGCGTTCACTATTTGATATTATCACCGACTGCAAAAGGTAAGCTTTATGAAGGGAAAATTCTTACTCACAAATAAATTACTCAAAAGACTTTGGATGCCTAGAAAAATAAACTATATTTGAAACATTACGAAAATCTAAAATACAATCCTCAATAATCAATGTGCTTGAATTCTATTTTTCCAGTAATTGAACTGTCTATGAATTTTTGGTGTCTATATAAGAGCAAATGGTAAATTGCATCGACATGTCAACACAAACATACATTCTGTCAAAAATGTACCGGAAATTGATGAATGAAACACAAAATATTTATTTTTCATCATCATCATGCCAAACTCAAACCGATGTCTCATCACCAGTTACAATGCGTTTTATGAAAGTGGTATTATTATTATTATTAATACATGGTGGGGGCATTAGTCGAGCGAAACCGCGTTTCATGCCCAAACAATCGTTTAAAACGATACGAATTGATTCGAGAGACAAAGAAAGTTCATTGCCTATCTCTTCCAAACTTGAATGACGATTTTCAATTACCATTTCCGTCACTTTATCGATGTCAGCTTGAATTGAAGATGTTGATGGCCGATCAAAGCGAGGTAAATCTTCTAGCGCATCTCGGTCGTATCTAGGAAACGTGCTGGCCATTGTTATATTCATAAGAGCTTCGAGATACTGTCAGGAAACGTTCAGAATAAAAGTTGCAATCACGAATGGGGACAATTATTGGCTCTATCACCAAATCGCGATATTTCACAACATTCATTGTTAAATTCTACAAAACAATTAGATTAGCACGGCGATCTAAACCTGTTTCACCCCACACACAAATGGAACTTCCATCAAAGCCCATCACTAAAAATTGTTCCATATAAAGCTGTATTCGTTCGCTCCAAACATACATACTTGCATCAGAATGATATAAGCAAAAATTCCACTCATTTATGACAAAGTAACTTCCCCATTCATTCATGGTCTAGACGATTCGTCAAAATTACTTTTCTTATGTACTTTTGTATAGAGGATTCAAAGTGCTTTTGAACGAGATATCGTTCGACCCATTTGCCCTATTCTATTTAGACGGATTGAAGCGCCCCTAGAGTGTAGCTCGTTGAAATCTCAACTTTACGTCAAAATATGTTTCGACAAATTTTTCCAATCATTACGAGATAAAAAATATACAGGGTGGCTCGTTTGAGAGAGGAACACCTATCGTGGCCCTCTAACCATTGAACTGACAGCATGCAACCTTTTTCCCTATTTGATCGAACATTTGGAATTGCTCAAATCATCAACTTTACATCATTTTGATATTGTCGAAAATATCGTTGTATTTATCGTCCGGCAAATTTCGCTAAATTTTAAAACGATATCAGTATCGGTATCCCTACTAGGCATTCACTTCTTGTTCATCATTTTAGGGTTATTCCATAAGGCCATCATGGGAAGTGGAGCTGCCTTTTGCTATTGGGCATTAGGTCAATCAGACAATGGAGTGAAATTGGCGGAACGATTAGGATGTATTGGAACGACCAAAGAAGATATTCTGACATTTTTACAGAATCTTTCTCCAGATGAAATACTTAAGGAACAACTTAATTTGACAGTGAGTAGATTATCTTGTTTTAGTTATCGATGAATCGCTTTTTATGTTATACGTTACGCCATTCCTTATAGCTACCTATCGTCTTATTTGTCGAAATTTTGAAGACTTCAAATCCACCGTCATCCTTCAGAAAAAAATTGAAGTAACTTCATTGAAACTTGGTATGCATATGAGAATCAGAAAAATCCTATCAAACTTCAGCAATGTATTCTACGGAAAAAATAAGTGTATGTAAGATAAATATTGAATGAAAGTCATGTGTTAAGACATATAGCGATAAAATTCGCGTGTTCATCGGATATTGAGTTATCTTGTCTAATTGTTATCAGTTTTCAATTTACAGAGTGCCCAGTTGAACAAAAAAAAAATCACATTTTCGTTAATATCTACCCATCATTTGCAGCTAATTTCGTGAAATTGCGTATGCGAAATTCAAATTTACTGCCAGATTACTTGTTTCTTCTCGAGGACTCTTTTCAACTCAAGTGCTTCTGAAGTAGAAACATTTTTGATTGCCTTGTAACCAGTCTATAATAAGACTTAAAACTTATCACAATGACAATGATTCATTGCATTCTTTTGAATTGTGTATCTTCTGTGAAAAGCACTGGTAACTCTCCTGATTGCGGTATGTCTATTACAGTAAAATCTTATTTGCGCTTCCTACATTAGCGTTATCACTATTCGCGGTTAAGAAAAATGCGATCCAATTCCTATAATCGCGACTTAAGGTTTCTATATTCGCGGATCTAATCGATACATCGGTACATAAAGTATATTAATAAATGATATTAGGTTTCTTTCGTAAATGGGTCGTAAAATGGACTAATAAAAAGTAAAATAGACCTTGTTACTACCACGCCTAAAATATATTTTTGAATGATATCCCTAGGCACTGGTTCGACTTTCTCTTTGATATATGCCGCCTTTGCCGCGGTCGGTATATTCAAGAATGTAAGCAATCAAAATGTATAACACTTAAGCGCCACACGGGCGGCCGGCGTCCTGCGCTTCTTACTTCTTAGGAGGCCAGAGTAAAATATCATATTAATTCTTGTCCAGCCATTCTACTAAATATTTTGTGTGTGCTGGTGGTTCGTGTGGCTTGGCAGTAATTTTTACGCTCAGCTAAGAAAGTATAGATTATCTAATAAACAAAAAACTTAATCAGAAGGAGTTAAGAGAACGTGCTGAAAATATATCTGGCATAAAGACTGAAGTAAATGAAGGTTATGACGATAGAAATTGTGAACTGTGGCCTGAAGTAGAATACTCCGACGATAGTGGTAGTTTGTCGGAAAGTGATGATAATTGTGCGTATACTGATGCCAATAATGTACACATTGAAGAATTTTATTGAAGGAACAATATTCAACCTTCCGTAGAATGTTAAATAACCTTCTCTGAAGGAGCTGGTTTTCCGATCCATCCTTCATAATCACCGTCAACCAGGGCCACACAGTAGTTAGTTTTTCATTCAACTATCAAGCTATCAAAGCTCCAACGGATTGAGTTGAGTAGATGGATGATGTATATGGTTGACAATCAGACAAAAATAAGGAGCGTCAGCTTTTCGACAGATCGCTTCTTGCAGACACAGTGTGTAGCAGCGTTGCGGTGAATAGTCGAACTAGTGTGTGGCTTCTTGAGTTTTCTGTTTGATATCTACCCTCTATTTTCATGGATTCCCGGTGGTGATGGTGAGTGGCCTCTGTGTCGGTTCGTTGGAGGGCGGAAATACATTTACATGTCTTGATGCGCTCCAACGGATTGCAATGAGTAGATGGCAGTCAGGCCTGATATTGTAATACTGGGGAGGTCAAATGAGACCGAAACTGCAGTCTATTGCTTCTATTCATGACATCCGACCGAGCTGTACCACTGCTATGTGGCCCTGATTAACGGTAATTATGAAGGGCGGCTCCTTCAGGGAATGATATTTAACATTCTACGGAAGGTTTAATATTTCTCCTTGAATAAAATTCTTCAATGTATCTACACATATAGCGATAATTTCGTATGTTGTCACTGTTGAGATGTGTCAATAATGTACCTTTATCTATCCATTGAGATGATGTAACTAGAAACAATCAAAGTAAATTTACTTGCAATGACAATACAAACATTAACATTCCGCTGTTGGTTGATGATATTATTCCTCTGAATGTGTTTAGAACATTTGTAAACCAGAAATTGTTAGTTATTATGTTGAAGAAACTACTCGAAACGCTGCTCAATATATTAGGAGGATAAGAATGAGACAGTGCAGCAGATGCAGAACTTGAAGAAATGAGTTCCAATAACGATCGCAGAAATGAAAAAGTTCCATGGTTGGCTTATTTGGATGGGTTTCCAAAAAAATTGCCTTCAATTTCAGATTATTGGAGCAAAAAACATGAACACTGTCGATGTAGAAACGTATTCCCTATAATCCCATATAAATTACCACTCCATATTCACAGCATATTTATGGAACGTTGATTCCACGATAAAGAGCTAATACTGTACTAATAATAACTGCAATATTTCTGATTCGTAGAGTTAATCCATCCTTAGTTAGCCTCACAAGCTAGACTAATAATGTAAAGTCTGGAGACTTTAGAGGCCAACTCCAACGCCTGTAAATCTTTCTCCAAAAACGGTTGTTTCTAGCTACTTAAATCAGAGATACCTGTAAATATAAGCATCCACTTTCATACAATCAATATACGGATAAATCAATCTTAATCCAAGAGCTTTATAAACTGGTAATACTATCAGAGAATAATATTGCAATTAACAATTATACTATTTCTTTTTCAGGAACGAGCTCCATCGGCTCCCAATTTATTCGCTCCCGTTGTAGAAAATCCATGTGCTCCAGATGCATTCTTAACAGAAAACCCCATAGATTTGATAGTTTCCGGTAAATATAATCACGTTCCTATGATCTTCGGTTTCAATAGCGACGAGGGAGCGATTTTCAGTTTTGCCGAAGTTAATCCTGTAGCAGAAGAAAATATAGTACCATCCATTCTGAAGTTGAAAAGAGGTGGCGAAGAGCATACTGCGATCGCAAAGAAACTTAGAACATTTTATCTGAGAGATGAACCCGAGCGAACAGAACGAGGATTACTGACAGAAAACGGTAAAAAGGTATGTTCAATTTCCATATTAATCTCAAATCTACTACACTACGCGTCACTTGTAATGGATAGCTGTAGTTTTCTTCAAAATTGTTGAGATGAAATAGTTTTTTTACTGATTTCATTTCGAAATAAAGATGTCTGTTTTTAAATAATCAATATCCGCTATTTTTTCAACAGAATATAGTAACCTATGCCGCAAAGTGAACTTTGAACAAGTTGTTACTTTAGTCATATTAACTCCTGTTCAGGGGATTATTGTGCTCTGACCGATTAAGTTAATTTGGTCTCCAAAACTAAGTGGCCAGAAAAACATTCAACTTTAAAACTACATGACGACTTTAGAAATCTCAACGTTCTTGTCTTTTTTCTTTCTTTTTGTTTTTAATTCACTGAAAACACGCGCTTAGGATTTAAACTTACACTTAGCAAAATTTTCAATGTTTCAGCTTGTAAGTTTTACCACCTTCCTAAGACCCGTCCTACAGAGCACTAGACTGCATTCAAAGAATTGCGAGGAATCAGTTTATCTTTATCGATTATCAGTGTCAACTAAATTGGGTTATCTGAGCAAAGGCAAGAGCAAAGGTAAAGATTAAAATTATATATCGTTATTATTATATTATTTGTTCGCTTCTGGACGATTTGTTCAGGAGGGAAGATGTTTTCATTTTGTGCGGCGATTTTAATGTAAATATTCTAGAAAGCTCTCGGAGGAGGGACAGACTTCTTAACCTGTTGAGTGAATACAATTTCTTGCAGTTGATTTATGAGCCAACAAGAATTGCTTCTGCCTCTTCAACATGCATTTATAATATTTTCTCAAATGTAACAGTCGATAGAATCCAGGTCTGCCATACCTACAGGTCCGATCATACACTTCAATTGGTTTTCTTGGAGGTAGGGGATATATAAGCTCTGCAGGTTGCAGATGCCGTATGATCAATGAGAAAACAATATCTGCTGAGCTCTGGGAAAGCATGCTTACTGAGGATTTTAACAGCAGTTTCCATAATTTTCACAAAAAGTTTTGTCATTACTACGACACAGTTTTTAGAGAAAGGGTGGTTTCGAGAAAATCTCGCGGCCGATTCTCGAAGGAACTTAAGCAGATGTATTCACTTCTTTGTGAAATGCGCAAATTGTCGATTCGTCTCAATAGTTCTTTTTACACTACTAAATATCTTAGGTTGAAATCCCTGTATGAGAGTGCAATAACCAGGAAACAAAGAGAGGTGAATGATGAACGACTGACAAATTCTGATAACTTTGCAAGAGATGCCTGGAAGATAATAAATGAAAACAGAAAACCTCATAATATCAGTAGTATAATACTCAAAACATCTTCTGGTCGGAAAGTCTCTGATGTCCAAACAGTGTCGAATATTTTTGCAGAGGCCTTATCAGAGGTACCACAGTGCACTCCTAATCGCGATAATAATCGTCTAAATATTGGAAGCGAAAATTTCTTCTCATTTCCATGCACAGCTGAGAAGATTTTTGTAACTATTCTCCCGCGGGGACCTTTCTAGAAAACGTAGTTGCTTTCGTCTTGCTCGCGTTGGAGCTCATCAGGTTCAACTGACCCCACTCAGATATAGTCTGTAAATCAGAGTTCAAGTAATTAATTTGTTGACATCTCTGACGATGAGATTCCGCCACTGTAATCGGCCGCAGACTACTGAAAGACGAAACCAGGGTACAATCGTCTGCAAAATCGAAGATCTTGTTCTCTGTAGATGATAGAAGATCGTTTATCTGCAACAGAAACAAGGTTGGCGAAAGAATGGATCCCTGAGGTACTCCTGCTTGCAACCGGAAACAATCAGATGTTATACCGTCGACCACAACTTGTATTGATCTATTTGAAAGAAAGCTACTTATCCAACCCCGCAATTTTTCGGGAAGCCCATATGCAGCAAGTTTATTCAACAAGGCTCCATGCTAAACCCTATCGAAGGCTTTAGAGATGCCGAGGGTTATTACTCTAAATTCCCTATGTTTTTCCATCGTTGATGTACAAACATGAGTGACGTACGCGAGCCGGGAATACGGAATGGTAATTAATATAGGATTATAGGGAAGGCGTTTCTAGCTGACGAAATAAAAACAAATACATAAAAAATCAATTCAATTCAAGTTTTTTGACCATATTGATTAATTATTATCTTCAGGTTTAGACAATGGTTCCAAGAATTTTTTAATTTTATCTTAGTTGGCAGTTTTCAAAAGCTTCGCCAATTGAAAATAAGACCGATCAATTCTCATAAAGAAATCACAAAGCTCATTTGCCATTCTTAAACATTTACAAAGATTGTTGAAATTAAATGTCACGTGTTCAGTGCTTGTTGAAGCCTCGTCTTCAACATTTCCTCCAAGTTGCTTTCAGTCAGTTCATCCTGAGATTCAAGCAACTTCTGAATGTCATTTGATTCTATCTGTTCGAACCCATCTCCTCCTATTCCATTCGCAATTTCGGCAATCTTACTAAAAGTTTGAATTATGCAGTTAGGACAGACCTCAGTTTTTTTCTAGCATGATGTATGGTTCAGGTCTTTCACTGATTCTTTTATGTTTAAGATACATTTCGCTATGTCAAATTTCCTTCTGCATTCTTCATTCTCTTCCCAAGACGGACGTAGCTCAACTTGTACATAAAAACTGATAAAAACCCAATTTTTCAGGAGTCTGGCACGCGGACGATTTGGGTTACTTCTTCCATGTTCCAAACGCACCAAAAGTACAGCCCGGAAGTTTAGAAGACATCACGCGAAAACGCTTCGTAACCTTATTCATTAATTTCGTCAAAACGGGAAATCCAAATCCGAGGAAGATATCCGACCTGATTCCGATCAAATGGGAGCCCGTTAAAAATGGAGAAATGAAACTGCTGGATATCGGAAAGAATCTGGCCATGAAGATCGACCCCGAAGAAGACAGCATGCTTATGTGGGACGAGATCTTCCAATCTTACGATCACTCGAAACATTATTGAAACAACTCTGCTGAGAGACTTGATCACACTTGATTGAAGATGAATAGGTTGTATTGTGAATGACTGACGAAATGATATTTTAAATAAATTGAAACAACAATTTAAAAGAATATTTTGTTGAAATACCTTTGTAAACTGTTAAACACAAGTTCAAAATTTGATAATAATAATATACATTCTGCCAAAAGTTAATAGTTGAATTTGCCTCGAATGTTGTATAGTATACGGAATTTCGTATGCCAAATCGCTTAAATTGATACAGGAGGCTTAAAGTGAATCGACTTTATCACAAACACGTGCATATGGGTGGTACAGTGCTTTCTACAATGGCCGAGATATGGTGGAAGATTTGCCTCGCTCTGGTCAGCCATCAACATCTCCAACTGAAGTTAAAAGCGATAAAGTGAAGTAAATGCTCATTGAAAATTGTAATTCAAGTTTAAGAGAGATAGACAATGAACTTGTTGTGTCACAGGAATCAATTTGTACCATTTTGAACGATTGTTCGGGCATGAAACGCGTTGCCGCTTGACTAGTTCCAAAAGATGCGATGAGAGAGCAAATTCGTCGAAAAAGATATAAGGAAATATTGAGTCATCTTATGACATTCGGCGAGCAATAGTTCAATATGTAGTTCTACATTGGGGAGATATGGAGCTTTTCACTTGTGACGAGAATGGAGAAACAAACTGTTTGGTTCGCTCACCATGCAAAATCTTTGGGCTGAACTTTTCATCTATGATGAACTCACCATAAACATGAGACAACGTAATGATTCTGATTTTGTGGAAATGCTGGGGAGAATAAGATTAGGTATGATTACCAAAAATGACTCGAAATTATCGAATATTTTTACAATCTCCCTGTTGACACAGTTTGTATCCTTCCTACCAAAAACATGTGCCAGCAGCTGTACAATGCAATGCTGAAATCTCTTCCCTATCCAGAAATTAAACTCACAGCCATAGGTAGCATAGACTGCCCCAAATACCTCAAAAAAGGAGCTCGTGAATGCATAAAGAAATATGAAGATGATGCTTCCATGACTGCTGGGTTGGAAGAAAATATAGTCATTAAAATAGGGGCAAAAATCATGTTGAGACGAAATATTGACGTGAGTCTGGGCCTGGTCAATGGCTCGGTAGGTATTATACAGGGAGTAAAAGCTGATCCTGAAAACAAAGAAATTATCAAAAAGATAGATATAATTTTTAACAGAAATCAGCTTTACGAACTCGGTCCCGTAAAAGCTAAATTTGAAATTATAAGCAAGGCTTATATTCACCGTGAACAATTTCCTCTTTCGGTCGTATATGCAATCACTATACATAAAAGCCATGGACTGAGTTTGACTAATGCATTGATGGACCTCGGGTCATCAGTGTTCACATGTGGCCAAGCATACGTTGCTCTTTCTAGAGTGACGAGTCTGGATGGATTACACCTGATAAATATAAACTTCTCTTCTATAAGAGCTAGAGAGTCTGCGATAGTCGAATATAATCGACTAAGAGAAATTTACCGTCCAGACTTATTGAGGATTCTTCCATCAAAAACTATTAAAACTACCAATAAAGACAGAAAATGATTTCCTACCTAGAAGGAAAAAAGGAAGAATACCTAGGCTAGGAAGAAGAACTTTTAAATTATCACCACTGTTGACTGTATATACTCCTCCTTTGACTTAGATACAATGTTGCTAAGTTTGTTATTTATTTCAATAATTTTTTTCTCGTTAGATTGGTACCTTGCATCAATTTTGAAAACCATATGAACAGTTATTGATCATGTTCATCCTTCGTGAAGGTAGCCAATGATTATTTACAAAAAGAGATGAGATCCCACCAAAAACATAAAATGTTTTGCAAGTCTCCCAATGAAAATATTCTGCCGTAAAAAGGTGTGAGATATCATGTGAAAGCAATTCGATCATTTCAGTTAATATCCACACATTTTATTTGTATAGAAAAAACCATAATGACTTGGCAATCGCTCTACAACACAATAACATAGGATTTTCAATATCCTCGATTGGATAGAGCAACAGTAATACCAAATACTGAAAATGAGATTACTGTTCAATTTTATCATATCGTGCCATGCGATTGCTAAGTCATTATGTTTTTTTCTATATAAATACAAATGTGTGGATATTAACTGAAATGATCGACTTGGTTTCACATGATATCTCACACCTTTTTACGGTAGAGTGTTTTCATTGCGAGACTTGCATTTTTGTACATTTTATGTTTTTGGTGGGATATACATTTTCCATAAAAATGCTCGTTCTTCATGTACTGACATTTTCCGCTCATATTCTAAATTGAAAATACGTCGTACTTAAGGCCCTGAGTTAAGTTATGTCGGTATTCTTGAGTTAGTGCATTGAAAAGTATCAGTACATTAGAATGAAATAATACACAGGGTTTTTCAGGTATACAGTCATAAGTTTCTACAAGAGATTCCTCATCGAAAAACAAAAAAATACTCATAAACATATATGTCCAATTACCCTCTGTTTCGTAGATAGAGGGTGCTGAAGTTGAGATTCAATTTTCCTTTCCTGTTGATAACTTTTGTACTTTACATGGTATCTTGCAGAAAAGGAATCTATTCATTAGATGTGTCCAATAGTTGCGAAAATTTCAGGGTCATGTTACATTTGACTCCATCAAAATGATTGTGCTAGTCAGGTTTATAAGAAGCTGCTCTTAAAATATGCATATCATTTCTATTCTTATATCAACCATGTATTATTACCTTTCAGACATCATGTTAATTGAAATTATCAATCAATATTTCTTGAACTCTCACAAACTGATAGTAGCAAAAATAATCTGACAAGTGGAATATGGTTACTCTTATTTCAAGCGGAAATACTTGAAGTAGTATCGTATGCCTTTAAGTGAAGTACTTAGACATGCAATAAAACACTTTCTAATGAACATTACTCACGCAAGGATTGGTGGTGTTCCTCTCCACGAGGAGAGTTTCCATAGCAAAGTGCAATCGTTCGGAAGTCACATCGTGATTCTGAAAAAAAAACATAATTGTTATTATTATTGTTTTTTCTATTCATCAACATTATCAATCTCAATGTACATCCTGACTAGTGACAAGTCTAGGTAAGGTGAGACAAGTAGTTTAAGAAAGAGACATGAACGATAACCATTATTCATAACACCAGCAATGGACAATTTTGTATAATTGGCAACCCGGAGGAACTTTACAGAAATTGCTACATAACTGAATGACCAGCTTCCGTGGCAAACCATCTACACAGTTTTGGAGCTGTCAACCCCTAAACAGAGGTAATCACACACATTGTCCCCATTGAATACAAAGACAAATTCTATGGGACGATACAGTGGGCCAATATGCTCTTCATCCAGATTCTAGAAGTGGGAGAATATTGAGATCTCAGAAAATAAAACAAGGCTCACAAATGTGTAGGAGATTCACAATTATAGAAATGGAAGTCATGGTATGGTGCGGCCTCTCCCGTTACTATTTGACAATATGTATTCAAATTGTCATTCAGACAAGGTACAGGGTGTTGTTTTGACATTTGTCAGTAGAATGAGAATTCAGTAGTTCGTCCCTGTACAAGAAAAAAATTGTTAGAGGTTAAGTTCATCTCTATAAATGAACTAAAAAAGATTGTTTACAACCTCAAGAATACATCAGGTGTGGGAGATGGAATATCGACAAGGATACTGAAAGATGCAACAGAAGTGATTGCTAACAGCCTGCTAGATGGATAAATTGTTCCTTAAATAGTGGAGTCCTCCCCTACGATTGGAAGACAAGTATAGTTATTCCTGTGCCCAAGGTTAGATATGTAAAGAATTTAGACCAATCAACACTGTGTTCTACGATAATAATAAGAGGAAATAAAGTAATCACAGCTCTCGAAGAATACAACAAAGATGTTAAATTGAACAACATCAGTTTGGAAAGAATAAGAGATATGAAAAACCTTGGAGTTTATATAGATGAAAATCTCAATTTGTAAAAACATATTATGAATAAAATGTCAAAAAAGTCTGTTTTATGAAAAGGGTTGGTAGCTCTCTAAGTTTGTATGCAAAAACATTGTTGTATATAATTGTAATTGTATTATAGCTCCTCATCTAGATTTTTGTGCGTCGGTTCTATTCAATTTGAATGAAGGTCAATTACAAATGCTCCAAATTACACAAAATGAGAATTATATTAAAATGTACCGATACACACCTATTCGACTGATGCAAGAGGTCTTGAATTTTATGAGCGTCCACCAAACCATTGTTTATGTTAAATTGATATTTATCCATAAGATGAAATCGAATAAACCCCCTACTTTATGAAAATGTGAAATTCATAAGAAAAGTACATTCCTATTCTACTCGTCGAAGAAATGATTTTTATGTAGATACATTTAATAAAACCCTTGTAGAAAAATCAGTACTCTCAAGATGTCTAAAAATTTATAATACTTTACCTCTAGACATTACTCATTGTGATGGGTTACCAGTGTATAAGTCAAAATTGAAAAAATATGTATGTGGAATGTTTTTAACAATATAGGTAGGTAATGATAGGCCATGTTGAGCCTCTCCATTCAAACCTTTTATAATTATTGTTGTGTGTAAATTTTATTCTGTGAGAAATGAGAATGGCATATATATTGCTAAATAAAAGATTATTTATTATGCACTATCTCAGCTGTTAGCTGGATATAATTTAACTTTCCCAGATTCAGCAATCAAAGGGAATAGGCTCGATTACAATATACTTGACATAAATTTCCTAACTATCCTACATGTGTTAAGAATTACAGCTTTTTGCATTTCTATATAGGTATTCTTATGCAATTCTAATTTCTTGAGGCGATCATGCAAAGTTTTGGGTATGAACCCAGTCGAGGATACGATGACAGGAACAGTATCTATTTTATCGAGGTGCCACATCTGCTTGATCTCAATAGCAAGGTCTGTGTATTTGGACTTTTTCTCCTGGAACTTGTTCAGCACGTTGTTATTATTCGGTATGGCGACATCCACACCACTATGTCCGACCTATTATTCGTCACCATCCTGTCAGTGATAACAGGCCTATTATAGTATAATCTAATAGAGTCATTTTCCAATACGGGCGCCGGTTGATATTTGTTATATGGCTGGAAGGTATTCAGAAGTCTGTCCTCGTGCAAGTTTCTAATGGACAATGTTGCACACTTGATTATGCCTGTGAAGATAGTCCGTATTGGCCAGTTGTTCGCATCCGGACGTAATATGCTGTATAGTCTCCGATATTATATGGCATTTTCTGCACTTATCTGTTTGTAATGTTCCGTCCTTCATAATAAATTTTTTGTAGTTGTTTGTAGCGATCACTTGGTCTTGAATCGCCTTAAGGAATCCTTCTGTTTCCGCGAATAATTCTCCTTTCATCAGCCATTTGTTGGAGGCTTTTTTGTCAATGTTTGTTTGATTAATCTCATGGTGATGTCGTCCATGCAATTCCTTTCTTGACCATTCTCTTGTTTTTCAGTATCTGATAGGAACGGTAGATTCAGCAGGTCATCTTTGGTAGCAAGATTTGGAGGTGTATATCCCTTATCAGCCAACGATACCACTCTATGGAGGTCTGAAGTGAGAGCTTTCGCAGAGAAAAATCTTCTGTTCGGTGTGTATATTGAGGAGAAGATTCCTTTGATTGTTTTTGGTCTAGCAATCTGGCTTGTTGGTATCCTAGATACTTGTATGTTTCGCCATCCCTCATGCACTGTATATCACCGTTTGGAAGTTGTGTTTCACCATCTATGACTTTCCCTCTTTGAATGTTCAGGGTCTTACATTTTTCAATCCCGAATTTCATATGAACATCTGCCGGAACAATACTTCGACAAGCCAAGAATGGGCGGTACAATCGAATGCCTTCAGATAATCGAGAAAAGTTGAATGAACATTCCGATGCCCTACGTGTGCCTGTTTCATTATATATTATTATTTATTATAAATTCCGAACTAATAATATAAACAAATCTTGAAATTTTCATTCAAATTGATCCATCCGTTTCGGAGTTATGGCGTCCAAAATGTCTAACACTAACGCAGATGATAAAAATTATATCATAATGACACCCTACGGATAACTTTTACCACCAGTGAAAATATATCCCTTTCTGCAGGTTCACCCTGTATATTTGCTCGGGAAAGTGCTGGAAAAGTCGATGTCCTGGATATGGTCGTCCTCGAGTAGCGGAAAGACTATTTCAACTGGATTGCCATCGAGTTGGCATCCCCGCCGGAATTTCTAGCCTGAATCGATAACCTCGAATACTAAACTAAACAAGGCCAGGGTTGCGTTGCTCCCTTTCCGTAGCGAAAATATTTACCGGCACGACATCGACGTTGTACATTTCTAACATAACGTGCAGCGCGCTGACATTCTCTCGTAATTTTAGCACGCATGACGTAAGATCTTTTCGCGAATTCTGAACTTGAACAGTATACTGTCACAATTATTTTTCGATTTTTATACAGTTCGAATTCGTTTTATATCCGAGTGAACTGGGATATTTTGGGAACACTTCGCGTTCGTTCTTCCTAGTTTTGGAGTGAGAAGCACAATTTTAAGGATTTATAGACTTATGGGTTGATTTTTCAATTGAATTAAGGAAAACAGTTCCTATGAACGTCAGTTCTCAGATCATTTATTTCATAGATACTGGGGGTTGAATTTCGGGAAAAAAATTCTCTCTCAATTTTCGCATCATTCACACAATCGGACTGATCGCATCAAACGGATCCGTTTCTAGGCAGTTCACTGGTGGCATTTTTCGTAGCGAGAGGAAGAGTGACACATCGAAAAAGCCTCAATCCTCCTAATCGAGAAACATCATCAATGCATCAGTGGACGCAGTTATTAGTTTCTATACAAAATATTTTCAAATCCGTTGTGTCCAATGTGCAACTGTGGACCATTTGAACCAATCTCTGCCGATGATTCTCGTACAAAACCTCCCCACTATCAATTAATTAAATCGAATGATTTTATATTTTCTTTATTCAGAGGATTGTAAAATGTATAGTTTTGATATTAGTTAAATTGAGAAAGATTTTTCTAATCGATGAAATAGATGAATAGAATAAAATAATTGCAAAAATTCACTGGGAAAATTACACAGGCCTACAAAAAATTTCTGGTTCAGCTCTGTTTGTGTCTATTGTTGATAAAGTAGATGATTTTAACTCATCAGCTCTACATTCTATCAAAAAAGTACCAGGAATTGTTCAATGAAACACAATTTATATTTCATTCAAATTCATTGTATCGCCTTCAAAGTTGGCCCTTCCGAAATAATATATTTACGCCACCGAATAATCCAATCATCAAAACATTTTTCGAACGCTTTTTTCGGAATCGACTTCAGTTCTATCGTTTCAAAACCGGTACCTCGAAGTGGTAATTTGAGTTTTGGAAAGAGAAAAAAGTTGGCCGGGGCCACATCAGGTGAATACGGTGGTTGTTCGATGGTATTAGTTGAGTTTTTGGTCAGAATTCATTCAAAATGATGGCCGTATAACGTTCAGGTAATATTCTTAATTTTTCTCATCTCAACAATGATAACACGCGTAATTATGACCATATGTGTAGACACATTGATGATTTATTCACGGAACAATATTCAACCTTCCTTAGGCAAGGATATTCAACATTCTAGGGAAAGTTGAATATTGTTCCGTGAATAAATCATCAATGTGTCTACACATATGTAGATAATTTCGCGTGTTATTATTGTTGAAATATGATGTACATGGTTAACAATCAGACAAAAATAAGGAGCGTCAGCTTTTCGACAGATCGCTTTCTTGCAGACACAGTGTGTAGCGTTGCGGTAAATAGTGTCGAACTAATGTGTGGCTTCTTGAGTTTTCTGTTTGATAACTACCCTCTGTTTTCATGGATTCCCGGTGGTGATGGTGAGTGGCCTCTGTGTCGGTTCGTTGGAGGGCGGCAATACATTAACATGTCTTGATGCGCTCCAACGGATTGTAATGAGTAGGTGGCAGTCTGGCCTCATGTTGTGAATGGGTGGGAAATACTGACGAGGTCAAATGAGACCGAAACTGTAGTCTATTGCTCCTATTCATGACATCCGACCGAGTGCACAACACAGCTATAATCAAAAAAAACAGTCAACATTACTTTAACTTCTGATCGACTTTGACATTTTCAGTTTTGGTTCAGTTGAAAGACACCATTCCAAAGTTTGTTGACTGGTTTTCAAGTCAAACTCGTTAAAACATATTTCATCACCATGAGATATTACACTATGACTTCGAAACAATTGAGCAAACACTGACTTCCGATTTAGAAATTCTGAACATTTTCTTCTAAAAATGGCGTTTATGTCCAAATCCTTCGAAAACTGAGGTTTCTTGTTTTCATCTGAATAATCATGAGAATGTTAGGCAACTAAGAGTATTTTTCAATTAATCACTATAATTTCACTCCAACATATCTTGGTGTAAAGCTAGATCGTTCTTTAACTTTCAAATTTCATATTGATAAATTATGTCAGAAGTTGAAAACAAGAAACAATATACTACATAAACTAGCTGGATTGGGGCACTGGAGTCTCTACTTTGCGTACTACTGATTTAGCTTTAGTATATTCAGCAGCAAAATATTGCTGTCAGGTGTGGTTGAATAGTGCTCATGTCAATAAGATTGATTCTCAGTTGAACTGTTCTATGAGAGTTATAAGTGGATGTATCAGTTCAACTGCTACCCCATGGCTTCCGGTTATTTGTAATATAGTTCCTTCCCATATTCGCAGGAAATTAGCTCTTAAATCATCTTGGGATAAGTATCACTCATTTCCAGAAGTTTTTCCGATAATACACTATCTTCAAAATGCACCTAACCTGAGATTGAAATCTAGGAAACCTATTTGGTCGATTGACTTTTTGCGTATACGGGTGAAGACTGTTGATCTTCGGAAAATGGAATGGCAGGAAGTTGATGTTTTCAATAAAGTTCTCACAGAGGATCCTTCCAAAAGGGTTGCAGATTTCGACATAAGTAGGAAAAATTGGTGTACATTAAATCGTCGACATGGTCGTAGTCATAGTATGTTGTTCAAATGGAATACTGTAGAAAGTCCGGGATGTGGAGAAACAATAAGACTTTAGTCCTCGATTGTCCTATTTACCATTTTACGAGTCGTCTAATTAGTCCATTTAGATTAGTTTTGAATCTTGAGGTTATTATGGGCTACACCCACGAATGGTGTATGAGATGTTCCCAGTTGAAAAACAGCGGAGCATTAGTCAAGTCCTTAGATAAGGCTAGGACTGCTCCCCTTTAAAGACTTTTTCCCATGGTGTATGTTTTTAGATTCATATGAGTTTAGACGTATAAGAGTTCGGTATGTTTGATGAATTATTTTTCTGCTGGTTTTCTTTTTCCATTGTTACAGATTTTCCTTTCTCAAACCCCCTTTTCACCCTTGTCTTCGTGAAGAAGTCCTGGAAATCATGGAGTGCAAGATGAGAATGAGAGAATGAAGCTGCTAAGCAGAAAAATTTTTGCTACTCCTTATGTACACACGACACTAACACAACATAAACAGACAAGCTATTGCTAGTGCAATAGCGACAGGGAAACGATTTTTTTCCTAGGTTTTTTCACTCGTTTATTGAATCATACGCAAGATAGATATTTTATCGATGTTAACTTCAGTTGAAGATGTTGATGGTCGACCAGAAAGAGACAAATTTTTCACCATTTTTTCTGTTGAATGCACTGTACCACTGATATACACGAGTTTTTGATAAAATCAATCCACTACATATGCAATGAAAAAATTTGAAACAAATTCTTTGTTCAATATTCTTATCCATTGTGAAAATCGCACTTGTGAGAACTGACAAAATCCAGCACTGTGAACAAACTAAATAACAGATCGCGTCAGTATAGAAAACAGTTGTGCCAACTTAGCAACAACAGAAATGTTGATAATCGTTTAAAGCAGATTTTTTAAATAATTAATTACCGGTACTGTTTTGACATAATGTAGAATCTATTGAGTGTTACTTCTAACTAAATTCTGGATTATATTCTTTACTGTTTACGACCGTTCTCTCAATTTCTACCCCTGGTAACGTTAACCGCACCCCCATATAAATATTATACAAATGTCAATAAGATGTCCAGCTTATATTGATCGAGGTTAGACCTACACGTACGATGATTCATCCCGCCTGTTCTCCTTGGTCCATATTCTTCTTCAGCATCTGACCACATATGGAACGCCGAATGAATACTATTACGGTTAAATAGTCGATTGTTACCATGCCCATTAAATGATGATAATACGTAGCGTCATTAAGATTCGCATATTTTGCAACAATCGATGAATAATAAAAAAATAATTATTTTAATTACAAGAAAGGTTACTCAAAATGAATTTTTGAATGAAGATAACTTTAGTTAGTGGATTTATGAGAATTCAACTTTTGCTTCAAATCATGATGTTGATATTATCTGAAAGCATCAAGATTTATTTTTTGAACCATCGATTAGTCTTCCGTTATTCTGATAAAATACCGTATGTTACAATTATCTCAAGAATTTGCTACAAAGAACAGAGCGTACAGTACAACTTCACTAGTCCGGGCATATATCGTTCCGGCGCATGCCTGGACTATCGAAATGCCCGCATTTCTGAAGTGACTTGAATTTGTTTCAATTTCAAAATAGAAACAACCCAAAATCCGTTGAAAAAAAAAGGTGAACAAAAACAGAATCAAATTATAGAATTTCCATTCATTATAATCTTTCCTCGTAGAGAAATCGATGCAGTGTGAAACTATGCATTATCAAAGATGGGACTACAAAGAGACTTTGTTGAAAAACAAAAAAAAAAAATATGAAGAAAAAGTGTTTTGTATCTTCGTTAGGTCGGGAACTTTCCAGCCTGCCCTCGTACAGTTGCCCTAGAGTTAATCGACATTATTTCAACTTGTAGGATCGAAAGTGAAATCATACCATTTCTAGAATATTTTTGTAAGATTCACACCTGAGAGGGTCCTGAAATTGCGGTTCGTCCGACCTCTACGATGGATAATAACTCATCATCAAACCCTTGATAAATTTATCAAGGGTTTGATGGAACGAATTCATCGATTAGTTACTAAGAATTCGTAATCTGAAGCCTCTTCGTTATTCAGAGGGTATACTTGATGTTACACGTGCATCCTGATAAACCAGAACCCTTTGCTGTATTGAAAACTGATACGAAATGCGTTGTGTCGAACATACGGCCACAAAAGCTTGACAGCTTGCTTGGAAATCGACCGGATGGGGTTCTGAAGAGGAAGCCACAGGTAGTCAAACACTGAATGTTAAACACCCATCTGTTGAGAGAAGAAACAACAAGAGTTGAATTCTTCTTCTATTTGAAAATGTGAAAAATGATGAATTTTAACTATATTAATATATTTATAGAAAATTAATAAGGGTGCAAACAAGAAGTCATAGACTGGTAAACCTTGTCTACCCACATGAAACTCTCCCAAGAATTCTTCAATAATAAAGATAAAACTGATAGATTTGATAATACTGGAGTTAACAAGTTGTTCTGCATGGATTGTGAAGGCGTTCATATGGGTCAGACTGATCGTTCATTGAAAACTAGATACAAAGAGCATCAATCAGATTACAAGAACCAAAGAACCGATTAATCTACTTTCGCTTCACATTTTTTCGAGAATAGCCATCATTTTCCACCCATAGATCAACTTCAAATTATTCACAAAATAACCAAAGGACGAAAGTTGGATTTCTTAGAATCTATCGAAATTTTCTAAATTCAACAAACTCCCCATAGAGATGATCTTCTGAACGACCAGAATGTCCCGGCTTATTATATTTGATATCTTTAAATAATACCTGTTAACAAAATTCGTTTGCACCCTTATTTATTTTGTATCTACCTATTTACCAGGTTGTTCAACAAGTGTTGTCGTTAAGAAAGGGCGTTGTTTCTAGTCCAAATTTGTTTTTGTTTTGTTGATACACTCTTCATATGAACGTATGTGAAGGTTCATTTCAATCTGTCAATTCATTCTTTGTTTACAAGCCATTTAGTGTGGTCGTGTCACAGTATTTTCGTACAATGGAAAAATTGAATATCGTGGAGTGTCAAATTCGTATTTTTGGAAGGTGTAGCACCAAAAGAAATTCACGAACGAATGTTAAGAGTGTATAATGATTGATCGCCTACAATTAGAACAGTAGAAAGATGGGTTGCTGAATTTAAACGTGGTCGTACAAGCCTTGGAGACGATCCACGTGAAGGACGTCCAAAAAGCGCATCAACACCAGAAATCATAGCCAAAATACAGGATATGGTCTTGGAAGATCGTCGATTGACTGGGAGGGATTTAGTAGAGGCTCTACACATCTCATTAGGAAGTGTGAGCCATCTTTTAAGTGAAATTTTGGGTTTCAGAAAGCTGTGTGCACAATGGGTGCCGCAATCGCTAACAATGGAACAAAAACATTCGAATGCGACTTTCTCAGCAACATTTGGAGCGTTTTAAAAAGGATAAAGTGGATTTTGTGCGTCGACTCATCACTATGGATGAGATTGGGGTCTATAACCATGATCCTAAATCAATACAAGAGGCTAAAGAGTGGTGTGAACCTGGTTGTTCGGCTTCGAAACGAGTTGGTGTCCGGAAATCGGCCAAGAAGGTTATGGCATCAGTTTTTTGGGATGCGAAATGAATTTTGTTTGTGGATTACTCGCAAACTGGTAAAACAATTAATTATGAATATTATTGCAACCTTTTGGACCAGTTGAAGGAAAAAATTCGTGAAAAAAGACCCGGTTTGCAGAAGAAAAAAATCCTTTTTCATCAGGATAATGCACCGTGTCACAAGAGCATTTTGACAATGGCTAAAATCCATGAATTAAAGTTCGAATTGTTGGAGCATCCACCGTATTCACCAGATTCGGCCCTCAGCGATTTCCATTTGTTTCCAGATCTCAAAAAATGTATGCGTGGCAAGCGTTTTTCATCAAATGAAGAGGTAATAAAGGCTGTAGAAGCGTATTTTGCAGACCTTCCAGATTCTCACTTCAGGGATGGGATCCACAGATTGGAGGATCGTTGGAGCAAGTGAATTAATGTTCAGGGAGATTATACTGAATAATAAAGTGTATTTTACTTATTGAACAACCTGGTATGTATGTATGTATTTCAATTTTAGTTCAGTACTTGTTGTCAGGTGAAGATGGTCGAGACACCGAAATTACAATCCTGAATTTCAATAAATTCTTTTGATAGTTTGATACGAAGTTTAATTTCTTATTATGATCATGATCAACTATCACGTAGTAACGGCAGAATCAATTAACTAATTAATATATTTATATTTGAGTCAAATCTTGAGACAACTTAAAACATTATGAGCGAGACAACGAAGGAATTTTCTGATTAAAAACGCAGTATTTTTCGTGTGAACTTCTTTCAAAAATCATTTCAAACTGTCCCACATGGTTCTCTATCAAACCATATTATGAGTAATATTTAAACGTTCAATCTATAAATACATTATGTCGAAAAGTATCTGGAATTGATTATTTCAAAAATCTGCTTAAAACGATTCTCAACATTTTTGTTGTTACTAAGTTGGCTCAACTGTTTTTTCATACTGACGCAGTTTGGACGCGATCTGTCTTTTAGTTTGTTTACAGTCCTAGATTTTGTCAGGTCTCACAAGTGCGTTTTTTACAATGGATAAAAATATGCCACAAACAATTTGTCTCAAATATTTTATTGCAAATGGAATATCGTGTACCGAATCGCTGAAAATGTTACAGAAGGCTTACGATGAATCTACTTTATCAAAAACAGGTGCATATGAGTGGTATAGTTCAGTCAATAGTGGCTGAGATGTGATGGAAGATTTCCTTCTTCAAATGAAGTTAACATCGAAAAACTGAAGGAAGTTTCGGTATCTCACGAATCAATTGGTACGATTTAAATGATTGCTTGGGTATGAAACGCGTTGCCGCCCGACTAGTTTCAAAGGATCTGAATTTTCTTTGAAAATTGAATCGCGTAAAGGTAGCTGAAGACATGTTAGAACGAGTGAATTCCGACCCCACATATATAAAACACATTGTAACTGGTAATGAGTCATGGATTTAAGAGTTTGACATGCAAAGCAGTCAACAAGCTTCGGAATGTGCACTCGGAAATTGTGAATTTATATTCAAGAAAATAAAGATTATCACCTGAGCGTTATGCAGCGTTTCAGACAGCAAATTTGTCGAAAAATGCCAGATTTGTGGAAAGAAAACTAATGGATTTTGCTCCACGATAATGCACCACCCCACAAGGCTATCATTAAGAATGAATTTCTGACCAAAAACTCAACAAATACCATCGAACAACCACCGTGTTCACCTGATATGGCTCCGATCAACTTCTCTCTCTTTCCAACACAAACTTCAAGGTCGATAGAAGACATAAAAGAGAATTGGCGGTGAGAACTGAAGTCGACTTTGGAAGAAGCGTTTGAAAAAAGTTTAGATTGAATTAATAATGATAAATGTTTTATTTCGGAAGTGGCCTAACTTGAAGGCGATACCATAAATTTGGATGATAAATAATAATAATAATAATAAGTTCTTTATTTCCTACAGGTAGAACACAATCACAGGAAAAATTTAAATATTTATATAACAAATCAACAACTTAAAGCGTAATCATAAATGATGAGTTAATATGACAAAAATAAAATGAACAAATCAAGAAAAAAATAGAAAAAATGCTACGGCATGAAATAAAATAGAAAGGAAACACTCATGGCGTGAGTTAAACTGAAAATTTGAAAAATAGAACAATAGAAAAGTATGCAATACCTCAGATGCGCTTCAGAAAACTTTGTCCAGATTTACAATACTGATAGTGGTAAACGAATCGAAATTAATATCACACAATATCGAGATGGAATTATAAGTTGTACACATAAATAATATCGGAGATTGTGTGAATGAGTTTGTTTTGGGCGTGCTCAGGAAAAACAGACGCCTATCTCTTGAGGTCAGACTCGGAACTGAAATTTTCAGTTTAGCTAAAATAGAGGACAATCCGAACGGTTATTCAGGAGGTTAAACAAATATTTTAAGACCAGAAAGCTTCTTCTTATGTTCACGGATATCGCTCTGAATCTACTCAAGAGTGTAGCATGATCATACCCTCTTACATCTTCACACCAAACAACATATTTGAAAAATCTTCTCTGAATTGCCTCCAAATGATAATCATGACAATAATAGATGAACTTACTCCTAACAATAGTCTCAAAAAGACGAATTAAAGTATTTGATTTCGTGAAGTTCTTCCCATTGCGAATTATGAACCCAATCAATTTCGAGGCGGATGTAAATAAATAGTTGATATGAAGAACAAAATTGAATTTTTGGTCGAATATAAGACCAAGATCTTTTATCAGTGGAACGTTTCAATACACTAATTTTTATAATATAATCAGAAGAAAGGATGTTTTTCTTGCGAGAGTAAGTAACGACAGTGCACTTAGAAACATTCAAGTCCAAACGATTAATCACACACCAGTTTGAAACGGAACTTATGACTTCCTGCAAGATCTCAAAATCGCGTTCTGACGTTATCTTCAGATATATTTTCAGATCATCCGCATACATCAATTTGGGTATGTTAATTATATCCACGAGATCATCAATGAACATTATGAACAATAATGGACCAAGATTGGATCCTTGCGGGACACCTGAAGTAGCAACAAATAAATAAAAATTTTGTGCTTCATTTACCATTTCCCAGTACTTCGTTTATGTATATTATTATCTTTATACTTAAGTTGCATCTCCGAATTTTCTCAAGAATTTTTCATCGAAAATTATGAGCGGGAGGATGAAGGAATTGAAAGAACGCAGTACTTTTTCACTGCTTTCGAAAATCATTTGTAATTGCCCCACGTGGTTAGGTTAGGTTATTATATTATATTATTGTGATATTAAAACATATTATGGGTAATAATTAAACGTTCAATCTATAAATATATTTGTTTTTTTTTTAATTCAAGTTCGGACTATTTAAATATCATCCATTATATAATTCATCCATTTCTCCTTGAAGAAGTAATTTCAGATGATCCTGTTATTATAACGTTTTCTTTCTCAAGTATTGTAATGAAGTTTAGGAAATTAAATATTATACGGCTTTGAAACTAGTCTCAATAAGATCTCTGCTGTTATTACGAGGAAATGTAATTATATCCTTGACCGTGAATAACCATATTCATGTTAGGCTGTTCTGCTGCAATTTGCACGATATTCGTTCAAGAAATTGAACGTAATGGCTCGTTGAGCGGCAGATTTCAACGTACATATTTTCATTTGATATTTTATTTATTTCTTAAAAATATTAAGAAAAAAATAATGACATCGATCACCGAATTCTATCTTAAAAATCAGCGGATAATCCACAGAAATAAATTTTATTGAACTGAAACTATGAAGTTTTTTCGTATATTCATGTAAATCTTCCCAAAAACTAGATTTTATCTACTTTCTGCAAGTTATTGGTTACCAGTTCTGAATCCTAAAATTCCCCAGATACAGTATATGAACTATATATCTTAAAAATTAATGCAAAAATTGATTTATCTTTAGAAATTCCCCATAGCAATAACTTTCATTTCGTACCAATTCGATCGAGCGCTTCGTGTTGAATTTCACGGTAACCTTTTCTGCCCTTATGTTTATATCGGTCGTTTCTTATATTTCGATGCCGTCGGCCGGCCAATTTAATGCAATGCGCTTGTGGGAAAGGTCAATTTCATGCGGAAATTGCTATTTCCGGAGCGGAGGAAAATATTCCGACGCTTGTGTAGTCCGCTCAGTGAATATTCAGTGATCCATATTGCATCTCGAAAATGAATAATTCAATAATTTTGGAATATAAATGGCGGTGCTACATTGATATCGAACCGCGTGAAGTTTCTAGCTTTTTGAAAAAAATATGCGATCGTGGGGCAATGTGTAATTAGAAATGAAATCTTCCATTTTCAATTTGATGAATATAAGGCGCAGAATCAAACCAAACATTGTCATCCAATTTTCAGAAAAAATATCATTTTTTGAAAATTAGCTATAATGTTACATTTGGCGAGAGAAAATACTAGAATACTTTTTGTATTGATTATTCATTAATTGAATGCACAGATAAAAAACTTTCCATTTCACTGAGTTAAAAGAATAATACACATAGGCAACTTTGGTTTATCAAAATTTCAACGAAAACTCAATTCAGATTCACAGTTTTTTTCGGACAAATCAGACTCTTTTCTATCCCTAAAATAACAAAATGGACAATTTCTTTAGAGAATGAACTAATGATCATCCAGGGATGATTCTTCATGTTATTATAAAAACGATGGTGAATGGGCAAAATACTGCGTCAAGTCAGGAGTGCTGGAGTTTCCCCCGAGTTAAATCTTTTTCACTAAGATACAATACATCCAAATGTTCAATCTGATACGAGTGTCTACCTCTCTTCCTAGGCCATAAATTCAAGTCTTTGAAGTCGTTAATTGAACACTTGAATTTTTGTTGCATAATCAGAGGTTTATCCTCGTCCAAACGAATCTAAACTGTTATCCATTGTACAGTTACCTGTTACCTTGAGTCTTGTTTTTTCTTGGATTTTGAACCAGTCATCAGGAACAAAAATTTCATTGAAATATTGTTTCGCCTTCTCGATTAAAGCGAAGTCCCGATCACAAGAGTTGAAACTATGTCCATTTGTGGAAAATGTTTGCTCTAAAATCATAACAGTATGTCATAAAAAACTGCCGATTGTTTCATCTCGAATACATTAGTTGGAGCAGAGAAGAGTCCTTTTCGACACTGTATTTCTTTATCGAATTTTAAATCATTCTTTCAGTTTTCCGCTTGTTAATTATCTCACTTTCAATGTTCCCGTGTATCCTAGTCGTCGAAATGCACTCTTCTATGTTCCGAAGGCCCGTACTAGTTTTTTTTTCATTCTGTTTTCTTGCGAATTATGCGTCTGTACAATTGGCATATTGCCAGTATAGATATTTTTCATGAACCTTTGTTCTTTCAAAAAAAATGTTATTGCATATCTCATTAGATCTGAATCATGCTCATTGTAGTAGTTTTTAGTCTTCATGATATTTTACTGAGTCTTTTTTTCTCTCCTGAATTTTTATGAAAGTTATAATTTTCATTTCGTATGACAGTTTCACTTCTGTTTATTTTTCTGTTATCATTTTTGTGAACCCCGGTAATTGGGTCTATCCTGTAGGGGTTCCTATGTTTTGTAACAATAAATAAATAAATAAATAAAATACATTGCGTGTATAGATTCTTTTAACAACCATGGTTACAATCTCCTCCATTAAATAGGTATTTATTAAAGTCCAACACAGTGAATGAAAGTTTTTATGTATTTTTATCGCCTGTCTCTTAATATTTTAATATTACATTGGTTTTTACAACGTCATTATTTATCCACGACTAACGTTTTAGCAGGCACATACACACTTTCACAGAAACAAATTGTAGTCCGTTCATTCTCCTCTATTTCCTGATATTTTTTATGGCTTGCGGGCTTTGATATCACTTTTCTTGATTTAACTGGACCCTCTTGATTTTCATCGGTCATGTATTTAAGAGGAAATATTAAATGAGCCCATCTTGGTGATCCTGAATGGAAAAAGTGCCTAACCTTTACACATGAAAACCAAGATTGTATTGGTAAACTTGCCTAACCCTCAAAATTGATTAAAGCCGATGTGCCTATCCCACATGTTGGTTTGTTTGGAATAATTAAAATACTCTATCGATGGTATTAGTATAAAAAGGAAGAAATTCAAAATCCTTACCATACAAAGCGTCATTAGTACTAGATAGTTCGAAATCAGGATCTTTAGATCGGCCAGAAATACTAAAAACATCAGAGGCATTCTCGTCGGTGTCCGCCATTATTGTGTTGATTAAGCAACTGTAGCAAAAGAAGGATTGCACATAGTAAAGTGCCGGGGTTGTTGATAGATGTCACTAGCCTATTAACGTCCGTAGACAGACATGAATTCAGTTATTTCGCACCGTATTAATGTTTTTTCGAAAATGTGGGTTAGGCACCTGTTCCATTGATCCCTTAATATGGTATCAGATGTTTTTGTTGTTTAGATTGAAACATCAAAAACGATTCAATATTACTGAGACGAAGTTATTCTGCTGTTTTTCTTTTATCTTTTCACATTTCTATCATCCCATATTTCCACATCCACAAACCGAAATGTTGGTTGAATTGAAGAATGAAACGTACACTATTATTGTATTCACTTTTTGTTCAGAACACTTACAGACTAGATGTTGCTGATGTATCAACTGCTAACGTTTCTCGGGTTTTTTTATCCTTGTTCTCTCGAATCATACAAAAGATTACGTATGGTTCCTGAGCTTTATTGGTAATCGTGGAAGGCTCAGCGAGTCGATCTTGTTTTACTCACATCAAAGTTTGACATCAAGTATTAGTGTTTTTTTATTGTTTAGTGATTCTAATAAATGAATGAATTATCAACTTAATAATTGTTGAGACTCAAAAATGAAATTTACCAAAAAAGAATTCGTTTCACAATATTAATTATGTTGAGAGAAAGCAGCATATGTTATATTCAGATGTCAGCTTTTGCTTTTTAATTTTCAAACTAATTTGTGAACGGAACAATCCGGCGGCTATTCTGAGGAGGAAAACATGTGTACCACCTGCGCGTAGACGCCATTAAGAGTTAGTTTATATTTGTAATTTGTATCAAAACCAAGTCAGACTTCAACAAATGAGGCGCGCTTTAGAATCAAGATAAAAATAGGCTCTACTAAGAGAATCCATCTCAATGCATACTGGATAAAAACTAAGATAAACATTCTCAATTATTCAAATTTTGTAGATGGAAGGAGATAATATATATTAGTATTTAAATGGGGATGAACCATAATGATATAAACGAAAGGTCGTAACGGCAGAAAGTATAACTTCCTAGATTTCTCAACAGAAAACAACGAAATTTGGTGGTATAAAATAAAAATATTGCGTTATTTTCCTCCAACTACTTTTATTCTTTGAGTATTCCTTGCTAATTGAGGTTTTGTAGCTTGGTACTTGATCTGAATGTAATGCTTCGTGTTTTATATAAACACCAAACACGTGCCAAACACAGACCAAAATCATCCAACACAAACACGGCATTCCTAGACTTGGCGAATGTGCCAATATATCTCCAATATCCTTTAATTTGTCCACAAAACCGACACCGACGCCGATCAATTGCAGACACAAACAAAAACAGGGATTACTATGTTTTTTTCAGATACTTTGTATGCTATCATATCTTTTATTTTTGTAAATATTTTCGAGAAAACCTAACATGTTTATTCTTTTCATTCTCTCCAAAATACATTCAAATTCTACAATCCAATTAAAAATCAAAGCAAATCGTCAATAATTTTATACAAATCTTACAGTCTTTCACTTCGTTAGGGGGCACCTTAGCGCCCCCGCCAAGTCGAGCGCGAAGCAAACACTGGCATATCATTTTTTACTGGAACCATTTCACCGCATTTTCAGGCCCCTATTTGAGAACCTCTGGATAAGACCAGAACGCAGTCATCCAGTAAGCTATAATCACATACTTAAAATCCAGAATTTCAAGTCTGTAGGTCATTTAGTTCCGAAGTTAAGCGAAAGCAAAGTTTCGCATTTATGACACTCACTCACTCATGATCATCAGAATAGAACTAGTACTTCCCATAAACTCAAAGAGATGAAATTCGGTACAGAGTTAGGGTTTAATGGCAACATAAAGGAAAACTATAAAAACTAGGATAATAGAAGATCAGAACTACCTGGTGACCCTGATTAGAAAACACAAGAGCCCAACCAAACTATTAGAGATCGACATACCGTCTTTACAAAAAATATTCAACTTGGTGGGCCGCTTCATTTGATGTAAAAAATCGAAGGTCTGAAGTATCTGATGAAGAAATCTCAGCTGGTCTCCGCTGAAAAGTTGCAAAAATCCAGCGTAGTGGGACACATCTTCTAATTTAATCTAGCCTATAGCGTCCCACAGTCACTGCTGGACGAATGCCTCGCCTTCTGCTCTTAATACGCATATAAATAAAATAGAAGGATCTTCATGGGGTGCACCTTATAAATGTTGACTTCGAGAGTATAAAAGCTCAAGCTTTAGCGATCATCGAATACAACCGGCTTAGGCGTAAATACCACGCCGATCTTTCAGAAATCAAACCGTCTAAAAGAATAAATAATGAACGCGAATGGGCAATACGAAAAACTGTTGCTAATGAACAAGAATCAGAACAGGAAAAAAAGAAAAGAAAGATTTGTAATAATAAAAAAACTACTCCTAAAAAGAAGAAAAATGTCAAATAAGAAAATCTAATAAAATAAATCAATATGCGTTTCTACAAAAAGAAGTGAAATCCCACCAAAAATATTCTGTAAAAACCAGCCAAGTCTCGATGGAGCTGTTTATCTCTAAAAAGTAATGAAATCTAGACAAAGTCTTTATTATTATAGTTAATGTTGTGTGACTTGGTCGTTGAAAGATACACAAGGGTACAAAACCAGGTGCTCCATGACACTATAGCACCAATCTGTCCCCAGAACCGCGACCTATTGATGATGGAAAATTCCCACTTGGAAAACGTTGATTGAATAACCAGTCAATTGTAGGCTTGATAAAACTGTGTACTTCAATAAAACTTATGTATAGGCGAGCCTGAAACAAACAGTATGAAAAAATATATCCAGTACAGACGGACTTCTAATCATTGATAGAAGTCCGTCTGTACGTCTATTTTTTTTGTTAGATCGGTGTCCGATTTGACACTCCAAAAAGAAGAGAGCAGAAGTCAGCATTACCAATGCTGAATGCATGTGTTGCACAATCAACAACAGCCTAAAATAAGATACTTGCGTCTAATTACCAATACCAGTATGGGCTATTATCTCGCTTAACAAACATAGGTAGTAACAACAGATATGACATTACGTGTAAACAAAAGTGACTTGTACCTACCCACTAACGTATGAAGAATGTTCAACGACCAAGTCACACAATATTAACTATAACAATAAAGAAATCGCAGTAAGGAACCTCAGACTTGGCACGACTTTGTCTAGATTTTATTACTTTTTAGAGATAAACAAGCAGCTCCATCGAGACCTGGATATTTTTTACAGAATTTTTTTTGGTGGGATTTAACTTATATTCAGAAGACATCCGAACAAATATTGCCAATAGAAATTCAGAATTTTTCTAATATTTCTACTGGTCAAAAAATACTTACATTTATAAATGCAAAACTATACTGTACAGTCCGCTTATTTCGGCGCTTCTTTCGCATACACAAAACAAAACAAAAGTACAACCAACTTCCCCGAAAATGTCATTCCTGTTATTCTCAAATCGTGAACAAATAAATCTGCGAGAATAGTTTGCGAATTAGGCGATTAGACGAAATAACAGAAAAAAGGAAGCTGTACCGAGAAATATACGAGAACGCTATGAATCGACGACGTCGTAATCGATGCGGATCAGCTCGCACTAAAACTAATACACTCGATGCAACCCAACGCGAAGAAAACAGAAAACAGATGACTAGATGTGCTGCAATGCAGCAGTAGGCATGGGGAGGCAAACGGAGAGGTCTTGCGCCGGCTGCCGGCGTCGAGATGCACAATGATGTGTGTAAAATAGATATGAACGTTAGAGATGAGCTACTCATTATCGAAAATAATGCTCACTAGTACGAGGCGAAACATAATTTGAAATAACTGAGATGTTCACCTGTATGGTGTATTATAATTCTTTTAATATCTTCGCCCTTGACATTTTTATAAAAGATGAAATTGGAAAAAAGTCATATATCGAAAACAGTTTGTTTTTTCATGTATGTATTATTCTTTTATTGGATATGGTATATTTCAAAGTTGGTCCCATTTTTCGAAAAGAACATCCATCCAACCAACAAAGAAAATGCTCCGATCCGTCAAGTTGTTTCATTTCTTAATAGTTCTACTTACAAGCTAGAGAAACAATTAAATATAATATTCGAAAGAATCCAAACTTCACTCTTCAACAATCTTCAACTAACCCAAAAATTAGAGATGTTCACTTTACCAAATAACTGGTATCTCCTAAGCTTAGACGTAGATATGTTTCCAATTAATCCTAGAAATTAAAGTTTTAACTTATCGTCTGATATTTAAAAACAATCACATATTAACCCTTCGATACGAATTCATAATTCTCTTGGGGTTGAGCATATAGCTTAATTATCTTCAATTTAATACAGATATATAAACAACCTAGCAGTCTTGCGATGGGATCACCACTAATCCCCTTTCTAGCAGATAGAAAACTAAGTACTGAAGTTTAACTTGTCTGTTAAAATTCATTTTCGGTATAGATACGTCGATGAAATATATATTTGCCTAAATGGTACACCTAGACAATTTAACCATTGTCTCAAATTCATAAATAGTGTCCATCCGAAAAGAAACATTAGACTCAAATAGCAAGATTAAATTCAACATTTTTACAAAACCTACTAGCACAGATAAAACAGATGTACCGGTATAAAATGAGCGTTTTTTGTGATAATGAAATACTAATTCTGAATGGGAAAGTAAAAAAAAATTATTTAAAGTATTGACCATTGCTTCTTACACACTTTCACCACCTTTATGGCAATTTATGGATACCATGCCAATAGAAATGTTCGTCTTTGGAAGTGAATCAATCAGACACCCAATTTTCGACTTCTGCGTAGGGACCGAAGTGCTGCTCATTAATGCGTTTCCCATCGAGGAACAAGTTTGGTGAATACGGCCGGTGGAGTAGCAGCTCCCAGTCAAGTACTTTCATTGTATCCTGAACCGATTTTGCTTTGTGTACAGGTGCATTGTCATGTAACAGAATTACTTTGTCGTGTCTTCTGGCCCATTCTGATCGTTTTTCCACCAATACATGGTTCAAATTGATCATTTGCTGTCTGTAGCGATTACTATTAACAACTTCACCAGGTTTTAGAAGATCATGATACCACACGCTTCTGATACCACCAAACACAGACCATTGCCTTCTTACCGAATTGATCTGTTTTTGCAGTAGATTTGATGGTTGTTCCGGATTAATACATGATTTTCTCCATTTAAGTTTCTTAAATGACCATCGCCATTAAACATTCGATGCAAAACTGATTTTATTTCGTATCTTGAAGCAAAATTTCATTCAATTCATGTGGCACCCATTTTCAACACTTTTAGATCTTTCCCATAGTTTTCAAACGGTCTGAAATTGTTTGTTGAGCAACATTCAACACGGCTGGCATTTGTTTTTGACTCAAAGTATCATCTCCATCCAATATTGCTTGCAGTTCGGCGTCTTCAAACTTTTTTGGTGATCTTCCACGTTCTTCATTTCTCACATCTTAATCATGGTCTCTGAACCGTTGAAACCATCTTTTGCATGTTTCTTCTGATAAAGCATGATCACCATATGCCTGGACAAGCATTCGATGCGACTGTGAAGCACTTTTCTTCAAATGGAAACAGACATAATGCTTTCCACAATTCATCACTGTCCGGTACAAAATTGGTCATTTTGAACAAAATGAACCAGACAGTTGTCATGCCAAATGAACAGAAAAAAAATTAGGGTCTTTCACAACAAATGTCCCTATCAACACATCTGTATCTTAACGCTCACTTCATACCGGTACAATTGGTATGTATTCCTAAGGATTTCAATCCATATTCACATAAAATTAAATTCAATGATCCACGAAGCATTTTTTTTCCTTTATCATTAGAAAATCGTCAAAAAGATATTAAAACCATTGAAACTATAGCTCACAACAGTTTTGATTGTGGGTTAATTGACAAAATTGTGTAAGAATTAGAATTACATATAGCTATTAACCAAATAAATTCAAATAACTTGCCGACAAAAAATTATTGTGGAAGTAACATAAAGCTGAATAGCCTATCATGGTAGAATGGACATATTCAAGCACAAAAAGGGAAAAAAGTTGTAACACATAAATTATTCTTGTTACATTCATAAAATCACATTTAATGTTACAATATCTAATGCGTATAGGAAAAATATTATTTAAATTTTTTCAACAGTATATATTGACTGTATTTATTTTACACCCACCAAACGTACGTTACATTCAAGAAGAGCACATAGATTGAAAATATTGACTCAAATTACTAATCAAATTCTATTTTTGCAAATTATGAGGGATCTATCTTTGATAGCGAATTTCCGTTGTCCTAATATCTTGGTGAAATCTTTCACCCTGCTCGTCACTGACAGCTCCCAAATTTTCAGAAAAAAATGACAAATGTGAATGGAGGAAATGAATTTTTTATGACATGTGGGCACCAAGCTATTTGTAGGCATATCAAAGTTCATTAACTAACTGTTGGTGGTTTGCATCCATATTGTTACGCAAAAATTTTCTAACACCAACAAATAAGTTCCATGATATTTATTTTTCAAATGGAAATACCCTTATAATAATGAGAAAAATATTCCTAAAGCTCTAACACGTATCATTTTTCAATAGTTCAATAAGATCCTTTTACATTTGCAGGTAGTAAATGTAACGAGGATACGGTATGCTGGAATGAATTTTATACCTGAACTGGGTTGTTTACAATAGTATATATAAAAATGAGATTATAAATCAATGTTCTGTTGATTTTCGAAGTGACAGGTTCTCTGTGTGTAGAGAAGAAACGGAAATGTCGAGACAAACGTGCCGCAGTTGCAAAATCTCTCCCGACAAATTGTAATTTGGTGTTGTCAAAGCAACAATCGAAACTTCTTGATTCCCGTCTTAAGGCATGGAACTTATTAGCTAATGAAACGAAAATCACGAATTTCAGAAAAATTCGTTGTGTTCGTATTCTAATATTGATAGTTTAATGCAGCAATTTGATATTGAGCATTCCCCCTCTGAGTGGCGTTTATTTATAGACTCGTCCAAATACAGTTAAAAAGCTGTGCTATTGCATATTGGAAATTAAAAACCCTCTATACCAGTTGCCTATTCAGAGAAGATGGAAGAAAGTTATGAAAACATGCGATGTTTTGGATAAAATAAACTATAACAAGTATAAATGGCAAATATGTGGGGACTTATAATTTATAGGATTTTTAGTGGGTTAACAAAATATTGCTGCATTCTTTGTCTATGAGACATTCGAGCAGTAAATCAGCATCATATAACAAAAATTTGGCCAGAAAGAAATGAGCTTCAACCAGGATCTTAAAAGGTTATGTTTAGACCTCTTGTAGAATCCAACTGTCCTTCTGTCTCCTCTTCAGATTGAACTTGGGCTGATGAAAAACTTTGTGAAAACTATGAATAAATATAGTGATGGATTTAAATACTTGAAAGAAGTTTTTTCAAAGTTAGGTGATGCCAAATTAAAGGAAGGCATTTTTACTGGACCACAAATCAAAAATTAGCTGGATGAGTTAATTTTACAAAATGCTTACCAGTCAGGAGCTCAAAGCATGGAACTCATTTGTTAGTGTTGTAAGAGGATTTTGGGGCTACAATATGGATGCAAATTACCAACAGTTAGTTAATGAACTTTTAGATGCCTACAAATTGCTTGGTGTCCACATGTCATTAAAAATCCATTCCCTCCTTTCACATTTGTCATTTTTTCCTGAAAATTTGGGAGCTGTCAGTGACTCAGTGTGTCAGTAGGGTGAAAGATTTCACCAAGATATTAGAACAGTGGAAATTCACTATCAAGAACAATGGAATCCAGCAATGAAGGGTGATTACTGCTGGTTTTTAAAAAGACCCTCATAAAAGGCAAAAATAGAATTTAATTAGTATTTTGAGTCATAATTTCAATCTTTCTGTTTTTCTTAAATGTAAAGTACGTTTAGGGGGTATAAAAGTAAATAAACTCAATATATATTCTTAAAAAAACCTAAATATTAATTTTTCTATACACATTAGATATTGTAACATTTCTTGTGCCGATCAATGTAATTGAAAAAAATGTTTTTCTTTCATTGAAATCCAGAATCGTTCATGCCAGATTATTTCCAAATATTAGTATTTTTTCTTTATGCTCATATTTTTTCTATAAATAATTTTTAAATTTTGCAAACCAACATTAATGAGGATTTGACTATCTTCCAACTTAGATAACATAATTATTCAACATATTTTTGTGGTTGATTAATGTACACTGCACCATAAAATTAATTCACAAAATTGAAAATTCAAATTCGATCAGAAGTTAAGGTATGTTGAAGAATTATTTGATGAATAATATTTTGAAGTATTTATTTCATAGAAATTCAACGACCAGTTTCGACATCATTTTCAAGTATCCCAATCCAAAATACTTCAAATATTTGTGACAACATGCTTTACGTTGTTTACTGTCCTTTTATAAGCTTTGCCCACTTCAGGTAATATTCCTGCTGATTTTAGAAAGGCCAAGATTATCGCAATTCTAAAACCAGGTAAAAATTCATGAAATCCAAATAGTTATAGTCCCATTACTATTCTTTCTGTTTCTTTCAAAATATTAGCGAGACTCGTACATTAGAAATTGGAAACAATAATCGAAGAAGCGTCTCATTCGCAAGATGGTTTCAGAAGCAATTTCAACTGTATGGATTGAAGGCAGTATCTAACTCATTTATTTTTCTCGTTCGTACATTTTAGATTGTTACTGACAAGTATGTGTGTATACATTTTTGTTATATGTTCAAATTATGACATACCATGTAGGTTTTCATATTTAAATAAATATCTATCTATCTATCTAACAACGTTCTTTGAGTTGGGATTTTAGAGTGAATTGGATTTCACACAACACAACATGACACACAGACTACCTGTTGCTCATATATCAGCGACGAGCGAGACATATTTCTTTCTCAAGCTTTGTCTCCATTTTCTCTTGAATCATAAAAAAAATTACCAGTTTCCCTTTTTCAATAAATTACGCTTTAGAGGCGATTGTGGATGGCTTAGCATGTTTTGAATGATTATTCATTGTACATACACCTTTTTTCAGATCATGTTTTTAACTCGCATCAAAATTTGATATTAAGCAATATAGTTTTTTTCTCCGATATATAATTTTCTCTTTTCTCATTCAAATAAACAAATAAGGAAGACCTGAATTTTTGAACTTACAAGTTGCACATCCCACAGGCAATTCATTATTTAGGAGGTTTTAAAGTTAAGCTACGTTATTTGTTTGTTTGTTACATCTTTTAACGATATGCTCGGGAACTAAGGCCATTTACACAGACGGACCTACAGCTTATAGTGGATTCGGAACCACTCTCCTGGACTGTGCGATGATAACTGCCATCACTAGGGTTACAAGTTATCTGGTCTTCTGAAGTTTATGCCCTCTTTAGGCTACTTTTGCAAGTGTCACTTTTTTGTTCAAGGACAACATCCATAACTTGATCCCTAAGTAGTTCCAATAAGCTTGCACACTCACCGTGCAGCTACAGAGGCAGTTAACCTACATTATACAAAGTTATAATCATGAATTCAATACCTATTAAAACTTTTAATAGCAGAATCAGTTGTTTAATAAGAAAGTGAAAGGGATAGTATTAAGATGAAAATATAAAATACATTTAATATGTTTCAATTTCAAGTCCGCATGGGATATCATTTTAGCTGAAAATATTGATGTGGATTCTGTATTGAATTATTTCATTTTTCTAATTTGTAGAAATCACTTCAAAACACTATTTACTAGTCCTTGTCTAGGAATTCATAACTTAAAAAGCACACATAGAAAATACAATACTTTCTTCTTTTTCCTAGATGTTGTAAAAGCAAATATATATATTTATTAAACAATTATTTCTGAAAATATAGAAAATATTTTCTTTAATCTTTTACTCACTTCTGGTACTGTTACATCACTGAAGAGCAGAGGATCAGCAAGTTGTTGAACATGCTGGGCCTGACGTCTAAGACCCCGCACTTCTGCTAATAAAGCCTCATACTGGGATACTGGCAACGACATCACACTGCATTAACTATGACAAAAAAAAATAAAATTAAAATCGTAAGAATATATGCAAATAATTACCATAGTTTTTTATTTTAGAATACATTAAGAAAATACCTTTCTACATTTTCTCAGAATATTAATATGTACAAAACTATTATTGAAACGATAGTTTCTTGTATCTCTGACAGCAGGTGCTGAATGATTTCCGATTAGATTAAAACCATTGAAACCTCAGAAAATTGATTTAACTTTTTCCAAAAACCTCTATTCATTTTCATCGCAATTCTTGAAGTAATCAAAATAACTATAAACTCATATTGTCAAAATCAATACTAATTAAATTAACACAGATTCACAAGTAATCAATAGCTTGCTTTCAAATAAAAAAAAAGGCAACTCCGGTCGTTCCAATTTAACAAGATTAGAATCATTTCCATAATTTATCAATATATAAACAGCGGTGAAAACGAATTAATATAATATAATATACACATTATTGATTTTCCTTATCAGAAGTGGGGTGTGTTATTTGATGAATGTTCTAGCTATAAAGTTTAATAGAGAAATGCTATCTAAAAATTACCAATAAAGCCATTATCTTTTTATTAAAGCTTTTTGTATTCCTATTTCACAAAAAATGTTTAATTTTTTCTGCCGGTAAGTAAGTATAAGGAAGTCTTAAAAATAACACTTAGGTAATATTGACTGTATCACAATATAAATGTAGATATTTACCATGTTTTCTCAATTAATTAGCCTCAATTGGCTACTACGAGATTAAAACCTTAACTTATACACTTATCAAACTTCAACACTTCGATAGCATGAGCAAAATCCGAAATAAACATTTGGAAAACGTCAAAATGAGCTAATTAGGAAATGACTAACACCAAAGAAGAAATTGAAATCCCTCTTCATTGCTAACACGGAATAATAATATTTTTATTTCTGTGTTTCATCGCACAGAAAATATAACATATTATAAAAATGTTCAGAGTTTTGAATAGTAGTCCGTTTCCTTCGATACAAAAGCTACTCCATTCATTCATACGATATTACAATCAAATTCAACGTTTGCTTCATATTTACCTTTTATAAATATATTCTGAATAACTTTCAATTAATGATAACATAACATAGAGTTTAAAATGCCAGATGTCTCATTCAATAAATATCCATAGCCTACTTGAAATCATTTCAAAAAACAATTAATTTAGCTAATTACACACAATCGTTTTTTATTTTCTCGATAAAGCTCGGAGATACGAAAAATCTAACGCAAAACAAAAAATATCTAAATAAAAGAGTGAAACGTTGTTAATGTTTAGAACTCACGAGTGGCACAGTAATATTTAAAGGGAAAAATGGAGCGTGACTCTGAAAAACTGTCACCCTGTAGATTCTGTTGTTAGTTCGATATGTGCATGCATGTAACTGATATTATGTAACCCTATTCCAAAATCTGGGGTATATCTGAAAAAATTACACAGGCTATAGAAAAAACTAAGATAATATAAAAATTTCTCTTCCAAAATATGAGGTAGAATTTGATGTCTAAAATAAAGATAAAGATGCTATTCCATGCTCTAGTCTGTGGTTCTCAGCCATTTTGAATCTGTGTTCATTTGCTTCGCTTTCCTTTCATGCGGAATCTAGTTGCGGAACACGTGGATTTCGCTTTTTCTAACATAATTAGTAAAGTATTTATATATTGTGAGTGATTTAAAATAGTCAAAAATGGTGCAAAAGAAACCTAAGAAGAAGGTAGGCAAGAAAGTAGCTGCAGCCCCTCTAGCAGTTAAAAAAGTAGAACAAAAAAAAGAAGTTAACCCCTTGTTCGAAAAGCGTACTAGAAATTTCGGAATCGGTCAAGATATCCAACCTCCTCGCGATCTTTCACGTTTCGTGAAATGGCCAAAGTACATCAGAATCCAAAGGCAAAAAGCTGTTTTGCAGAAGAGGTTAAAAGTGCCACCACCAATTAACCAATTCTCACAGTTATTGAAAAATTGGGTTTCAATAAGTCCACCCGCAATAATTTCTAATTAAATATGCTCCAATCAACTCACTACACTGTTACAAGTGAAGCTAAATTAATTTCTATTTTCGAATACAAGTTGAAAGCGTATAACGGCCGATGTTCAGCACGAAATGTCTAGCTGATTTCTGTCGGACGGTGGCCTCTCAAAGGAAACAGCGAAAACCCAGTAAACTAGCCGTCAAAACAAAAGACGCTTGCCTTAAAATTAACTTCGCTCAGGTACTGCTTATCAATTATGGGTTTTATTATCGTTATTATTATTTGAATGATGAAATATTTGTCTTAAAATTTCGGTCAAAAAAACTGAAAATCTAATTATATTTATCGTTAATATGTATATAATATATCAGATTTATTAAAATTATGGCCAATAATTATTTTTGTGCTCGTAGAAATTCATTAAGTGGTAAAGTGTATCAAATTAATTTATGCAAATTCAAAGTTCATAACGAGAAATAAAAATTTACAACACGTTTGTTTTATTATACACGAATATCTACATAAATATACTTCTATTAATAGATTTCAAATGTTAATTGATAAACCATATGAATATAAAAATAAGATGAAATATTTTAGGTAACATACATGAGATATTACATTTCATCAAAAGGAAATTAAATTATATATCAAATATATATATATATATATATATATATATATATATATATATATATATATATATATATATATATATATATATATATATATATATATATATATATATATATATATATATATATATATATATATATATATATATATATATATATATATATATATTCTTTTTTCTATTCTGATTCTGCAGTTTTAATAAATTTCCATCAAGTCATTCAGAAAGTTTTTCATTGCGTGACATATATATATATATATATATATATATATATATATATATATATATATATATATATATATATATATATATATATATATATATATGTTTTGATGAGGGAATTTAATTTCCTTTGAAATGCAATATCTCATGTATGTTACCTAAAATATTTCATCTTATTTTATATTCATATCTAACTCAATAAACGTTTTAATTTAATTTTTGTTTATCAATTAACATTTGAAATCTATTAATAGAAATATATTTATGTAGATATCTACGTGTATAATAAAACAAACGTGTGTTGTAAATTTTTATTTCTCGTTATGAACTTGATCATTTGCATAAATTAATTTGATACACTTTACACTTAATGAATTTCTACGAGCAATAATTATGCCATAATTTTAATAAATCTGATATATTATATACATATTAACGATAAATATAATTAGATTTTCAGTTTTTTTGACCGAAATTTTAAGACAAATATTTCATCATTCAAATAATAATAACGATGATAAACAGTACCCTGAGCGAAGTTAATTTTTAAGGCAAGCGTCTTTTGTTTTGACGGCTTCTCGAACACAGACTAGTTTACTGGGGTTTCGCTGTTTTCCTTTGAATGTCTAAAATAAAGATAAAGATGCTATTCCATGCTCTAGTCTGTGGTTCTCAGCCATTTTGAATCTGTGTTCATTTGCTTCGCTTTCCTTTCATGCGGAATCTAGTTGCGGAACACGTGGATTTCGCTTTTTCTAACATAATTAGTAAAGTATTTATATATTGTGAGTGATTTAAAATAGTCAAAAATGGTGCAAAAGAAACCTAAGAAGAAGGTAGGCAAGAAAGTAGCTGCAGCCCTCTAGCAGTTAAAAAGTAGAACAAAAAAGAAGTTAACCCCTTGTTCGAAAAGCGTACTAGAAATTTCGGAATCGGTCAAGATATCCAACCTCCTCGCGATCTTTCACGTTTCGTGAAATGGCCAAAGTACATCAGAATCCAAAGGCAAAAAGCTGTTTTGCAGAAGAGGTTAAAAGTGCCACCACCAATTAACCAATTCTCACAGACCTTAGACAAGCAAACTGCGACTCAACTTTTCAAGTTGTTGGAAAAATATAGGCCAGAGACTGAATTACAAAAGAAGAACAGATTGAAGGCACGTGCTGAAGCTAAAGTAGCCAAAGGTACCAAGAAAGAAACTTCAGTACCTGCTAAACCGAATACTATAAAAGCTGGTACGAATACCGTAACTAAATTAGTGGAGCAGAAAAAAGCCCAACTCGTTGTCATTGCACATGATGTCGATCCCATCGAACTTGTTCTCTTTTTACCTGCACTCTGCCGTAAAATGGGAGTTCCATACTGTATCATCAAAGGCAAAGCTAGGCTAGGTTTACTCGTTAGAAGAAAAACATGCAGTGCAATTGCCATTACTCAAGTGGATTCCGGAGACAGAACGAATTTGAGCAAGCTCCTTGAAGTTATCAAGACCAACTTCAACGACCGTGGTGATGAAATCAGAAGGCACTGGGGAGGTGGACTTTTGGGATCCAAATCTGCAGCGCGTATTGCTAAGATAGAACGGGCTAGAGCAAAGGAACTTGCCCAAAAACAAGGTTAAATGTAATTTTAACTCATGATGTACTTGTGAGGTTTAATAAAAAATTAAAATACAATTTTTAGTTTCTTTCACTGATACAGTTGTTCATATAATTTAACAATTAAATGTTGATTTTCTGATATACTTTTCGTAACACTCGTATGAATTTTTTCAAGGATTGCTTGTACTGGTGAATTAATGATTCACCAGATTTACATATTGATAAATATTTTCCTACCAGCAAATATACAAAAGCATAAATTCAAATATAATACATCAACTGAATTAGGCTTAAAATTATTGTGTAAATCAAGTTCAGTTTATGAGGTTAAAATTGTGCTTAGATCCTTTAAAATCACCAAGTTCTTCCAATTTTCCAGTATATTTACACAAGAAAATTTTTAAATAAATTAAATCAATTTGGAATGAAAGCTAATCTAACTGAATCCTATTTTTGAAATAAAATGAGAAGTCATTCTAGGAATGAGGACTTTTCATAATCGATAATACTCTCAAAATCATGCTTTTTCAGCAGGTTGAACTGAAAAGTTTGAGTAATTTTCAATTATTGAAAAATTAGAACTTGGAAACATTCAAATACAATGCTACTGATGGCATTTAGACTTAATGGCTCTGTGAAGTAATAAAAAATATATATTGCTAAAAATTTGAAATCTATTCTTCAATGCATGATATTGTTATAATATTTATAGCCCCAAAATATACATCTCTGCTCAAAACGTTATTTGTATTATTGTAATCAAGTATTCAAAGACTATAGTCTTTGTTTATCAAATTATTTGAAAATGTCTCAAAGAATCTTCATAAAAAACGACTCACACCTTTAATTATTGACCGTGTTAATTATTCCATTCTTATCAAAAATATTTATCAATTTGGGTGGTTGATTCATTTTATATTTCACTTCTAGAAGGCAATTAGTCAAGTTGCGTGAGCTGTCTCATGAAGTTTCAGTAACATGTGACATACCCCAAGGAACTCATCTGGGTTCTTTCTCATTCATATTTTTATAAACGATATTTATAGATATATATATATATATATATATATATATATATATATATATATATATATATATATATATATATATATATATATATATATATATATATATATATATATATTTTTTTTTTTTTTTGACCGAATTACATTCTGGACTTCTCGAGAAACAGACTGTAAACCTTTATCAGAAAAATATACTCCGAATAAATGTTTAATATCCCGCGATTTTCAGCTTTGAGAGTATGTTCCATCCATGTGACATACCCCAAGGAACTCATCTGGGTTCTTTCTCATTCATATTTTTATAAACGATATTTATAGATATATATATATATATATATATATATATATATATATATATATATATATATATATATATATATATATATATATATATATATATATATATATATATATATATATATATATATATATATATATATTTTTTTTTTTTTTTTTTGACCGATTACATTCTGGACTTCTCGAGAAACAGACTGTAAACCTTTATCAGAAAAATATACTCCGAATAAATGTTTAATATCCCGCGATTTTCAGCTTTGAGAGTATGTTCCATTAGATGTGCAACAAAATCGAATTCTTCATCACATTGAAATATCTTAATATAAATTGTGGAAAACCAAGGCAGTGCTAGAACGAAATTAAAATAAAGTGAGAATTTATGGCATATATTTATGGAATATATACTTGAATTTCTTTACTCAATACCTATTCATCGAACAATTAGCATCCGTTATATCAATACTTAAATCATATGTAGTAACCGATCACAAATTTATAAAAATAGATTATTATCCTTCTTACAATAAACAGTTATTTTGGCTCAGACATATCTCGACATTATAATTTGCTGAAAGAAGATTGGAAAAGCTCAAGACGTAATAATCTCTTTCTATATTGAATCATAGATTTCGTTCATTTGGAACGTACCCATATTGAATACTTTCAAATTTGCCGCGCATAGCATATCCGGGAATTAGTCAGCCATTTCGAATTTAGCTCAGTTGGCAAGCCCGATCGTATGGCGTCATTCTTGTTCCGCTGAATGTGTCGTTAGAAGAAGTGTCTTAGCATGGCCACGAACAATTACTTCGGATTTACACATGGTGGAACGCAATATAGGTAAGTTTTATTAATGTTTTATGTTATTTAAGGCATCAATTATTACGTTTTGTTGTGAATTCCTTAGCTATACTCAATCTAAAATTCATTAAAACTCACAAGAACACCGGTGTCCTTGAGTGGATGGCGCCGGCATTTTGTTGCTTTTGCATCAATCAATAGTGGGTAGGAGTTTCGGTTCTGGATTTTGCGAAGTATTTAATTGTCTTACGTTTTTTAGAAATAGTCTTTCTAAGGTAAGGCTTTCTTGTTTTGAATGGAAAATAATGTGACGAATCATAATGTGTAATGCAAAATGCGATCAGGGAAGCGATTGAAATTCATTCTCCAACCGGCATAATCTCCGATAGAACTGGCATCCTAAAGTGTGGCCTAGTGATTATCCCTGGCATTTTCGGCATATGCAAATTGTAATTTATTTGAAATCCATAACATGACTTGATGCTTCAAGTTATGAACACCACGCTTGAACCTTTTATTTGAATTTTATCAATAAATTGTTCTTCAGATCGCCTTTTTCCATTTTCTTTTTTCAATTTGAATGAAATGTCAAATTTAATGGGTTGTTTTTCGCGTTATTATTACACGTCTTAATGTTGAAGATACTTCAAGGGAAGTTTGATTTATAATATTGAAACATCTCTGTAATTTCAATAATTTGTGCTGTATGTATACAACTAAAAATCAAAATTATATCTTTCCTTTTCTCTTCGATGTAATTCAAGAGTTTCTATCACCAATTATAGTGCAAGGCAGTCTTCAGGTTTCTGTATGAAATATGTATGTTTTATAGAGGCCTTGTTACTCACAATTAGTTATTTGTGATAAGATTGTTTCGATTTGGTGGTTAAAAGATTAATGCAGTATTATTGAGTAGTTACTTTGAACACAACATTAATAGAGGAAAAGTTGCTGGTGGTGATAGTGGATAGCAGTATCTCAAAGTATGCTTTGTTCTCTTCACATACCAACCCAGTTAGGGTTCTTTTATATCGATATGTTTATAGTGGTTACAACAAATGTTTCAAATCTATAAAGGTCCATAAATACATTTAATCTTTTCAAATGTTTACCTTGCTCAATTCACCAAAATCAATGTTGCTTTATTTCCTTTTGAGTTTACTTCAATTGCAAAGTAACATTACAATCGTGTACATGTAATAATGTTTTTGTATATGAGTTTTACAATTGCTGACAAAAATTCTTGTCAGTGATTTCTTCAACAGGAACAACAGATGTTCTGAAAAAATGTTTCACAATGGCGTTCTAGTTATAATGCAAATTTTCGTTTTCTTAATTTTAGGTTGTAACTTGCTTTGCAATATATATAAACACTTGAATATTTAAATAACATATTACACAGTATATAGGTTCGGGAATAAGAGAATAAGAAAGCGAGTTTATAAAGATTACAGAATCATATTTGGATGAACATAGAACTAAAATTGTATTGACAGTTGACATAAGAGAAAAAGAAGTACTTGTCTTATTCTTATAAAGTTGTTAAGGTAGTATTACATAATTCAATACTTGAATGTAAACTTTATTTGAGTTTGAATTCGTTAACAGCTATATTTATCTTGTTTCAAAAATAAGTTCATGTGCACTAAAATTTTTCATCCACGACATGGTTCATGAAATGTTAAAATTGAATAACTACACATAGATGATTCGAATGTTATTCTGTGGTAGAAAACTCATTTTTAAGGTTAGAAACACTCATTTTAGGTATTCGAATACGTTGTTATTACATAGATATAATCAATGAACAAAATCAAAGTTTCTTATAGGTTTACATCAGAAGAATCGCAAGCATTATAACTTGCAAATCGTTGAGTCTGTCGTTTGTTTCTCTTGATTTCTTACAGATAATATTTTTATATGATGTTACACACTTTCTACGTGTATACCAAAATCACCCCACAGATATAAGCCGGCCATTTGCCATGTCTTAGTGTGGAAATGGTGCGCTCTTAGTGGGTACAGCAACGTCTGTTCATGTGTATGGTTGGTCACTTATTCTGTGTGACACAACCAAAGGACGATCAGAGACAATTAGTTTGGATACTTGTAGTTGCTAAATTGTAATTTTCAATTTATCAAAAAGGCATTCTATTTGGGATTCTGAATTCCCAAATAATTTACTCGACTTGAAGTCTTTGGTATGGAATGATTGGAATAAGCATTAAGGTGTCATCATTTAAGAAATGTTAGAAATAAATATCAATATCAATCAAATTAATCCAGTCCACAAGTTCAAGTTGTAATTTATTCTTGGCCAAATTTCTATAGAATCAGCGATAGCACATGGTCGGATTTTTAGGACATTCAAAATTATGAAAGTTAATTACTAGTTAAGACGAAAAAGTCAGTTTTTGCGTATAATTCAGCAACTATCTAAAAAGATTCTTAAAGATACCTATAGATCTTCACGATACGAGTCTCTAGATAGAGAACAGCACTTTGAGTGCCTTTGAACGAAATATTTTTAGTTAATTAGCCGTGAGCCTGCCACCGAATAATGAAAGAAATGTGGCGACTGTTTGCGCGTAATTGACATGTACTTGCACTTAGAAACGTTCAAAGGCAGTCTGTTTTCTAAACACCACTCTCCTTGAAGACTCTGACAATCCTCATATTCGATCTTACTTCTGTGTAAATCTTGTGATCGTCCGCAAAGGCTACGCCCCCAACGTTTAGCCTCGCAAGTAGGCCATTCACGAAAATTGTGAACGGAAGCGGACCCAAAACCGACCCCTGAGGGACTCCCGAATGGGCTCCAAAATCCTGAGATCTGAATCCATTGTACATAACATATTGCTTTCACTCACTCAAATATGTATAGAAAAAACCTGAGAAGGCTCAGAGGGAACCATATCTCCTTCATTCTTTCTATCTGAGCATCATGGTTCATGCGATCAAAGACCTCAGAGAAATCCGTGAAGACCGTGTCAACCTGGCCACCCCGGTCCAAAACCTCAGTTACGTATTCCGAAAAGCATGCAACCCCGACCCTAAAACCATGTTGCCGGTCCGAAATCGAGTGGCTCAGCTGGAATGCTAAAGATTCATGCAATAGAAGCTTAAAAACCTTTGCAAAGGAGCAAAGCAGGGCCACATATACAGTTGTTAGATGTTAAACATGAATAGTCATTACATTTGTTTTGAGGAGATGCAACATGACATGCTATTAAAAAAAGAGGATGGGGTTTGTTTCCACCCTTTTCATAAACCAAGAAGAACGAAACTGCTTGCAAAATGTAACTGGCCAAGAATATATCTTGTGAAACTTCATAAAAAAGTATTGCTTGATATTTGAATGAATTTATTCTATTCAGAATCGGAATGCTGTGCCTCTTATCTGATAAATAATTACCATTTTTATGAGTCAGAGTAATAGTTAATGCCGCCACAGTATTAAATGTCGAAGGCCTTTACATTGGATAAATAGAGATATGCGTTTTCTGGCTCACATTCTTCATGAGTTTACGTTTGAAGTTCACTATCAACTACAAAAGACGAAGTAAATTATTCTATGACGATTACTTATCAAATAAATGGACGTTTAATTTTTTTTTCACGAAATTTTTGCAACATTAATTTTGTCCTTGGTATTTGGTATCAATACTTCTTAGATATATTATACTTCTCCCTGTGTTATTCTTTCAAATAATATGGGGTTCAAAGTTTTTTCATCAGATAATAGAGGAAAAGTTTGTCTTCATTAGCATCATCACATTCGAAACTGCAACTCAATTTTAGTAGTAGAAGTTTTCTTTGTCGGTTGCACGTGGTAATTTGATTTCAGGTCAGCAGGTATGCTGCATACACGGCTTGATTTGTACCTGGCCGTGCAAATACCTCTGACTTCTCACAAGGAATTGTCATGCAGAATATTAACATTTTTAACTCATATCTTGTTTGAATCCACTAGCAGATATCAGATATTTGACCCCACAGAAATAAGCCGGCCATTTACAATTAACTAGTTTGAAAATGGTGTGCTCGTAGTGGGTACAGCAATGTCTTTTCATGTGTATGGTTGATCATTGTTTGTGTGACACAACCAAAGGACGATTAGAGACATTCATTAGAAATAAACTTCGGTAATGTCAGCTTATGATTCTTTATTTTGGTAACTTAGAAATAGACTTTTGAATAAACGTGCAATATCTGCGAATATTTTCTTGCATAAAATTCAATAGAAGAATTAAGATAATGGTATTTGTCTTCTGGAATCTTGATTTCTTGTTCATTCTAGTGCCCAAGCCACTGGAGCGGCATATCAAGCAGCCAGTCAAGCGGGCTACGCAGTGGCCACTCCTGCCACTGCCGCTGCTGCAGCAACCTACGGTACCCAAAGACCTGCAGGTTATGATACAGCTGCTTACCAAGCAGCTGCTGCGGCAGCGGCTCCTGCTGCCACTTACGCAGCTGTAAGCACAGGGGCGACTCCAGCTTACGAATACGGATACGGTAAGACAAAAGAAAATCGTATAATCGAATATTGTTATGTGAAATGTATATATCGCCAAAATTCTCGGTAATTCATGTTACATATCTATTATTGTCTGTTGGGTATTTCGATATTAGCATATCGGTTTAGAGTAAAATAATTGAATGAAGAAAATAAGGTCAATTCGAAAAGAAAACTGTTATTCTTTTGTTTCATAGCATCTAATTGAAAATTTCCGAATCCTCTTTTGCAAAGTGTAATAAGCACTACAAAAAAACCACCCTGTAAATTATGCGAGTTCTGGACACTTTTGCGAAAGTTTAAGAACTTCTATTAGGAATGCGGTTATACACCCTCCATTCCAAAAGTAACCGAACTGTACTACTGGTGCCATCTGTTGTAATATTGTAACTGCCGTAACTTGGTACTTCAGTGACAGCTGTTAGAATTTCATGACATTTCTACGTAATCAACATTAGTTATTGCGTCATTTTTTTAGTGCGTTTAGTACATCGGGTGAAAAATGACTTGAACAAAGAGCTAAAATTGAGTTTTGTGTTAAACTTGGTAAATCTTTTACCGAAATGCACCAAATGCTACCAACTACACATGATAATGATTGTCTATCTCGTACGCAAATGTACGAGTGGTTCAAGCAATTCACGAATGATAACTGAAGATCAGACCGTCCCAAAACTGGGAATCATCAGGAGATAATATCGAAAAAGTGCTTGAATTAATCAAAATTCATCAATGAAAAATCATCGCCAGATAGTCACAGGAGACTTCTATGGGCTTCATGAAGCGATTGCTAACAGGAATTCGTCGTATACGGCCAGAATAACAGGAAACGGCAGTTGGACTCTTGCACGATAATGCCGCATCACATTTTTCAACTGAATTTTCGATCAAGAATCGCATTATTCTCTTGCAACATTCTCCCTATCAAGCTGATCTGGCTCCATAAGACTACTATCTGTTCCGTAATCTACATTTGACGATAAAAGGAAAGCGGCACGATTCGATCAAGGTGACCGACGCGCTAAAGACCATTCCAAAAAGGAGATTGAGATGTTGTTTCACAAACTGTTAGCACATTCAAAATTGTGCCTCAATGCAGAAGGCGAATACTTTGACCGATAAAAAAGATTTGTATCAAAATTGATACTGATTGTTTCTATTCTTAAAAAGTTCGGTTACTTCACGAATGGTATAGTTCTGCAGTTTGTAGTCAACAAAATAGCGAAATTGGAAAATTGGAGTTTCATGCAACACCATTTTTTCGAAAAAAAGATATCTCTTATCGGAAACTCCAGAAATCTTTATAATGGTCTGTAAAACCACTTCCGAATTCCTCTTTCCGAGCAACGTATTGCTCGAAGTTAGCATTATAATTTTTATATTATTTTGTGACTGCAGATTTCTTAATGCGCCCCTAGAAGTCCGAACCCTTTCCAAAAGTGCCCAGGTCTGGGATGCTTTTATTTGGAATACTATTTTTATTCTGTCTACCCTGTATTTGAATCTTACGAAACTCGGACCCCATACTGACTGACCCTCGTGATAAAATATTGCTTTGCGATTGGTCTGTACTTAAATCCAGTATAAATCCAAGATGCACTTATGTTCTATCTGGAGAATCAAGTGAGCGATCAAGCATCAATTTCCTTCTTTGCTGCCACACGTGCAGCGTCTAATGGCACATGCATTAGTTTCAGTTGTGTCTTTGATAGCAAACTTTTCAGTTTAATATGAACAAGTTTTTATTTTGAAGGTCTCAGGTCCAATTAATGAAACCTACAGCTTTAGTCCAGACCAACTCTTTCAGTTTCAATTCAGGATCATTAATGTTTGGATTTATTGAATCACACAACAGCTGTGTCTAAAATTGTTTTTCCTCGTGCTCTGGCGCGTCATTGCATTTCATTAAAAAGATTTCCCAACTAAGCGAATTGTTCACAAAATTTTGTTCGTTTACATAGTAGAAAGTTTTTTGTTCGTGTGAGAATATTGGCGATATATTTATGTGACACTCTAAGGACAAAGGACGTTTCAAAAATTCAGCGGCTCAGTGTACCTTTAATCTTCACCTTACTAACCCATTTGCCTTTCCTATTGATCTATTTTCCAGCACGTCAAATATTTCTTCAGCATTCGGTTAGATTTTGAGCATATAATCTCAAAATAGAATTATCTTCGTTGACAATCACGTAGACAGATAGTTTCTCAAATTTATGAAGAAAGGTGAAACTTGGGGAAAGTCTCATCTGATATAGTTTTTGAGTTACAACAACAACTCTCCTCCCGTCATTTCGATCGTGTTGTTTGTCCGAAACTTTGGAAATGTTTAATTTGACAATTTAATGATTGAATTAAAGCAAAATTTCTCGATAGGTTACGATCAGACAGCTGCAGCAAAAACTGCAACCTATGCCACTACGTATACTCAGAGGCCCGCTACCGCACAACCTCAAGCACAGGCTGCCGTAAGTTGGAAAAGTGGAAAAATAAAACAGAACGGTTCCAAAATGGAACAACACCAGAATTGAGTCCGTCCTTAATTCAGTAGTTCCCAGATGTGGGAGTTTGCACCTTGAACTCCATTTGTGTTGGTCCAATTTGGTAGCTGTGATTTGTCAGTGCTGTTTTCTAAACGGTCCAAGTTCAATGAAGATTATTGGCTGATGAAAACTTCATTTTTCAGACGGCAGCCGCTGCGAAACCCGCTCAGTACAGTGGAACCTACCAGGCGAACCCTGCAGGTTACCAGGCCGCGTATTCGGCCCAAACCACAATAGCGGCCCAGCCCACCACACAGGCAAAACGTAGGTTATATAATTTTTTATAACCCCCCTCCACCTGAACGCTGCTGCAGTGTTTGGTTGATTTCTCAATTTTATTTTATCTTGGAGGGGTAACGTAGTTCGTCCTTCATTGAAAATGATGGAGATTTTTTGTATTAAAAGTTGTTGAAACTCAAAAACTGCACAAGTTTATATATTTTAGTTTGCAGACTTGTCTTTTGAAGATACTGCAACATATGTATGTGTATATATTCAATCTGTTTCCACCATAAAACGAATATTTAAAGACAGTCTTTTATATTACTTTTATTGAATAGAATAATTATTTTTCTACAAAATAAGTGTATGAATTCTTTTTATATCACATTTAAGTTAGACATTATTCCTAAAAGAGTCTTAGTTTCTTTTGAATGCAAAATTGAGTAAATTGCTTTTGAATTACATAAACCAACATATCAACTTTCGTTTTTACTAGTTTGATTATAATTATTTTTCTTGGGACTTGAATTCCCGCACAATATTTATCGTGGTTTTGATAAAAAAAAGAATACAGATCTTCAAGTCTGTCTCTCCTGTCTATTAACCCGTTTCAACCTCCAGTTCTTTCATTCCCCCCTTTATTCTATTTTTCCTGGCGCACTTGGCGGACTAACAACAAGCATATTTGTACGTTGCCTTGTCCTTTGTCCTAGAAGTTAATTCGACCACGACATATTCAGGATACGACGCGGCTCTTTATTCCGCAGCTACCATGTATGTGGCGCAACAGACGGGCGCAGGAAACCAACAAAAGGCTGTTGGATGGCAGGGCTACAAGAAGGGCGGAGTCGGCGGCATCAAGAACATGCGCACCAAGGCGCCTCCCAAACCACAACAGCTTCATTACTGCGATGTGTGTAAGATAAGGTAAGTCAAGGCGAAGTGATATTATTGAAGAAGTCTTTAATTTTTTGCCGCACGTTATCTGCCAGTCTATATTCATTTTTAGGTTATTGCGATTTGGCGTACCAGAGAAAACTAAAGGTTAGGTTAGATTAGTATCCAAAGATAATAGTCTAGGTCTGTAAAGTAAGTTATTAAAGAATGGACTTGGGACGAATTGCCAGCGTCCCTTTCGAAAATAAAAACAGAAAATCATTCATCTTCCGTTATTCATTCAAACGATAAGTGTTACCATCAGTTTTTGTGATACCCCAAAAAAGATTTGAACTTTTTCCAATAGTTTTTGACATTTCTACGGTAGAATTAATGATTCTTGATTTTATAAGAGTTTAATCTACATGAAATATATTTGCTTATAGAAGCCATTGAAGGAACAATCAATAGCAATTATGTGTATAAACCACATAAGATTATCTTGCAAGAATGAATTCCAACTCGAGATTCAAATTGTTCTTGTTGGCCAGACCCTTGCAAAATCAATCAATTGTGTGCCATATATTGATATGATTTTGATGTTCATTTGATCAAACTCATTATTGCGCATAATTGACAATATAAATTTCCTTTTTGTTTATAATACCTTTGATCAGATGGTAATGTTGCATTGAGAACGTTCTTTTATTTTCAGTTGTGCCGGACCTCAAACGTATCGTGAACATTTGGAAGGGCAGAAACACAAAAAACGGGAAGCTGCAACGAAGATGACGGCATCTGTTGCTGTTACTAGCCAGAATCGCGCTGGTAATTCGTTGAGATGTCAATTATGTGATGTTACATGTACCGGTAAGTTTATGCGGAATTCCATTACTTTGGGTCTCTTATATATATTTTCATATCGCCTTGTTAGACAGGTGGATTTAACGTTAAGCTTACGCTGAAAATTGTTGAGATATATAAAACAGTTTACGTCCTATCTACACAACCAATGTCAACTGAATTTTGTTGTGGGTAGTATATTTCTTAATTCTTTTATTGATCTCAGGTTAAGTATACTATTTTTGTTGACCAGAATTTTAAGAACGCGTCACGTTAAATGAGACAGAAGAAAGATGTGGCATAGAGAGAACGAAATATATTCAGATGTTATGGAAATGGAACAAAAGAGAATGGTATACACAATTATATGACTTGAAATTTAAAATAAACATGCTTTCTGTTGAATTTGCCTATTGAATGAGAAAAAGTGCAATCTTCTGCAAGGATATCACATTGGATTCCTTTCAAAGGAGCATTAATTATATTCTCATCCAATTGGTTTTGGCGGTGTTTTCTGCTTCAGTTTTATTTTACGTGCTGTATACGGGGATATCCCGATTCGACTATTAAAAAAAACGTTACTTGTCCCCATAGGGCATTGTAGTATATCGATCATTGGTTAGAATTTTTTATCAAAATCGGTCATCGCTCTTGAAAAAGACCCATGAAATTTACATTCTGTCAAAAAAGTATTGGGAATTGGTCACACAAAATATTTATTCTTCATCCAAATTTATTGTATCGCCTTCAAAGCAGGCCTCTTCCGAAATAATACATTTACGAAAAGTCCTTTTTCCGGAATCAACTTCAGTTCTCGCCGCGAATTTCCATTTATTTTCTCTATTGATTCAAAACGGGTACATCGGAGTGGTAATTTGCTGTTTTGGAAGAAAGAAAAGCAGCCGGAGCTATATCAGGTGAATATGGTATTAGTTGAGTTTTTGGTCTGAAATTCAGTCAATGATAGCTGTGTGAGTTGGTGCAAAATCCATAAGTTTTCTTTCCACAAATCTGGCTTTTCTCGGCAAATTTGCTCTCTCAAAAGCCGCACAACGCTCAGGTAATATTATTTATTTACGCTTTCAAATTAGGCCCCTTCGGAAATAATATATAGTTACAGAAAACAGTAATTACCATGGTTTTTGATCGACTTTGACGTGGTTTTTTTCGGTTTCGGTTCAGTTGGAAAGCGCCATTCCGAAGCTTGTTAAGTGGTTTGCATGTCAAACTCATAAACCCATGTCTCATCACCAGTTACAACGCGTTTTATGAATGTGGGGACGGAATTTACTCGTTCTAGCATGTCTTCTGCGACCTTTCCTCGATTCAATTTTTGAAAAAATTCAGGTCTTTTTGAACTGGTCGGGCGGCAACGAGTTACTTGCCCAAACAATCGTTTTTAATGGTACGAATTGATTCGTGAGACACAGAAAGTTCATTGCCTATCTCTCTCAAACTCAAATGATGATTTTCAATGATCAATTCCTTCACTTTATCAATGTTAATTCCAGTTGAAGATGTTGATGACCGACCAGAGCGAGGCAAATGTTCCACCACATCTCGGCCGCTGTTCAGTGCGCTGTACCACTCATATGCATGTCTTCTTTATAAAGTACATTCACCGTGAACCTTCTGTCTTCAGCGATTCAGTACACTAAAGTTCATTAGCAATACGAAATTTGAGAAAATTTCTTCATTTGATATTTCTATTCATTGTAAAAATCGCTAAACACACTTGTGAGAACTGACATAATCGAGCACTGTAAACAGACTAAATCGCAGAGCGCCTTCAAACTCCGCTTCAGTATAGAAAACAGTTGTGCCAACTTAAGCAACTATAAAAATTTTGACAATCATTTTAAGTAGAATTTTAAAATAATCAACTCCCGGGACTTTTGTGACAGAATTTAACTATATGGTCTCCATCACTTCTACTCCTATTGATCATTCTTCAGTACTTTGTATTATTGTTTTGTCCATTGAAAGGAATATTGATTAATTACCCCACAGAAATAAGCCGGCCATTTGTCATAATTAGTGTGGGAATGGTGTGCTCGTAGTGGGTACAGCAATGTCTATTCATGTGTAAGGTTTGTCATTTATTTTGTGACACAACCAAAGGACGATTAGAGACAAAATCACTGAAACATTGTTCATTTCAAGAAAAGTTACGAGGTATTTCAACCCCAATACTTGCAATTTCTGTATGAATTGTAGTAAAATAATGCAATAGCGATTTTTCAGTTAAGAGTGTTATTTCTCTCTCCATTCCAAAAGTAACCGAACAATTTGAAAATAGAAACAATCATATTAATTTTGATACAAATCTTTTTTATTAATCAGTATAGCGCTTGCTGCATTGATGCACAAGTGTGCACGCGTCAACAGGTTGTCATCTCTATCCCTTTTTTGGAATGGTCACCGCACTTCCAATATCCTCAATCGAATCGTGCCGCTTTCCTTTCATTGTCAAAATCAGCTTAGGGAACAGATAGTAGTGGCACGGAGCCAGAACAGGTGATTAGGGTGAATGTTGCTAGGCAATAATGTGATTTTAGATCAAAAATTCAGTACTCTTGAACGATTTTATGGGGCATTATCGTGCAAGAGTCCAACCATTTTCTCGATTTACGACAAATTATCGCCAGCAATTGCTTCATGACGCCCACAGAAAAGTTTCCTGTGACTATCGGGCCGCGTGCAACAAATTCTTTGTGGATGAATTAAATAACCTTTTGACTTCTCCGAGCGACGTTTTTTGGGTTTACATCATTCAACGCTCTCCATTCAGTATTTTGCCGCTTTGTTTCGTGCTCATACTTGAAACACCACGTCTCGTCAGCAGTTACAATCGTTTTCAAGAAGTTTAGGTCCTACTGAGCACTTTTAATGATTTTTTTGCTATTCGCAATTCGATTAAATTTTTGGTCGTGGATGACTTTGTATGATACAAATCTCGAATTAACCTTTTTAAGGCTCAACACTTCGGTTAACATGCAGAATACAATTTTGGGAGGAATGCCTGATTCTATTCAATAAATTTCATTGAAGATTTTTCATTATTTTTGATTAATTCACTCACTTTTTCGAAGTGAAGAATTCATCAGTCTTTCTTCCCGATTCGAATCGCTTGAACCACTCGTACACTTACGTACGGGATTGACATTCATTACCATTTGCAGGTTATAGCATATAGAAATTCTGTGATCAGCGTTTTTTTTTCAACTTCAGGCAACGATGCATACGCCGCTCACATTCGAGGGGCCAAACACCAGAAGGTCGTCCTACTTCACACGAAACTCGGGAAACCCATACCTCCCCAAGAGCCGGAGGTAATCGGAGGCGCTCGTAAGTCTGCTTCTACGACTCCAAAGATAAACTTTGTGCAATCAGGCGGTCTGGGCATGCCCGCAGGTAATGGCGAAACTAAGGAGGAACAGGAAGCGGATGAAACGCCCGAACCGGACATTCAGCCAGTCGGACAGGACTACATCGAGGAAATTAAGAGCGACGACGGAAAAGTAAGTGAAGATTATTTTATTTGTTTTCTATGCCAATTTTTCTGCGACCTATTCACGACCCTCTTGTAACTTTGTTGATTAAGCATGAATTTTCAATAACCAGGAGAGGATACTATATTCCAATAATTCTGATTACACTTTTTTACCCAACTCGCTAGCGAAGAGAAGATGGGGGTTTTCCCAAGTTTTTCCCTGTTCTCTTGAATGATATAAGAGATTGTTTGGTTCACCTGTATCTTATCACCGACCTTACACTTTAGGAACGATCACAGAAGGCTTGGTGTATGTTTTTCTTCGATCGTGTTTTGACTCATGGCATCTATGTACCAGGTGGGCTGATATGTTCGTAGGCTGATAACACAGATGGGGTTACATCCACATGATTTTCATTTATTACTAACTAACAGTTGATGTCAAGGCATAGCTTGATAAACCTTATTCGGACTCTGCGCCAGGAAAATCAACTATGGAAAAATTGTTTACAAAGGTTGAAGGCGATATGAGCATCCAAGACGATGAACGCAGTGGACGTCCCAAAGAGGCTGTTATCGATGAAAACATTAGAAGAGTACACAAAATTGTTTTGAATAATTGAAAAATGACATTGATCGAGATAGTTGAGACCCTGAAGATATCCAAGGAACGTGTTGGTTTTATTTTAAGAAAATATTTTACACTCAGCGAAAGCTGTGTGCGAAATGGGCGCGGCGCTTATCAACTCTTGATTAAAAACAACAACGAGTCGATGATTCTAAGCACTGTTTCAATATAATTAACCGTAATAAATCCGAGTTTTTTCGTCTGTACATCACAATGAATGAAACTATACCCCAGAAAGCTATCGTCAATCAGCCGAGTATACTGAACAAGGTGAAGTGCATTCAAAGAGTGCAAAAATGCAGAGGTCAGTTGGCAAGGTTATGGCTTCTGTTTTCTGGGATGCGCCCCTGCGCATATATTCATCAAATACCTCAAAAGGGGCCAGAGGATAAACATCAATTACTAAATTGAGTTATTCGATCAATTGAAGGGCCGAATCACAAAGAAACGACCCAATTTGATAAAAGAAAGTGCTGTTTCATCAAGACAATAAATTTTACCACAAATCAATTGAAACAATGTCAGAATTGTACGAATTAGGCTTCGAATTACTTCCTCATCCACCTCATTCACCAGATCTTGCCCCCATCGACTTTTTTCCTGTTTTCAGACTGGAAAAGAATGCTCCCTGGGGAAAAAATTCAAGAACATGTAATCGCCGAAACTTGAAGCCTGCTTGCTGAAGAAACATCTTATTATAAAAATGGAATCAAAACAATCATTGATCGAATATTGATTCAATTTTACCAAAAAAAAGTGTTTTACTATGTTAGCCTACAAGCTTTTCAGCCCACCTGGTAATATTCACTTATTTTTGTGGCTTGGTAGTATTTAAGATAATTAATATTTATTTTCAAATAAGCCTTTTTGTACTAATACTACCTATTAAGTAGGATTGCAATGTGCAAGGCCTGTCAATGCAGGGGGGCTGCGCATGTGGAAACTTGATATATCACAGAGAGCTTTGATATAATAATGTTGAGGATATTCTACCCGATTTTCATCAATGTTTCTGTTAGAATCTTGCCATTTGAAGTACATATATTATAACTGGAGATACATGATTAATTTTTTTTTTCAGGTTATTAGTTTCAACTGTAAATTGTGCGAATGCAGATTCAACGATCCTAACGCGAAGGAGATGCATATGAAGGGCCGTCGACACAGACTCCAATACAAAAAGAAAGTAGATCCTCAGTTAGTTGTTGACGCGAAACCTTCCCTGAAACATAAGAGGATACAAGAAGAGAAAGCTCGTAGAACTGTGAGTATAACGTTGAAAAAAGTTGTTATCTTATATTACTAGAAAATTTTTTTATTAGGCGTTGTGGTAGTAGTAATATCATCGACAACAGTTCCGTTTGTTAAAGAATTTCTAATTGATGAATTTTTTATGTTGTCGTAAATCAAACATCAGTTGTTTCACTCCAAATGACTTGAGAAAATCGTGATTTGGATTTTGCCAACATGAACAGTTTATTATTCATAATTTTATTGGTTGAGACAAATAATGCAATATGGTTAAATACATATAGATAATCATTCTATTGAAAATATTTACGGAATTCTTTCTAAATGATTGTACCGACTTCGAAGAAAATTTCTGTGAGATTGAGTCCCTTTATGATTTCCTATTTCCTGGTAGATGGCTCTGTAATTAGTTTGCAAGAAATTTTTATTTTTAATTTTCGAAGAAATTTTCAAGAAAAGATTTCTGCGTACCGGTAATATAAAGTTCTTCCGTAGGCGGGTTTCATTTCCAATTCCTAATAAAACGCCATTTTTTCGAGAAAAGTGGTGATATTTTAATTTTAAATCAAAGTACAAGCTCTGAAGTCAATAATGAAACATTACATTTTCGCCTAATTGCGATGGTAGTTCGCGTATAAAAATTTGAATATTGTCTTTGAATACCTCAATCATTCTTGGAGCGTTTTGGATGGTAAGGCTGTTCGAATATTTCTTTTCAGATCCCCAAATGCGATAGTTTTGTTTATTGACATACCCAAAAAGTTCGAAAATGGGCCTTATCACTTAGAATAATTTGGTTCAAAAAGCAGGATCCTGGCTGCATTTCCAGCGCCCAATCGGAAAATATACGGTGTTATTCGGGGTCAGTTGGCTTCAATTCTTGTGTTTACTGCACTTTATAGGGATGGAAATGCAGATCAAGATGCAAAATACGTTGCAAAGTGATTGGGGAAAAGCCAAATTCCTGTAATCATCTCGAAACTGATAAATTTGGCTTTTCAGCCACACTTGCAGCTACAGCTGCGATATTCAAAATGGTATTGACTGATCCTTTTAAGATGCCAACATGCTCAGCAAGATTTCTATTTGTTAATACAAGATTTAAATACGCCAAATCTTTGATTTCTTGGATGTGAGCTTCGTCGGTCGAGGTTGATTATCTTCGTCTTCTGTACATTCTCGACCTTTTTGGAACTATACCACTTGTAAACATTTTTTTTACGTAATCTCATCTTCCAAGACTTTTTGCACCATCTATGAATCAACAGCAGAAAATTCATTCCGCGAACAAAATTCAATGCAAATTCTTTGTTCAATAAATAATACCATAAAAGCACTACTCCAAATCCATTTGCGCGCGCAATTTACATTTAAATGTTACCTTACGTTTTGGATAGTAAATGTTTCAATTATTGAAACTTTCCAGTTTCCAGAATTTTATATAGAAATTTACATCTAATATTTATGTATTTTTCTTTAGAAAAATTCTGTACCTATATAGAAATTCTTCCAATTTAGATAAATCACAAGTTTCTGTAAGTAATCTATTGAATCCTCAAGGATTCCTTTCGAAAATAAGGGACAATTGAATTACCCATCATGTCTATATAGGTATGTAATTTACAATTTATGATTTAGGCTCTCCGTGAAGAATTTTGGGCTCGTCGTCACTACAATAATATGCCTGGAGATGAGGAAGATAGAATGTATTGGGAAGATCGTAGACGTTACGAAAAAGAATGTATGGGAATGTATGGACATGGAAATATGCCTTTCCCACGTGGAAGGATATTCCCTGGAGGTGCCCCTCCACCTGTGAGTATTACAAAAATTAATTTTCACCTTTGACGTCGATGTTGTCTGAAAAGCGATTCACAGAAAAAAGTATTGATACACATTCATTCATTATTACCTTTGGAATTGTATCTATAAAAATTTTTCTTGTTTCTGTATTTGTAGATATGGAAAATAAAGTAATGCAAGAAGTTGAACATTCTGTCAAAAAAGTACCAAGAGTTTGTCAATGAAACACAAAATACTCATTTTTTTTCTTCTCAGGCTTCTTCCGAAATAATACATTTACGCCAGCGATTCGGCACACGAAATTCCATTTTGCAATATAAAATGTTCGATATTTTATCTATTGTAAAAATCGCAAAGCACACTTGCGAGAACTGACTAAATCGAGTACTGTAAACAAACTAAATGACAGATCGCGTTCAAACTCCGCGTTAGTATGGAAAACAGTTGTGCCAACTTAGCAACAACAAAAATTTTGACAATCGTTTTAAGCAAATTTTTTAAATCTATTCCTGTACTTTTTTGACATTATGTATTGATTTCTAAAGAAAATGCAATGTCTAATTTTGAGGACAAATCTCGAAACAGCCAAATTTGTCTATTCAAAAATATTTCAAATTCAAGTTAAAGCATTCAATGTCAATTTAGTTACTTTCTTCTAACAATATTACTTGGATTCAGTTTTAGTTTGACAAACAAGGTCCACCATCTGAAAATATAAAGAAGCTCGAGTTCAGGGAAAATTAGTGAAAAGAAGGTACAAACTGAAAAATAAGGCAAAGGAAAAATCGAGATTTTATACTGTTTACCTCCCAAATTTCAGCTTTGAATCTGATCTTTAATTCTGATTGTGAAAATATATTTCAATCTCAACAATTTTGATCACTTGTGTATAAAGCTCAAATGTGTTGAGAACATTAAGATTTTTAGAATAATACTTTCTATTTACAATATTATACTTCAACTTTTATAAATGATTGTACTTGATCAGGAAATTTTTAAAAAAGATGAGGAAAGTCTTAGAATAGTTACAGAATTTTCGGTTATCAGTAATAGACACTTTGTTTAAAAGAGCTCATTCATAATTTTGAAATATTTTAATTTGGTTTATGCATCTCCAAAACCCCTCATGAGATGATCTATTTCATGTGACAAACGAGTATGCTAGAACAAAATGGTTGATAATCCAAGGCAGTTGGATGAATAATTGATCTTACTGCAATTTCACACTTCCGACAATTTTCAGTTTGAAATATTCGCAACATTAGTACCATTCAAACGATTTTGGACAAATTGAATTTAATTCCTAAAATTATGATTTTCCAGAATATTCAATTCAAAGAGCCACCTTTCAAGTTTGACGAATGTATTCGTTCGAACATTTCTTTATTCTATATATGAAAGCATATACATTAATCTCCATTTCTACATAATTTCCTTCAATATTGAATCACTTGTCATAACGTTGTAGTAGTTTTTGAATACCCTCTCACGGAAGCCTGACTTCTTAATCACTCCATTACAACTGTTTTGACTTCGTCATCGTCTCGAAGACTCTGGCCGCCCAGGTGTTTTTTCAAGTGCAAGAATAGATGGAAGTCACTGGGCGTCACCTTATTGTCCACTTACGTCACCAAACTTTCATCAACTACTGAAGGACGCCCACTTCGTTGTTCATCATGCACATTTGTGCGGCTTATTCAAATGCTCTTACCCTTATTTCTAACCACTTAAAATGTTTTGTCCATAAACTGCACAGTTCTCACGATCAATATTGATCAGGTTTAGGCCTTTAGCACTAAGAAATCTTATAACAGCCCGTACTTCACAGTCAGCGAGAATCATGATTATCGGAGGCATTTTTAGCACTCAGTAAACAACGTGAACAAGGAAAAATCAGACTGCAATGGCGTTAGTGCGTATGCAAGAGATGTAGGTACACAGTGTGCATGCGCAGAACGCCGACCGCAGCGCTGCTGTCGCGGTGTGGATAAATGGTATTAAAAAGCACGCCTTGTATTAATTTAAAAGATTTGTAAAGGTTGTCTTGATTGAATTTGAAAATTTTAGGGAGTGCTTTTTCAGGTACTTCTATCGTTCATCGAGTTCATGAGTTTATTTTCTTTCTCAACAGGGTATGCCTGTACGTAGAGCAGAATCAAGCGATGACAGACACGTTATGGCAAGACATACCGAAATATATCCAAAAGAAGAAGAGCTTAACGCCATTCAGCGCATTGTATCACACACTGAAAGGGCGTTGAAGATGGTTAGTGATCAACTGGCCGAAGAGAAATCAGCTGACGCAGCAGCAGCAGCAGCCAAAACTGACACAACGAAAGCTGAAGCTGATAGTAAACCTGACTCACAACAGAAGGAGGATGGCAGAGATAATCAGTTGTAAGTAGAAATAAAGATCTCTGACTATGGTGATCTTTAGAGATTTGAAATATTGAATGTTTCTCCCAAATTACAGGTTTTCTTTCCAACTGAACCGTGACGCAAATAAAATGCGAGTGGGACATCTCGCGAAGGGACTTCTCCTCCGTGGCGATACCAAGGTCGAATTGGTACTACTCTGTGACGACAAACCGACTCTAACCCTGTTGCGCAAGGTCGTGAGCCTCCTACCAGGATTCTTGAAACAGGTGGCACCCGATGTCACTTACACGGTTACCATAAATGCGGCCGAAGCTGGTTTAACCGTCACTGGAGACGATCTTACTGTTCTGGTTCAATTGACCAGCCCAGTAATGAGGGATCAAGGTAATTGCTTAGGGGGTTAGATGGACGGTGAGGTGAGGTTATTCGGAGTACAGTACTACGGTCGTAGATGGGTTTAAGCTGATTTCGGCGCGTTCGATTTGGATTCATCAATTTTACTGTGAATAAACGATGATTTAATGAATGTCTGTAAAGCTCAGCCTGAAGATGATTGATGGATTATCTTTTTTCTAGTTATATTTGAAAATTGATTATTTCTATGCTTTTTCGAAAGAAAATGATGGTTTTTCTATCAATTTTCTCGTCAATCAGAAGAAAGAAAAGATGAAATACGTTATTGAACAAACGCTAAAATACAATATTATCAACTCGATATATAGAGTGCCGAGCATTAAATGGTCATCTTTGTTACTTCAGGCAGATCATACAAATGCACGCAGGCGTTTACTGCCCTCAAAAGGTCTCCTCAAAACAAAAATTGTTTTTCAATTTTTTCAATAATCTCGAAAACAGTTCAAATATTAAAGGTAGCCCCTTTGTTGGAGATAAAAAATTATTTTTCGTGAACAAATTATTTCTCTCATACACCGTTGTAAAGAAGCTTCGAAGAACGTTCAAATGGAGTATTGCTTGACCTCTTTACCCTATTCTCTTTTGAGGGGTTGAAGCGCTCCTTTTTGAGGGTTTGTGCTCGTTAAAACTTCAAATATATGTGGATAGCTATTTCCTAAACAATCATTCGATGTGCTGCGGCAATTTTTTCCCTTCACTATGGGTAAATATACAGAGTGTGGTGAAACACCCATCAAAACATATTTCATTTTAGAAATAAAGGGTATTCAAATATCAATTTTTTGTTTCAGTATCTGTTTTGCTTTTTCAGTTATTTGTCTCAAGTTTAAAACGTAGGTCAGTTTTAATTGTTCATAATTCGACGTTCGTATTTGTTGTAAAATCTAACCTTTTTTTTTAATTCTCTGCAGAATAAGTTAATGTTCTTCGATCCCTTAGTGTCCATATTCAAATTGTTGAAAATCTTTATTCTCAGAGACCTTGGTGAACGTAAATCCATCCTATATCTAAAACTTGGAACAAAGCCATCACAATTATGAGATCCATAAGAATGAACATGTTCGATTTTGGGGATTTCCCTTTGAATCTTGTAAACTCTCAAGTCCAACTCTGAAATGTGCATGCAAGGTAAAGTTAACTTATCTGAAATATTCTGCCTCTTAATCTCCAGTGCATGCTTAGCCCCAGTTTAAATCAAAGCAGTAGCCTCATCTACATACAGAAAAACCTCATTCCAGCTACTGGCTAATGCCATTAAAATATAAAATGAAAAGAATGGTTTCCAAAATGTAGCCCTGAGGCACCCTGATATTTGTATGCAAAACGGAGGAGTTTACCGATGTTCTAAGATTGCCTTCCATATGATGAACCAAGACATAGACATTAGATCTGTCCTTCAGATAACTCGGCTGCTATTCTTGTGGCTTTCAATGGGCGCCATACTTTTGAGCCTCAGTAAATAATTTGCAATGTTCCATTCAGTCATATACCTTACTCAAGTCCCTGAATATTTCAGCCGGGCAACTTCCCGGCTATATGGCGTATTACACTCATGCAAAATCGTGTGCGTCTCCAAAAAATTCATGAGTATCCAAAAAACAGTATTCAATGTCACTGACTGATAATATTGCCTTTTTCTATTCAAAACCTTTTGTATTTTGTAGATTTTAACAAAGCGTCTAGATAGTTTTTGTGCAGAAATATAATTTTCAACAATTTTGCAACAGACGTAAGTTTCCAAACAAAGCAAGAAATCAGTTCGTATCATAAGTACGTTTAGTAGTAGGGTGCATAAAAGTTTTGCTGGGTGAAAAGGAGTAGGACGAAAAATATGTTTACAACAAATCTGAACTCCAAATTCTGGGACACTTGAAGCAACCAACGTTTCAAATGTGAGTTAAATAACTCAAAAATTAGTAGGGAGATATTGGCAAAAATCCAATAAGAATTTGAGTTTCAACACCCTTTATTTGGCGAATGAAATATCTTTTGACTTTGCTGTTAGGACCATTCTTCATATTTTTGAATGATCTGTCTGTTATAGTAAGGATAACCTCTTAATGTGTGATACGTTGTAGTACCACTAAAATGTAACCACTGATATAAATTGGGTTTAATGGGGGTAAGGAAAGACTGATTTTCATCAGTGATTATATTACCTCTTGAAAGAACATAATCTCTTTGGTTGTTTTTAGCAGCATATAATATATATGGTGCTCCTCAAGTATGTTTGCATATTTGAGCAGGTGATTTCTTGAATCAGTTTCAAAAAAAGAAGTCAGAAATATCATGCCTTCTGAATATTTCATTGTTGCACCTGCAAAAATAGCAATATGAATTTTTATCTACTTCTGTTCCAACATGATGTGAGTAATGAAAAATTGGCACATGGACAGTAATATGATTTAACACTATTACTACTACAAGAAATAACTAGTTTTATACTACAAGGTTATTAGTAGGATCAGTTTTTCTGTCTAATGTAAAGTTGTCCTGAAACACAACGATATTTGCAGATGCAACATCTTGTTGATAGTTTGTGGAAGTATTGTTTTTCTTTGTAGCAAAATGTAAAGTGTTTTGTGCTTTAACATGTTTAATGAATTGTTTAAGGGCTGCATTTTGAAATAGTCTGAATTTCTGTTCACTTATAGGAGTACAAATAATTTTCCTATGTTTTCATCCAAGAATCATTAGGAAGTTCAAAATTCAACATTCATTTATTGATGTAAGTAATCACTTCCTCAAATATGTTGATGTAGTTGAGGAGACCACCCTGAGATTAAGGAGACTATCTAAATTAATCAAAATGTATCTTTAATGAATTGGTTTTGGTACCACCTAATGTTAAGTCGTCTGGTTCTACAATTATATCATAAAATATGCTTTATTTGTGGAGAATAAGTGTGAAAAATTCTTAGTTCTGTTGACTTTTTCATTCAAGATCAGGAAAATGCAGTAAAGGATGATTCATTTTTGTTGTACCTCTAAAGGAAAATTATGAAATAAGATGAAAACTAACTCAATCTCTTGTAATTCGGCACAATTCTGCATCTCTGCGTTGGTTTACAGGGAGATAGTCAGCCCAGGCTTCACTTCAGTGAGTTTCAAAATAGCCATTGAGACTGACTCCTCATTGCCATCTATGCCCTAGTGGCTTGGGTCCCACATCTGGCGAAGTCTGTTGCCTTCCCCTAATATTGCAAGGATTCAACAAAATTCCTGCACCATAAGCGTTGTGCAGCTGTCGCATGCCAGTTCCTTCAGTACAGCTTAGCTATCTATAATGATTATTATCGATCTTCCTGCCTATCCTTCGCGAGTAGAAGATCTGCATTGTGGTTAATGGCCACAGTACTTTTCATTGTGAAAGGCACAAAGGGTTTTGTAAGAGTTTCTTCACCCTCGCATCACCCTTGGGAAGGTCTCCTGCAACCAACACCTACTGGCCCCATTGCTGGCTATTTTCCCCTTCAGAGAAGTGATCTACTGATCTACTTCGCAATAATTGGTACACTTCAGGGTCAAATGTTAAAATGAGTACATCTTCCACTCCTTGGATTTTGCGCTAAATTTAAGGTCTTGAGTATGGTGTTCTTGAGAAATTCATTTTCCAAGATTTAATATTTTCACGTACTTGTGCTTTTATTCACTGTAAGTTCTAAGCAAGAAGGTGGGGAATCTTGATACCTATATTCTTATTTCAAAACTTCCTTTAGGTTCAACAAAAATGAATTGTGCTGTACGAGTGATTCTTAATTCTAAAAGTACAGCGGAGATAATCGAGAACCCTTTCTCTATTTTTCTGTACTCAAGATTTATTTGTTGATGAAGGGTTTCTACTTTAACTGCGCTAAAGTTTTTGCTGATAGTATATTTTCTGAAAAATATTTACTTTCCTTAAATTATTACTTAAGATAAAGAACGGAATTTATATATTTTATCAATTCGAATGGTTTAGTCGAAAGTATTCACATTTTTACGATTCGAATGTACTAATAGCGCTATTTGATAGTTAGTCAACATATTTTAACCTTTGAGTAGTTGATTTAGAAACGTGAACAGCTTAAACCTTGATCGTCATTAATAAATATTGGACTTTTTTTAGTTTTTCAGTCAACAATTGCGAAACAAGCCTTCTATGTATCAGTAATGTTGAATTGTCAATGGTTGTTGTACTTCTTGGAAGCTGAGGAGACCATCACAATGCCCCAAATCGCTAAGATAAAAAATCATATACTTCTTTCTCTTTGGTTACTGCCGTTTACGTCCATTTCCGTGAGAAACTACAGCTTTTCAATTGGAAATCATAAACGTTGAGATCTTGAACACTTCAATGCTCCACATTTTCAAGAGATGAATTATAGTCGGAGGATTTCTCTTATGATATTTAATACAAAAATGCGATGCTCTGGCTCAGGCTTATGGGGCCGATCTTTTAATTTTTCAATTATAAAATTTCTTGCCGAAAAATATATATGAGGTGTACATTAAGTGGAATGAAAATAGATATCAAAAGGACAGCTTGTTTTAACGAGTTATTTTGCCAGTTCAACTTTAGCGTAAACAAGAAAGCTATAAACCAGGAGGATATACTTTGGTAGAAGACGATATGGTGCCGTTCGCAGGCATCCCCTCTCTTATTCTGTGAATACTTCAGTTTTCACTTAGCATTTGTTGCTTTCGTGTTTGCTGAATTTTGGGATCTGTCATATGTTTTGTAGTTCATTAGACATTTATGCATTGCTCCCTATGATTATATTATCAAGGTGGGCAAGTGGGATCAAGAGTTGTGGGGATAGTTGCAAACGCATTACATGCACGCTTTGGATGCAGTTCAACTCATTCAGTCCACTGTCGATTGCTTTCTGGAGTGTGATAATGAATCCATGTTTCATCCGTTGTGATATATCGACGAAAAAACTCGACTTTCTTACGGTTAATTATCGGTCTTGTTTTTGATTAAGAGTTAATAAGCGCGGCACCCATTTCGCACACAGCTTTCAAAATAATACCAACACGTTCCTTGGACATCTCCAGGGTCTCAGCTATCTCGATCAATTTCATTTTTCGATTATTCCAAACTATTTTGTTTACTTTTCAAATATTCTCATCGATGACAGCTTCTTTGGGACGTCCGCTGCTTCATCGTCTTGGATGCTCATATCGACTCGTTTAAACTTTGCAAACCACTTTTCCACCGTTTATATTGCTGGCGCACAGTCCGAATAATGTTTATTCATTCATGAATAACACTAACAAAAGTTATATCTCGAACCAACGGTCGGACGGCTGGAAACTTTTTTCTCGTGTTTGGTTAGGGTTAGTACTAAATGAAAATCATGTGGATTTAACTCTAGTAACGCCATCTGTGTATCAGTCTACGAACTTTTCAGCCCCTGGTGAAACAAACAGAAATTATTCATTAATTCTATCTCGTGAATTCCTGAACGTTTATAACTATGATTAATTCGTTACTTTCCACTAATAGCCTGCATTTTCAAAACTAAATTGAATTTTAATCAGTTATAATTTCTTCATATCAAAAATAGACGATGAAAGTTGAAACTATTGGGAGAGCATGGTGACTATATCATTGAAAAAGTAATATGTTCTATTTGCCATGGAAATGAACAAGTGTTGGATTACTGCTTTTCCATCTTCCCTGAATCAAACCTAACCTCAGATTACGCAGTTTTGCCAAAGATAAAGTTGAAATTTTATCTGTGCGATTTGGGCCATTATCTTTATACATGGTGTTCAAGCGACTGCACTGATACAATGAAAATATTGAAGAAGACTCTTCCTTGTTAGAGAAAGTGTAAGGTTTCTCATCTTGACAATCGTGAAATCTACTTTATTCGATATTGATCTCGTTTGGTCCAATACTTATCATATGTACTGTGCCTGTTTAGAATTGATTCTAGGTGGTGTAGTATAAGGATTTTTGATCAAACGTTTGCGCACTTCCGTCCTGAGTTGTCCAACTGACTGAGGTTTTATCCAAAGCGAAACTGTTTCTGGTATTTTAAATCTATTTAGTTTTAAAACAAAATTTGAACGATGGGAATTATAATTGAAAAAGTAATTAAAGTAAATTATCAATCACACTACTATGACAATTAATAACACTACCAGAAGAACGATATTGCTCTGAGATATGCAATATAAATAAATAGGAATGATAATATATTGTTGGATAAGGCCTTTTTTATGATGGAAGTCTTAGGACTGTTGTGTGCACGATGGTCAAACACCCTTTTTCTGATGTCTTAGAAGCTGCGAGCGGCGGGTCGGACCGGGATGTTCTAGCACGTGGAAAGTGTCTCCAGGCGCTGGCAGCCCTCAGACATACCAGATGGTTCCAGGTTTGTGTTTTTCTCACACCGTGCGCACTTGTTCGCGTAAACTTATTTAGATATCATTTCGTCAATCAGCTCAGCAAACGAACGAGAAAAAGAAACCGGATATATTGTTTTCATTATTTCAATTATTTCCTGCTTGAAAATAAATGAAGATGTGAGTTTTTTTAGTTTGATCTGTTTGGCATTGGGGAATCGAAGATTTTTGTTTTAATCACGAAACTACGTAAATGATAGTATTGATTTTTCGACGATTTCTCGCTTCTATTCCCTTTTATTTTTTCATTCTGATTTTTTTGTTTTTGGATATGTGAAAGTATTTCAATTCTGTCTAAGATGATTGAAAAAAAAAGAAAAGGTCACATCTCATGAGAAGAAAAACGGGGTTCTACAATTTTAAATCATTTCAGTTTACTTTTTGACTTAGGATTTCTGGATTTATAGCTAGTTTGTATTTTTTTTTTGTTTTATTTGTAGCACAAGAAATTAATGAAATATGATAATTTAGTAGGGCCCCTAAGCACGTTATTTCAAATATTAATAATTTTCACATTTCTCATTAATTTGATGTTTCAGGCAAGGGCTTTAGGTCTACACTCTTGTGTAGTTATTATTCGTATCTTGAGAGATTTATGTCAGAGGGTACCTACTTGGCAGCCGTTAAGCTCGTGGGTAAGTATATCGTTTCAATATTTAGTAAAATACTATTGTCAAGATCTGCAACGTGATTGATTGCAATTTGAATGAAATTTGCTCAGAGCATTGCTTTTTTTTTTATCATTCTTCTGTCGCTGTAAGATCAAAAAGATTTGAGTTTGAAGATGAACGAATAATTTTTGACAAAGTTGAAAAGAAGCAGTAACAAGAGAGGCCATTTGTAGCATCAAAAATTTGCGGCCATTGCTCTTCACAAGATAGATACCTGGCAAAATATCAAGTGGTTTCTTTTCGTCGATTGAAGTAAGCGGAAAAAATGGAAAATTATCACTTTCGAGCAGTGAATGTATAATATTTAAAAGGTTTCATACCGAAAGAAATGAAAGATGAGTTTGAGGCAAACAGGCATTCATTTTTCATCCAAATTTATCGTAATAATACATTTACGCCAACGAATAATTTAATCAAAATATTTTTCAAACGAATCGACTATAGTTCTAGCCGCGAATTCTCTTTTATATCTTCTATCGATTCAAAACGGGAACCTCGAAGTGGTAATTTGAGTCTTGTAAATAGAAAAAAGTTCGTCGGAGCTATATCAGGTGAATACGGTGGTTGGTCGATGGTATTTAGTGAGTATTTTTGGTCTGACATTCATTCACAATTATAGCCTTGTGAGATGCTGCATTATCGTTATGCAAAATCCATGAGTTTTCTTTCCACAAATCCAGTCTTTTTCAATGAAATTGTTTTCTCAAACGCCGCATAACGCTCAGGTAATATTTTTATTTGCCGTCTAATCTTCTGGCAAGTATTCCGAGTGCACAACACCGCGATAATCAAAGAGAAACAATCAGCATTATTTAGATGTCTGATCGACTGTGACGTGGTTTTTTTCGGTTTCATTTCAGTTGGAAGGCGCCATTCCGAAGTTTGTCGAATGGTTTGCATGTCAAACTCATTAACCCATGTCTCATCACCAGTTACAATTCGTTTTATAATTGTGGGGTTTCGAATTGACTCGTTCTAGCATGTCTTCAGCGATCTTTACGCGATTCAATTTTTGGAAGAAAATTCAGGTCGTTTGGAACTAGTCGAGCGGCAACGCGTTTCATGCCCAAACAATTTGTGAGATACAGAAAGTTCATTGCGAGGCAAATCTTCCAGCGCATCTCGGCGCTTGTTGAATGCACTCTACCACTCATATTCTCTTGTTTTTGATGAAGTCGATTCACCGTAAGACTTCTGTAACATTCCAGCGTTTGGGCACGTGAGATTCCAGTTGCATTACAAAATTTGAGACATTCTTTTTTCAATATTTTATATTCATTGTAAAAATCACAAAACAATTGTGAGAACAAACAGAATCGAGCACTGTTAACAAACTGAATGACAGATCGCGTTCAAACTCCGCGCCAGTATAGAAACAGTTGTGCCAACTTAGAAACAACAACAATTTTGACAATCCTTTTTAGCGGATTTTTTCAAATAATCTATTCCCTGTACTTCTTTGACATAATGTATGTCTACCGCCATGTTTGCAACTTTTTACAATTTTTAAACTCCAATTCGAAAGTTTAAATTTGAAATGTATTTTTACATATCAAGCTCCAAGAATACTATGATTCCTTCTTTTTTGGATTGATTGTACTGAAAAAATAGTCTATCGAAGAAGTTAATAGTTCATTCGCTGTTATATTTTGTTTGTGATAGATCTTTCACTCTTCCATTTGAAAACTTTTATTCTCTCATCTGCTGAGAAGAAACCTTACACCGTCTATCGGTCCTTTTTTATTGCATTTTCCAAACTTGAGCTGGTGAGCCTGAAACTCGCCTTCTGAAGTACGCAGTTCTCTGACTCAACTTCTACCTATTACATGCACCAGAAAACTTGTGGTCAGTCCTGTCTTTCGTCCTAATTGTATCACTTGCATTCAGTGTGGCTGTTGCAACTGTTAACCTTGTTTTCTCTAGTGAGAAGTAAGAAAATCTGTTCACTGAAACCTACTGACTTCATTGGTTCCCAACATAATATTTTGACCATTGAATATTCTAGTAAATTTTACTACTAATACTACTGTGTCTAATAAGTAAGGCGACTCAGCATTTATCTTGAGAAATCTTTATCTTTTTTCCGAATCAATTTCATCGTCTTCAAAGTAATCCCCTTATGCCAACGGATTTTCGAATCTTCAAAACAGTTGCTGAAGTTGATTTCCGGATGGCCTGGCGGTGTTTTTGGTCTTGCAACACTTTTATACCACTTGTAAACATTTTTTGCACCATCCTTAATGAATTAGCAGCAGAAAATTCATTTTGCAAACAAAATTTAATGCAAATTCTTCGCTCAACAAATGCAGACCTTATAAAATTCGAAAAATTCACTGCTAGGAGCTTACAAATCAAAGCGTATCTCAAACACTAATGAATATTTTGATGTGAACCTTGGCACAGATAGACAGTCCTACCAACCTAAAATAAGTACTGCCAAATCCATTTGCGCGCGCAGTTTAAATTAAAATACTACCTTACTTTTTACACTCTAGTATTATACAAATCATTCTCAATATAATTTTTTTATGGGAGTTCTCTTTTCAGTTTTGACTGACTGAAAAACAATGTAAATCATAATAATTATCTTTTAGGCCATGGAATTGTTGGCTGAGAAAGTCATATCATCAGTGCCAGGAGGTGCGCAACTATCGCCAGGAGATGCTTTAAGAAGAGTGATGGAAGCAGTAGCTAGTGGATTATTATTACCTGGAGGACCCGGTTTGGCAGATCCGTGTGAAAAGGACAGTCCAGATGCAGCAGCTGCATTGACCGCTCAACAGAGGGAAGATTTGACTTGTTCGTCGCAATACGCCCTGAGATTGATAGCATACAGACAGATTTATAAGGTAATTCAATAAAAATATTTGTCAACCGAACTTTTTAAAATTGAAACAAGCAGTATTAATTTTAATACAAATCTTTTTTATTAATCAATGTATTCGCTTTCTGCATTGATACACAAATTTGCTCGCGCCAACAGGTTGTCTCTCCTTCTCCTATTTTGGAAAGGTATTTAGCGCGTCGGTCACCGCAGTTTCAATGGCCTCAATCGAATTGTGCCGCTTTCCTTTCATCGTCAAATGCAGCTTAGGAAACAGATAGTAGTCGTACGGAGCCTGATCAGGTGAATGAGGTGAATGTTGCGAGGCAATACATCATATATCATTACCATTTGCAGTTTATAGCATTTGGTGCGTTTCGGTAAAATATTATCCAAGTTTAACACAAAAGTTTTTCATAAAATAATTTTGTTGATGGGATCAGTTAAGTTGATTCCTTTCTAATTTTTGTATGCATAAATTCTTGAGTGAATGGAAAAATGTGTCAGAACACTTATTTTTTCTATTCTCTATTTTTGAAATAAGATCGGCCAATGTAATGTGGCATTCAATTCAAATTCAGATATTTTTTTATGCTTGAACCAGTGGTACATTTGCATACGGAATACACAATGTGATGTGGCATTCAATTCAAGATATTTCTTGATGCTTTGAATAATTACCAAACAATATTTTTTCAGGTTTTGGGCATGGATCCTTTACCAGCACCACAAAAAGTATTCAGGCGAGATAGGTCAGCTCGCAAACGACGTCGATCGAGAGGAGAACAAGAAGGTTCCGAAAGTAAGTTTTGGATTTGATCATAAAGTATTTTTTAGTTTACAAATTTTACCAATAGACATTAATTTTAATAATTGAATGATTATTCTTCTAATAGATACTTCTCATGATCGCTTTCCAATATGTTAATTTTTTTCAGGTGATGGTGGAAAAGTAATTAAGACAGATACGGTGGAGACTTCAAAAGAAGCTGCAAAATAGACTAGCAGTATTTATTGAAATTAAATTTAAATTAATATTACTTAGTTAATTTTAAGACAATTTTATTTTCTACATTTATGAATTTTCAGGTATAGAAATCTTTTTTGTGGACTGTGAGTTCTCATTTGATAATGTAGTCAGATATCCTGTTTTCTAGATGTATGTGTGATCTGAAATATATTCCACAACCATTGACGAATAGTTGTATTTTTATTCATTACCTATAATTGCTATTTATGATAACTTGGAAACAAATATGAAATGGGTTGAAACATGACATAAATGTTAATAACAAGGACAATTGGAAAGCAGACAGCCTTGCCAAAAAGGCAACAGCTGTTAGGCTGATGAGACCAGAGCCTATTCTTACTATCCCATGGACCCACATGGTTCCCTTCTTTCGATACTGGAACTACATATGTCCTGAACTACAGGACTAAGACAGTCGAAAAGACTCATAACAATAAAAGAAGTTACCTGAACTATTGTCCTTTTGACAAAAAGTCTATTGGGATGGTAGTTGGCCTACTAACGGGACACTAACTGAATAAACATCTACACGTCGGAAATTACGTAGTGCCTTGACCAGATTGGAGACATTAGGCACTGAAACACCTAGTGATGATTCAGGAAGCCACCTACAATAGTCTCGCAAATTCATTGAAAAATTCGTGCAAGACTAAGCAGTAAGGGCGCTGTGCATGAAGATATGACATACCTGTTAAACGTTTTATGAATACACAAGTTAAATGGCCTAAAAGACTTTGTGGAGAATGGGTTAAGATATTCTCATGAGATTTTCACAGTTGGATTTGGTTTTGCCAAGCTACATTTTCAAGATTTTTTTGCCTCTCTGTTAGGTGGGTAGTTGACATAAACTTTCTTACTTTCAATAGAATTACTTCATTGATAAGAATTGTAGGATTTGAAAATATTTCACGTTTTGTGAAAAAAATTGATCTTGACGTGTAGCAGATGAAGTATAACCCATACACAATATAACAAAAATGTTCGCACACTTTCAAATGGAAAAAATATCGGCGTTATAAATGTATTTGCGAAAAAAATCCTGAAAATATACAGGGTGTGCCAAAATCGAACTGAAATATGTGGAAATACTGTTTTTGTTTTCAAATACAACATATGTTTTTATTGTTCAAGTGTATCTCTCTTGAAAAATTAGATAAACCCCAAAACATCTGTACCTAAATTTCAATTATTCGGAGTTAAAACGCGTAAACTGAAAATCCAAGAATTGTTACAGTTGGTCAAGGAGACCATGGTTTTCTTCTGTAGATGTAAGGAATATTGAAAAAAAAAGTACTTGCAATCAAGAAAAGAAACAACATTTATCTTTCTCGGCGGGCGAAGTCGTAATATGAAAATTTCCTTAATTGATTGTGGGGTAATGATTGATAATAAGGAATATCATTATCACCACATGTTTTGAAGCAAATCTTCAAACTACTGGACATTTCCTTCCCAACACAAAATTCTGCTTTCAACAGCAGTTGTGCAGCTTGTCCTAATTATGTAAGGATTGAGGTTGGCAAGTGCTTCATTGGCGCGATTCTCCAACTCTAGTATTCACAGAAGTTTTATAAACCGTCTCTTTAACTTTAAATAAATATCTAGGGGGATTCAAACGTTTCTTCGAAAATCCTGCTGTAATTTGTCAAGTTGTAACCAACGATTTTGCTGCATAGCCTAACGTATATTATTTATAAACGGTTCTACACATGCTCTCAAAATATTCAAATATCTCTCAGATGTCAATCTCATCTAATATTTTAGCGGAATCGGTTCTGACGTTCGGTTTCGCGAGTCATTCGGATTCTCGGACATCCAAAAATGTTCGTTTCTCAAATTATTAACCCCGTTTCTTGAACATTTCTACTCATCGGCCCATATTATTCTTCTCACGAATTGTGCATCCTTTTTCTTTATTCAATATTGTTTTACAAAAATTGATTATTCTTGGAAGATCTGCCGGAAGCAATAGACTTCGACAAATTTGTGGGGATGCATCTTGAATTGAGAATCCTCTGAATTTGAACCGCGATATCCCCATTTCTCCTTCAGCGCACGCAACTAATAGAGAATTGTGGATTAGACCCAAAATAAATCAACGTTAATTATGTTGTCTTATGTTCTCTTGGGTTTCGAAAATAAACCTATCCTTTCAAAAAAGAGCCGAAATTTCTGAGGTTTTTTTGTAATCTCCGGAATTTCTTTTATTCGTCGAACTTACGTTTGGGTTTCTTTTATTGAATGTTCAGCAGGAAAATTAAAAAACATACTCACAAAACAAACAGATCACTGGAGTCCTCTATTTACAGAAGCATATAGACTTTCAATATTCTACCAGTAAACATCATAGTGGCAGAAACTATTGGCAACTTCAGTGAGATACTGAAGGATTTCTTGTCGAGTTTCGATATACTAATGAAATGATTTCTGTGCTTGTAATATTTATACTATCTTCACTTCGAATGTGAAGCATAGGAGCTAATTACAGCCCTGGAACATTTGTATCTATTAAAGGTTACGAAATATTTTATTATTAATAAAAACTGCAACAAACTTTGTCTACTGTCTTATTGAGATCTTTATATAGCTCAATCTAGTTTCAAATACTCATTGATTCATTGAATTTTAGCTTTTCGCAAAACAATTTCTTATTCAACGAAGATGAAGTAAAGTATATTTATATTTTCAACAATTTTATTTTTACGAACACGACCGGTTTCGACAATCAGGTCATTTTCAAGTGGTCAACTATAGGAAATGACCTTACTTATATAGATACTAACCTATTTTGACATGGAGTAGTGGAGAGGTATTAATGTCTATCTCGCTATGAAGGCTGATTTCACTTGGGTTTTTATAAAGTTTATTGATTTACAAACATTCCAACAGATTAATTTTCTTCGTCGCAATTCTCAAGAATTGCTTGTAAAATAAAATTGCAAGTATAAAAACAATTTACTTCACCATAGTTGAAAATGAATTTCCTTCAAGTGAATAAATCATCAATATTACTTACCTTCTTATTCCTAATATTTTAATCTGTTTATCAATTTTCAATGTATGAGTACAAACTCCGAGAGATTGCAAATTTTATAATATAAATAACAACGGATTGAACGAAAGAAAGTTTTGCTCTGTTCTCGTCCTTGTACTATAATTTTACGTAAAGCCGTTTAAATATTTGCTAGAATAAATGGATTCACTATAATGTATTTGTTGATCCTCTAACTGTTCGCAATAGATATAAGAATTAGTAAAATTTCAGTACTGAATTTCGCAAAATTCATGGAATTTTTCTTATTCCTAGTTTCTACTTTTATCTGAAATTTATCAGTTTTGAATGAATAAATAATTAGTGAAACAATGAATTGTTATATGGTTATTCACTCAAAGAAAAATGATATCAATGAATAACACCGATATCATAATTTCAATATGTATATTTATTCAATTAATGAATGATTCTCTGGTAAGTGTATATACCTTTGTTATTTTTTTTCCACTAAGAAATGTGTGATTGTGAGTAGTAGGCTGCAAAAGTCTATTTCAGTATTATCTCTTGTTTCATTTCAATTGAAGAAATTGTCATCATTGCTTTCTTTAGCTTTTTTCTCCAGTAATTGATTTTTTATCAGAACTTTATTAGCGAATTTCACAACAAAGGTAATATATATATATATATATATATATATATATATATATATATATATATATATATATATATATATATATATATATATATATATATATTATAACGTACACTATTGTTCTTTGAAAAATTCATTCAATTTTGAAAAATCTGTTGTTCTATATTTAGATGAATATAGTAATGACCCAATTCCTGAAAAATATATTCATCATAATTGATATTATATATAGGTCAAAAGTATGGTCTAATATTCATAATTCTTCACTTTAACGATTTGGAAATACTTTTTCGTGATATATTCAGTTGTTTGATATTAGTTCTGTTTCTTAAAAGCCATTTGGAGATGAAATCGCTTAGGGTGATGCAAAAACATTTCATATCTTCAAAAGTCTATTATATAGGATATATCGATATAGATACTTTTGTATTCAGAATGAAATAAAGAATATTAATGACACAACAGGTGTTTCTTTAAAAAAAAAATTGTTCTAGGCTTCGTTAATCGTCAATACTGAAAATGGAATGATTGAGGGTTCAATAGGTTACACAGTGGATAAAAATAAAACCTATTATGCCTTTCAAAGTATACCTTATGCCAAACCACCAATTGATAACCTCCGGTTCCAGGTGAGTTAACTCTACTGATTGATCAGTCTGGGTCAAGAATTACGAAAAAATTGGTTCTTCTAAACTAACCTAACGAAAAGAAGCTTTTCATTAATTTTTCAGGGTTCCATTTTTCAAAGGGAAAAAGAAACCTTCCATCTACCTCTATCCGTTTGTCAGTACGCTCTCTGATAATATTAAGTTGGAATTTATATTAATCGCATACGATGGCGATTTGATGTTAGGTAAAGAGGAATGAAGTGGTGACACTCTTATACAAGTTACAATGTGTGCAGAGAGTACAATGCTTCGAAAGTGACTTATTAATTATCTTCGTATATATGAGCCATCACAAATAAATTCACAATATGTTACGATGCACACTTGAGTATATTAAGTTGAAGTAGTTTACATTTCTGTTTATAAAGTCACGAAATACAATAATATAATAATTGCGGAAAATCTCATGTCAGATATTAGGATCTACTGAGTATTATGTAAACATTAATTTCCGTGGTCTCTTTGGCTTCTGTTTCTGGTAATTGGTCCTTTGACTTCCGCCCAAAAACCGCTAACTAAGGAAACACAGGACAGAGGAATGTGTCGGAGCAGGGAGCAGTGGGGTGTTTATATATTTGCACTATCCTTTTCATACCCACTTCTCTGCTCATTTATATATATATATATCATATGGCTGAATATGAATGTGATTATATATATATATATATATATATATATATATATATATATATATATATATATATATATATATATATATATATATATATATATATATATATATATATATATATATATATATATATATATATATATATATATATATATATATATATATATATATATATATATATATATATATATATATATATATATATATATATATATATATATATATATATATATATATATATATATATATATATGATGTAGAAATGAGCAGAGAAGTGGGTATGAAAAGAATAGTGCAAATATATAAACACCCCACTGCTCTTGCCCGACACATTCCTCTGTCCTGTGTTTTCTTAGTTAGCGGTTTTAAGTAAGTCAAAGGACCAATTACTAGAAATATATATATATATATATATATATATATATATATATATATATATATATATATATATATATATATATATATATATATATATATATATACGCATGAAACCGTAAGTATCCTTTCCTTTTTTGAGTACTGGGAATACTGGTCTACAAGAATCTCGATGATTAATTCTCAACATAAATTAAAGATTTCTTATTAGAAAATGCCTTCTACAGTATAGAAAAGTACATGAACTTTTTACAATGAATGTTGTTTGTTTTATTATATTGTTTATCTGTGATATTTTTCTGACGTACCATGTAATTTCTTTTGATGGTGATTAAATAATATTCTATTCTATTCTATTCTATCTGATGTTTATTTCATGATTTTGCTTTGAAGATTTCATGATATCTGAAGGAGCTATAGCTATATATAAAATCAGTTATACATTTCTCTCTATAATAAAGATTTTTAAACGTATTCATAGTATAATTTAATATCAAGATAAAAATATTTGGAAATATATTTCGTATGTAATGAAATAAAGGAAACTATAGTTAATAGTTTTTTAGGCACCTCAACCCATTGATAATTGGGAAGGCGTTTTACCCACCATAAAATCACCCAACCCTTGTGTCCAAACCGAGTCCGATAATATCATCGGTGATGAAGATTGCCTCTATCTTAATATATATACTCCTCAGGTAGGTAGTTGAAGAAAAATCTTGAATATACAAGACTCATGGGGGTAAGTAATTATTTCTTATAAGATTCAAGCAAGAAAGTTTACAGAATATATTCTTGATATAATACCAGAATGTTAATTACTTATTTTTAAATCAAATTCAGTTTTGCTTTTACGTGAAGGGGCAGAGGATGAATTCTCATTGTCATTCCAAGCAACTTTTTCAGAAATTGCAATTTTTGTTCAAATTTGTCTGTAAAAAGGCTTAGCACTATTGTAAGACATCTGAATGATCACAAAATAATGTTTCGGACGATTTGTATGCTTCCCCTTCAAATTTTTCGGAGCCAACAAATTTTATATCTAAGTATTCACTAGAAAACTCAATTCGATTAACACAGGAATTGAAACAGGTTCAAACCCAATCAAATCATTTTCAATTTGTGTGGATGCAGATAACATGTTTTCCAACATCCTAGGAGACGAATGCCTTGCATTGGTCTCTGACATCCTAAATAAATCACACGCTAATCCAGTTCCACAAAATGATTTCATGTTTTGCTCAATTTGGGCCTACAACAGAATTGTTTCAAATTTAATAACAAATTTTACTAACAACCTCATGGTCTACCGATGGGATCTTCATTAGATAGATAGATCTCTTTATTTGCCCATTGTAATACAATATAGCATGATAGGCATAGGAATCGTCAATATACATATATGCTATGTTAATTACTATACATTAGTATTCAATAAAATTGTATACAAACATTTGTTTTATGAGACAGTAACTTGTGACAAACAACAACCAACAAACAAATAAATATATAAATACAAGTCAAACTATAATTTCAATTTCACTCTCACTAAAAATGTCCTGTGAAAAGTATTCATTAAGGATGTAATATGCCAATTTTTTAATATTTCCTTCAGTTTAAATTTCAATTTATTTACCGTTAGATTTCTATCTTCTTCTGGAATCTTATTGTCAATGGAAATACAGGAATATTGAACATTTCTCTGAAAAAAGCTAAAGTTATACCTAACGTTTAAAAGATCACCTTTTGTCGAGTGTTGTACATGATCTCTCTCATGCTGGACAAAAATGGTAGCTAACGTTACGGGTGCTAAACATGAATATAATATAATCCCTTTCAGTGTGAAACTTTGTTATTTCAAATAGGTCCCCTGTTAAATCTGCTATTTCAATATTATTTTTGATGAGCGCCTCTATATCATCAAAAATATTGGGCCCTTAACTTGCTGACATTTTCATAGCGCATATTGAAAATATGCAATTCCTCCAAATCAAAATTAGTAAATTTTTGGATAGATATGTAGGCGATATACTAGTAAGTTTTATAGGAACTGCTAGACAACTAGATCAATAGCATTTATACCAAAATTAAATTCAAAATAGAGAAAGAATTAGATTTACTTCTTAGATATAATCATCATTTCAAAAAATAACACACTGACTTCTGATATATAGAAAACCCATCTTTACTGATATTTGCATCCCAAAATCTAATAAATCCGAATTCAATGATTCATATGACTTTCTCTCTGCCATTATCCGAAGAAAATATGTCCAGGGAAGTGTCAACTCTTAAAGAAATAGACAAGAACAATGGTTATTCCTCAAATATAATAAACGGAATGATCAGAAAGAAACAAACATAATTCGTTTATAACCTCTTGTTTGCACCCTTATTAATGTTGTATCTACCTGTTTATGTATTTCAACGTATACATGACAGCTGAAGATGGCTGAGAGACCGAAATTGCAATAATTGATTTTCAATAAACTCTTGTGATAGGAGAACACAGTTTATTTTCTTTCTTTTTGTAGTTGCCTGAGATAACCAAATCTCTGCTGCCTGTTATGGTATGGATATACGGAGGAGGATTTGAAATAGGATCTTCAGAATATAATTTAGTTGGACCTGATTACTTTCTAGATGAGGACGTCATTTTTGTAGCATTCAATTATAGACTTGGGATATTCGGCTTCCTGAGTTTGGGAGATTTGGTAGTACCTGGAAATAACGGTTTGAAAGATCAAAGTTTAGCCTTGAAATGGATTAAGAATAATATACTCAACTTTGGAGGAGATTCCAATCAAATTACTGTTTTTGGACATAGCGCAGGATCAGTGTCAATCTCATATCACCTTCAGTCACCTCTTTCTAAAAGTGAGTATTATATCATTAGAACAATAACTGTTCCTTCACTTAGGGTCTAACCTTACCCTCTTGGCTCTTCACCCATCCGAAAAGGCGAAGTGAAGGTAATGCGAGTGCGGCAGAACTAGTATTCAGTATTCATTTATTAATGCCTTACACATAATATATAAGTGTTTGCACAGGTCAGTGGGTTAATTACAATATATATCAAAGGATAAAAAGAACAAGTGAATTTGTATAAATAAGACCTCAGATAAAATATAAAAAGTAATAGGATGAATGTAATCAATTTAAAAATGACTTGAATTAAAATAGAATAAAAGTACATTGGATTACACATACACGATATAAATACTTGAATACAAGTAAAATAGAAACCTTCAAATGGTAGACAATTGAAAATTCACAAAAATTTGACATTATAAAACTCATCAACTGAGTATAAAACATTCCGAACTTTTTCTTGAAACCGTCCGAATTGAGACATATTATGGAATCGGGCAGCCTTTTAAAAAAATCAACAGCATTAAAATTAAAATCAATCTGTGATTTGCCGAGTCGAGAGAAATCTTTGGTTATATGAAAGTTCTTTCTTGTGTTGTGAGAATGAACATCAGAGTTTATTTTAAAAATTGCTAAGTTGCTGTGGACGTACACTAGACACACAAGTACGTAAAGAGAAGGAAAGGTAAGTATGCCAAGCCGCCTGAAGGTGAACCTACAGCAATCCCTGTAGCCCAGACCCCCCAACACCCTGAAAGCCCTCCTCTGGGGACGAAACAGTAATTCACGCCCAGAATAACTACCCCACACTACCACACAATATCTAAGGGAAAACGCGATCAACGCAAAATAAACCATCAGAATCATTGGAGAAACAGATGAAGCCAGACGTCTAAGAACATATACATTCTTACTTATCTTAGAAGCAAAACACTCAACATGAGCATTCCACGACAAAACCAGATCAACACCAAAAAAACAGACCTTACTGTATCGAGCAAAATCCGTGGAAAGACCAGAAGTATCCCTCAAACTCAGCAACAGTTTCTGAGTTTTAGCACCATTCATCGCCAACCCGTTCACAGAAAACTAGACCAACGCCCTTTCATGTAAGCTGTCCGACAAATGCTTCAGACTCCATATATCTTTAGATCCCATACAAAGAGTTGTATTATCAGCAAAGAGAGTGCTGTCCGCATCATCAATAATATCAGGGAAGTCATTTATAAAAATTAAAAATAAAATAGGACCCTTGCGAATCTCCAGTCATGATCTTCACTCTATCAGAGTACTCACCATTCGAAAACACAACTTGATATCTATAAGTTAAAAATGATTTAATGAGATCACAACTCCTTCTACCCAAACCGTACCTTTCCAACTTCCACATCAGCTCATCATGATGGATACAATCGAAAACTCTAGTAAAATCCAGAAACAGCGCTACAGAATGAAAACCCTGCTCAAAATAGTCAAGATTACCACTCACCAAATCAACCAGGACCCCCCCCATCGTACTCCTATTTCGCCTGAAGTCAAACTGGCTCCTTGAGAAGAGATTATTATTTTTAAAATGTGCTTCCTAATTTATTACACATAAGCCTCTCAATCAACTTAGAAAAAACTGGAACCAGGGATATAAGACGATAATTTTCAATATTCTCTACATCTCCCTTCTTGTGAATCGGAAGAACTCTCGAAACCTTGAACATTCCGGAAATACACCACTTCTTATACAATTGTTAATCAATGTTGTTAAGGTATAAATGATTGGGTAAACACAGCGCTTCAATAAGTTAACTGATAATCCATAATAATCCATTTTTTAACGATTTGATGGCATCTCTCACCTGGATTTGTGAGACCTCAGAAACTTCAAAATTGAACTCTGAAGAAATACTCTTTTTAAATATGTTCTTAAAATCAGTATGAAAATAAGGAATATTCCGATAAATAACATCTGTAATAGAGGCAAAATGCTCACTAAACTTCTCCTGCCCAAGTGTAACAGTAGCTTTCTTTGAATTATTACTTCTGAGTTGATTGACTATTTTACAAGAATTCTTGGATTTGTTCGATGAGCTAGCTATAATACGATCATTGTAATCAATTTTTGCTTTGTTAATCTCGTTGCGGTAAATGAACCTCAACCTCTTATGCAAGGACTTGAGATCTTCCGACTTCTCTCTCCGATTTCTCATCTCCCGGAGACAATCAGTGAAGCAATCACCCCCAGCACGGCTCTCCTTCACCCTTGTGACCTTCTCAGGGAATGAAGATGAAAAAGAATCAATAAATTTATCCTGAAATACATTAAATGCACTATGGCAGTCTAGTCTTTCGTCCCTGACAAATCCCAATTCATTCCACTCAGTCAGACATGCATACTGTTGAAACCCGCCTGAGAAAGTGGCCTAGGCTTAGTCGTAGAAGGCTTCGGAGTACCAACAGAGAGATCCACGACAAACTCCTGTGCATCATGGTTAGAAAATTCTGATTTCACAACACAAGCATGTGCATGATTACTCAAGAAGTTGACAAATATATCATCAAGGCAGTTCTCACCTCGGGTAGGCTCGAATATTTTCTGAAAGAGACCAAATGATTTAAACTAAATGTGAATTATTCTATAGAGAGAGTAAGGAAAACTATTCACTGGAATACAGTAGACTAAATATTGCAATATTAACAAGTGAAAATGTTTATATTATTCTAATTTCACTAATTGGTAATTTATGCAAGGATTTATGTATTGAACTGATAGGACCCTTGGGCCATTGTTCCTTTAAAGCAAACTGCCACTGCCATTAAGTATTCGAATAGTGAATTAAAACTGTAGGGATTTTGTGTTGCAAAAAAGTAAATACGCTAGTAATTCTTGTACATATCAGTATGATAACGAAATTTTTTATTGAAATTTTGTAGATCTTTTCAACCAGGTGATTATGGAGTCAGGGACATCTTATTGTCTATGGGGCTTGTCAAGGATAGCTCCAGATATTGCTAAAGATGTAGCACTGAGTCTAAATATTGACATAAGTTCTTCCAAGTCCATAGTTAATGGATTGATAAGAGTCAACGCTACGTTTCTACAGAAGAAAGCTATGGAAACAATCAATCTTGTGAGTAATAGTTTCTCATTCGCATTATAGTATAAGCTGTTTATTGGTTGGGTATATGTTCGGTAAATATGCGAATACAGAAACTAAGAATATGAAATGGTAATTTATTTGGGATTATAGGAAATACGTTCCTAGTTGACACTTTCATTGAAGTTTTTGACCACATTGATTAATTATTATTTTCAGGCTTAGGCAATAGTTTAAAGAATGTTGTAATTTTGGCAGTTTTCAAAAGTTCCTTTAATTCAGACTGATATTCAGCAATTTGCCTGTTGAAAATAAGACTTCGTTCCATAGGTAGATTAATGATAGAATCTCTAGATGCATTATAATATAGCAGCAGTGTAACTCTATCCTTTGTTGTTTTGAATCCAGGGGGAGACTTTTCGATTTTGGAAATGAATGTGTTGGTTAGCATTCTCTTTCAGAGCAGTACAGTTTCGACTGCATTAAATACTTGCTCAGCTTTGTATCCTGGTAATATGGTCTTTTTCACTTTTTTACTAGTCCATTTGACGACGCGTTTACAAAGGATATCGAATCCCATTTATTAAGCCACGAATATAGGAATTGGGTCACATTTTTTGTCAGCGAATGGTGAAAACGCGAATAAATATCTTTTACTGTATGGTGAAATCATATATTTTATGCTGCTATTGTGTAAACAAGGTGTTCTTACAGCTCCAATACTAAATCCAAATACGGACAGTGTTGAGTGAATAAATTCACAAAAAGTGTTTTGCTGAGAGCTTTTTTTGCACTTTTTCGCAGTGAGTGTTTGCAAAGCTTTTTAACAGATATTCAAGAACTTTTATTGTAACATTTATTATCACACGTTAAATCGGCTGATCGGTTATTATTGAATAGACCACCCTCCGAATTTCTTGAATTAGGCAACTCAAAATACAACACAGAGATACAGGTTTTGCCTCACTTAAATGAGTGAAGATTCTTATAGTTCTATTCCAAGTGATTAAGAGGAGGAGAGTTTGGGATTAAAATATTCATCTGAAGAAAAGCAAAAAAAAGGAGTGAAAATTCATTGGAAGAAAAGCCGAAGAAGAAAAAGAAGGATTCGAAAACGCCGACGAAAGGTGAAAATAAAACCGGAGAAATGGTGGATGCGGTAATTAGGGAAATGATGAATAGTAAGTTTGAGGAGATTAAGGAGATACGTAAGGAGAAGAGAGAATATAGAGAAGAGGTGAGACTACTCAGAGACGAAAATACAGCAATGAAAGAGGGGATCGGAAATTTGAAGAAAAGATTGGATCAATTGGAGTTGGTTTAACAGAAAATGGAGAAACTCTCAATTTGGAGAGAAAAAATGATGCTGAGGTGCGAGATGAGATCGAAGGCATGCTCAAGGGTCATTTGAATCTATGAGAGGGTGTCAAGGCAGCGTACCGTATAAACAACAACCTGTGTGTGATTGAGATGCATACCTTTGAATCTAAGCTAGAAATAATGAAAAACAAAGGCAAGGTGAGGTTTCTGAAAGAAAATGAGATTTTCATAAACAGTAACTTAACCCAGAAAGAAAGAAAATCCAATCCGACATAAGGGAAATTGCGAAAAAGGAAACAGAGAAAGAAAAACGTGTGAGAATCGGCTACCAGAAACTTTTTATTAATGGTGTAAAATGGTTTTGGGATAAGAGGGTAAACGCTCTCTCAGAAGAAAAGAATAATCAATCCCCCAATCAGTCAAAAAACTAGAAAGGGAGGAGGTTAGCTTGGAGACGACCACGCATGTACAAAGGACAGACGCTATTTGGAAATTCGCTACTTGGAACATGAAAAGTATCAACGGAAAGTTCGAGGAGTTAGGAACCGAATTTGAAAGAATGGGTTTAGATATTTTAGGTGTCACAAAAACGAAGAAAAGAGTCAAGGGCAGGTTGAATTGGAAAATGGACATCTTTTTATGTATAGTGGAGTGGCAGAAGATACTAGAGCAAAAGCAGGAGCTGGATGTGTAATAGGCGAGGAGAGGAGGAATAAACTTGAGAGAATGTTTCTACGAAATGAAAGAGTCATGAGTTTACATTTCAAAGGAAAAAAATTCTGAGATAACAGTTATAATTGTATATGGACCTAACGAGGATGATAGTAAACAAAACAAAGATACTTTCTGGGAAAATGTTTCAATAGAGGTGGAAAATGAAACAGAAGGATCGGAAGAAACTCGAAATTGAAATTTTATAAGTCAATATACTCGCCGATTCTTACTTTTGGCTCTGAATCTTGGACATTGAGTAGAAGGGAGAAAAGCAAAGTAGTTTCGATGGAGATGAAGTATTTGAGAGGTGTGGTTGGAGTGACGAAGAGAGATAGACTAAGAAATCAAGATATAAGACAACAGCTAGAAGTAGACAGTATAGTGAATATAATTGGCCGAAACCAGCTAAGGTGGTTTGGACATATATGCAGAATGGATAGTTCAAGACAGGTAAAATCTATTTGGGATACACGAACGAAGACGAAGAGAAAAAAGGGGACGACCGAGGGAAACGTGGAAGAAGCGAATAGAATGGCACAAAATAGGGAACAGTGGCGAAATATTGTTTCGAATGTAAATTATTCAAGTTGATATTCATTCTTTAATTTTTGATTAAGTTTTTCTTTATTTCGAATATTGTAAAATTATGTTTGGTATCAAGCATTACACCGTTACTCGGTAGAAAGGCTTTTAAATGATAATATCTTTTTTTTTTTTCCATAGAGAAAATAGGATCGATATATTGTGTTTTCATGAAAATCCTACATAAAATACACTTTGTATTGAAACTTAGGATTACTACTAATATATTAAATGTGAAAAATTGTTAGTGGGACATTCGTTCTCAATCATGCTCTGAAGTCTGAAGGATTTGGATGAAATTTGACACACATACCTTTTTAAAACCCCCGTCGAGTTTCGATTGGGTGATGATGAATTCTGTTTTTTATAACCCCAAAATGTTCGAAATCACTGATGAACATAGAGATTTTGTTTCAGAAATTTTGACTTTGAATCCAAGGGAAGGTCTGTTATTTGCGCCTGTGATAGAGCCGAATCATAATGGAGCGTTTTTGAGTAAGGGAAGTTATGAAATTATTAAATCAGGAAATTATCAAAAGATGCCAGCAATGTTGGGCTATACTTCTTTAGAAGGGACAATGTCTATTTCAAGTAAGTTAATAACTACGATATGAAAAAGCTTTCATTACTATTGCTTCGAAGTAATTTCTTTTTTTAATTAGTATAGTAATGACAGATTTATGATACGTATTTGATCATTATCGTTAGAGGCCCATCAAACACCTTAATCGATCACACATAGTCTTTCTAGTTTTGAAGGGGTGGTAGATACACTGAGTGAAAAGAAGAAGAAAAGAAAAATAAAAGAATACAAAAATAAAACATGGATGAAAGTACTAAGGTGCAGACTGGCCAAAGCTTTCACACGCAGTGAGCAAACCAGAAGATGATCAGAAGGTTTGAGAAGGTTGAGCAGAGGGGAAGCTAAGATGCTGATTGGCTCCATTAGAGGCTTTACTGAAGTGGATTATCACAAATATAAGTGAGAAGGAGCCGAAATTCCTAAAAGCTAAGACACTGCACATACCATGCCACTGTAGGGCTCTCTCGAATACGAGCAGGACCGATTTGGTGTGGATATCGATTTATGGCTAAGAGCATTCGGAAACTCTTATCTTCTTGGAGGGAAGTCTTTGGATAGTTAAAATACCAAATAGGCTTCTAGATATATTGGCAATCCTAGTGGCCAACAATTATATTGAAACTGACTAATGATCCTACCAATCTACGAATCAATATTCTGCAGATACAACAAAAAAGTTGCTTTTTCAAGTGGAGATTACAAATATTGATTCTTAGAAGAAATCAGATAAGAAAATAATTTATGTTTGCCAGATCGTCAAATGATGTAGTCAAAAAAATATATATTTTTGAAGTCATACAAGATTCGGATTTTAGTGTGGGTTTTCTAAAATATCAGTTTTTATTGTCATCTATGAATGTTAACATTGATATTAACAATCAACATTCAACTGTATCTTTCAAATCGCTCTTTTTCAGATATTTTCAGGTTGTTGCTACTGAAATATGATCTAACGCCATCGTATTTTGTGCCGATTGATATGAATATCAAAAATTCTGTCATCAAAGACTCAGTTGGCCGTGAAATTAAATTTCAGTACTTTGGATTGGTTCCCGTTTCCCTTTCTTTCTATAAGATTTTAACGGTAAGTTAATTGCTTGAAGAAATTAACGCACAGTTTCAATATTTCAAATTTCTTTTTTGGTAGGCAACTAATTATTACACCGCGTAACAGCAATTCTGATGAATGTGTTATGGCACATGATATTAGCCTAATTTTCAATGACAATTTCAAATCCGTGTTGATTCTGTATCAGCTCTAGTTTAGACATTGTGTAACTTCTTTTTATCTTTACAAGTTGTCCTCCATGGATTGTGAAGGTGTTTATATAGGTCAGACTGGACCTTCATTCAAAACTAAATACAAGGAGCATCAATCAGATTACAATAATCAGATAACCGACGAATCTACTTTTGCTTCCCATTGTATCGAAAATGGCCATCATTTTCCCCCCAAATTATTCACAGAGTACGACGAAAGTTAAATTTCTTAGAATCCATCGAAATTTTTAAACTCTAACAAACTTTTCATAGAGATAATCTTCTGAACGACCAGTATGGCCGGGTTATTCGTCTATATTTGATATCTCTAAATAATACATGTTTTAACATAATTCGTTTAATAACTCTTGTTTGCTCCCTTATTTATTGTGTGTCTACTTGTTTATGTATGTATGTAATTCAACTTTAGTTCAGTACTTGTTGTCTGCTGAAGATGGTCGAGAGACTGAAATTGAAATCCCAAATTTCAATGAACTCTCGTGATAGTATAATACATAGTTTAATTTCTTATTTTGATCAGTTTAGCTACTGAATTTACTTGCAGTGGAGAAGCGCTAAGTCTTTGTTCTTCAAAGCAAATCAAGTAAAACATCGCAGTCTACTTCTACGTTGGGTTCGCTCGTCTAGCTAGGGTTCCCATACCTACTCCTCGTATTGTTCACCTTTGAATCTGTTGCCCCTTATTGTTGTGGAAGTTTTTCGTATAGGCCCACGAAGTGGAATTTCTCGAATTCCTCTTCCTCCCTTAAAAAGGAGAAATATGAATTCTAGAAATGAGATATCAGATTTAAATTCTAGTTATTATTTAGGTAATTTTATTGAAAACCTTATTTTGTAGTTTATCAGTGAAGATCAATTCGTCAGACCAATTCAACAGTTTGCTACGATGTTGGCGAAAAATGCACCAACCTTCTTGTACGAATTCTGTTATGAAGGAGGACTGGGCGGTAAAGTTGATAGAGCAACACCAGGTATGAATTTTTTTCATTAGATCGATTTTATTTTCACTTTCATCAAGAAAGTGAAAATAAGTGTGAAAGAAGAATTATTGTCCATGCGCTGATTTAATATTCACCATAACTGAAATCATCATTTTATTCTAGGAGTAGCACATGGTGAAGAAGTGGGATACTTATTCAGAAATAACATCACTGCTAATGTAACTGATGCTCTCACTAGATCAAGAATGATTAAACTTTGGACGAATTTTGCGAAATTTCAGTGAGTTCTAATTGTTATCTTTCAATCAATAAATTGAGGGTGAAAGAAGGTAATCGGAGTTACTTAAGCGAGAACTCAAATAAAATTTCTATTATCAACAAACTATTTATTGCAACGTCTTTAAACATTATTTACTCAATAGAAATACTTTTCAGACACTTTGGCAATCAACTATGGATATTATAAAAGTTAAGAAAACAGATTTGACTCCCATTACATCGAATGGCATAATGGTGGTCACCCTAGGGGCAATCGTAGTCAAACAAAATTTAGCAGGTATCGCAGATATTTCAGGACCCTTCTTCTGTATTGACTTCTTTCCCTGACCTTTACTGTGCCGTCACATAAAATTATTGCGTGTTGCTTCTTTCGTCCTCGGAATTTTGTTTGATGTGCTGGGAATAGTGCTAGCAGCTGCAAGAGATTCATTACAGTTTTTGATTGCAATAGTCTCATATTGTAGAATTTCTGAAGCAATAAGATCTTCTTTTATGAATACTTCATGATCGAAAGCTACTTTTTTATTCAATTAGCGGTGCAACCATAGAAAATATTCACTATTTTCTTCACTAAGTTTGCTAGCTTGGTTTCTGTCTCAGCACTAAAGACAGTGAATCGTCGTAGATATGGTGCTAAGGCGGAACCTTTTTTATCTTCTTTTGAAGGCTTGAAAATGGGATCCCATTATCTCAGCAGCATTTCTTATAGGAGAACCACCATCAACAAGCTCCATACCTTTTGCCAGGCTATCAGAAGACCAATAAATCTGCTCAGTTATTTTGTACAGTTGCGGGTAATTTGAGTCACCTAGTCTCATTTACCACAATTACACTAATGAGAAAAATAATATAATGAAAAAAATTTCAAAAGACTGACGTAATCTGAACAGCACATCACAATTTTAAATGTAAGATCGTTTAAAAGTATTATTCGTATAGTGCAAAAACAATAGAACTAGGCAATGCAATCTCGGTATACCAAGATCTTGTAATACCGAGATCTGGCACCTATTCTGCAAGATCAATCTCGCACCCAATATCATCAATGTACCTATTCCCGGCGGCAACACGTGGCGCTAGGGCTACAGAGCGATAGGGACGAGTAAGGCAGGACGTTTTCCAGTTGTCGTAAATTTGTCATTGTTTTTCGAGCCTGGACGTGTCAAAGTACATGGCAATCTGCAGATTTATAAACTATTCCAATAACAGTTGAAAATAGTTCCTTGTGTGTTTAAGTTCTCTCGATCTATTCGTTTTATGTTAAAATGACAACAAAGGTAGTTTATAAAGAGTTTCAAAGTGGATCAGAGGTATGGAAATACTTTTTGAAGGCAGATGATGGACAAACTGGCCAGTGCAAATTGTGTGAGTCTATTTTGAAAACAACGGCACAATCTCAAAAAGGCTTACATGTACATTTACTGTCCAAGCACAAAATTGATACTTCTCATAAAAAAGTGACAGAAAACAATGCTGATCAATGGTTCCGCGTCAGTAAGGCTACCTCCTCCAACCGGTACGAAGAGGCAGAAAATATCTGATTACTTTTCGTCCCTACAAAAAGTTTCTTTGGAGGAAAGAATTTCAAGGATGATTTCTAAAGATGCCATGACTTTTAGATCTTTTTGCACGTCGAAAGACTTGAGAGAATCATTTGCGACTAGTGACTACAAATTACCTTCATCGCCTAACTCCATAAAACAGATTCTTATGGATTATGGCATGAGTTTGAAAATGAAAGTTTCGCAGGATCTTATGAATCTGAGAAAGAATAACCATAGATTCAGCCTTACTTTCGATGAATGGACTTCATGCAAAAACAGACGCTTCATGAATGTGAATGTTCATACATTTTCAGAGAATAAAAATACGTTCTGGAATTTGGGTCGTGTGCGCATAGTAGAAAGCATGCCTGCAGAGAGTTGCATAATTATTTTGAAGAAGAAATTATCAGAATATGGCTTGTTATTAGATGAAGATATAGTAGCTGGTACTACAGATGGGGCCAGTGTAATGGTGAAGGTTGGGCGACTCATGAATCCTCTTCATCAGCTATACTACGTTCACGGCATTCAATTGGGAGTTATAGATGTGATTCAGAAATCAAAACGTGGAACCGAAAACCAAAAAGAAAGTACAAAAGACACAGTCGTAGCTCAGTCAGATGTGGAGGAGTCTGACGATGAAGAATTTGATGACACTATTGATAATGAAGGAATTGACTGGAGATTACCCACTGTAGATGAAGTTAACTTAGTGCCAGAATTTGATCACCTTATCAAAAAAGTAAGACAAGTAGTCAAACTTTTTAAAAAATCACCAACGAAGAATGACATTCTTCAGAAATATATGAAAGACGAATTCAGTAAAAATATGCAACTCACGCTGGACTACAAAACACGCTGGTCTAGTCTTGCAGATATGATTTCCACATTCAATAAGGTGAAGCAATGTGTAAGCAAAGCCTTGATTGATTGCAATATTGGATCGAATACAAATCATAGTTTCTCAGACGAAGAATATCATGCTTCATCAGATGTAGAACTCGTATTTCAGCCTATACAACTGGCAGTGGAAGTACTATGTCGTCGAAATTCAGATTTTTTCAACTGCCGAAAGTACTCTCCAATTTATGGTGAAAAAGTTAGAAGAACTCGAAACACCAGTAGCTCAAAAACTTGCTGAATCCATGAGGGCTCGAATTAATAAACGCCGAACATTTATGACCACAGCATTGTATTATTTGATAGACCCTGTCCAGTACGACGTATATTTCAATCAATCTGCTAGTGATCAAACTTTCAAATTGCCTCCAAAGTCTTCAATCAAAAAAGAAATAATAAAGTTAATCGGAAGATTACACAAGAACAGTACCAAAGATGATAATATTGCAGTCAATATACAAAACAAACCCTCTACATCTTCACTTGCAGATGAAGTCATGAATGAAAGCAATGATGACGATTCAATTCCTTTAGTTGCAGTGAAAAAAATTAGAGCTTGAAATGGCGAACGCTTCTCTTAGTCTTGATGAGGAATTGGAAATGGCATTGAAACAGCGTTCGCAAAAACGTGTGGCACCTTTGTCATCGTCACTTGATATGATTTTGAAAAAAGAAATCAATTTGTACGAGTCAGGATGGTCAAAAGGACAAAATCTACAGTTCGCTCACCAAAGTCTTTCATCTGTAGTACCAACAAGTGTCGAGGCAGAACGGGCGTTTTCCTCAACTGGTTATCTAGCATGCAGCATTCGGAGTCGGCTGGTAGATGAAACCCTAAATACATTACGCTTTTGAGGAGTTATTTTCGAGTTTTAGAATAATATGTTAGTTACTTTTTGAATGAATTACTGGTTAGCTTGAGATTTTATTTCTCCATTTTGCTCCTGAAGAATAATTAGAGCCAATAGAAATATAAATGATAGGAATTGAACCATTGAAAATGATTCCTTTGACCCCTTTAGAATTTCTGACAGATTTGTTACCCAATTCAATTTTTATTGCTGTTGAAGGAGTCACATGCTGATTGTGGAGATGCAGTGACTATACCATCTGAGACCACATTCTAGTTATAATTGTTCGCTGTACCTGCTGTAGTTGTCATTAACCGTATAATTGTCAACTCACTTTTAAGTATGCCAATTAACAACATTGCGAGGATCCATTAAACACTTGACCGGTTTTCATTCATATTATATTTTACATGTGTTCTCATTTCAGAAATCCAACACCTTACCAAGATCCTCTTCTGCAGAATCAAATATGGCAGCCTATTGATCCAAATAGCACAGATGTGAACTATTTCAACATCGATTATGATTTGACGTCTTCAATAAACCCTAGAAATTCGTCCATGGAGTTTTGGACTAAAATTTACCGAAGATATGGAGAACCACCTTACGATACCTATTGATATTTATTGACAAGATATTTTTGTTAGTTTTAGTATTGGAGATCGACTAAAGTATTTAAAGTAACAGTTTGTGAATGCGTTGAAATTAGATTGGACTCTGAATGATTGTTTCTAATCATTCATACAATAGATTCTCATGATTGTCTATTTTGGTTGTTCGAATTTGAAAGTATGAGAAGTCTAAACTATCAATTTAATCTACAATTACAATAAGCACTAAAATATGGCTGGAGGAGATAAACGTTTATTTCCTCAATATATTAACAAGATTAACATTGAAAAATATAATATTGAAATAATTAATTGATATTCTTTCATTTGCTTTCAATAATGAAGAATGATGAATTATAAGTAGAAAGTATCAATGAATAATTTCTTGAGGTAACCGCTCATCTATAATTTGTACCCTGGTAAGTTGGAGGTAGGGGCCAAATTAGTACTGATCATGATATAAATGAGATAAAAAACACAGGTTTAACTTTAATCTATACTTTATTTGAAAAAATTCGACGACGTTTCGCTGACACAGCAGCTTTATCAAAATGAATATTATAATTCTTGATAAAGCTGCTGTGTCAGCGAAACGTCGTCGAATTTTTTCAAATAAAGTGTAGATTAAAGTTAAACCTTGTGTTTTTTATCTCATTTATATCATGGATCTACATCAAGTAACGGCCTCCACAATTCAAATACTGATCATGATGTTCAGGATATCTGCATATGCTATATAATGCATGAAATTAGGTCTAGGTTTACCAGAGTTTCTGAATGAAAAGGTTGGTAATTGGTACCTAGGCTACAATATAGTTGTATTAATAAAATTTGAAGGTGCCAGACTCTAGGCTCCTATTGAAACCCAACAAAATGAAAAGACTGAGTCTGAGATTTTTTCTATCCCTAGGTATATAATCATAAATTTCACTCTATTGCTTTAAATTGATTATGGAAGTCATTTTTGAGACACTAGGAGAGAACTCCATTTTAGTCTATCATCTATAGTTAGACCCAGATAAGTATTCTCAGATGTTCTTCAGCAATTTCTATAGGTTCTTGAGTAGTGTGCCCTTTTGGTTTAATCAACTTATCTATCTGATACTCATTATTTTGTGTTCTTTCGAGCTAGTTTATTAAAAATCCCATAACAGTCTTTGTTTCATATCTTGAAGTATTTTCTCAACATTTTCGCTTCAATTTTTGTCTCAGGTTATTCACTTGGTTTTCATCTATTTCAATTCTTTCTTAGTGTAATCACTGTTAACTTTCTTTCTCCTAACATATTTTTTGCCTTTTATTTTCAGTAAAACATTATATTCTTCAAATATCCGTTAATTATTTTTATTTTTACAATGTTTGCTTTATGTGTGCTTATTCAGCATTCTACATTAGGTTAGGACAACTCTTTGAAAGATTGTTACATGTTTTTTTCCAAGTTCTCCTCTATATATCTTATCATTTAACTTCGGTTGAGTTTAGTTTTCTCAATTTTCTTGAACGTATACTTATAGTTTACTTGATTCTGTTTAATGCTTAGTAGGTAGATGTCGATGTCATTATGTATACGTGACCTCTTGAAATATTTTATTTTATTTTTTTTATAAATAAAACAATGCTGTTCAAATTTTTACTATATTCACAAACTTATAAAGTATTTTACTACACTGTGATTGAATCAGATAAGTAGTATATTGAAAGGGAAGATGTGCCTTATACAGGGTGTAATTGAAAGTGCGAAAGATTTCACGAGGTGATTCCTCCAACTCAGATACTCAGTTCAAATTCGGCACATAGGTCTCTTTTTATTAATCAGATCACTGAAACAATTATGAAAATCTACAGGATGGAACTTTTTCAGTACGCCCACGGTACTCAATGAATGTTGAGTCTATTTTATATCTTGCATTTTTTCCTAATCTTCCACAGTTTTTGTGTAAAACATTGATCAATTTCATGTGTACGGTGTACGGTTTTTCCACTAGTAGACAGCTGTCATGTTGATTTTTTTATTGACCACTGTGAATTAATTATTATTAATTCACTTTCTTTGATATGTCGCTGATAGACAGTGATAGTTGCAGCGACTCTTTCGAATTTTCATTATGATGGAGGTTTATTCAAATGCAGAAATGGCGGACATGCATTTAGTCTACGACCTCTCTAACGGTAATTCTTTGAAAGCGTCAAGAAGATATGCTGAAATGTACCCTCAACGTGTTGCCCCTCATCATACTTTGTTTGGACATCTTCATCATCGACTTCAAAACAGGTAGCTTCATAACTAGAAAACATGATTGTGGTCGCCATCGGGATATTAGAACACCAGAATTAGAAGAAGCTGTACTTAATTTAATTGACGAGCAACCCAAAACGAAGTAAGTTTTTCGAGAGATGTCATTATTAATAACCACAACAACTACATATGGGCGGAAGAAAATCATCATGCTTTCGTTGAAGCTCATCAGCAGGAACAATTTTCTGTGAACGTATGGATTGGAATCATTGGAAAGAACCTAATTGATCCACATTCTTTTGCACCTAGATTGAGTGGAGATTCATGCACTGTGTTTCTAACCGAAGAGCTGCCGGATCTACTTGATGCTACTCCTTCAGGTGACAGGCGGCAATGTGGTACATGCACAATGGCGCTCTTACACCTCAACATTTGAACGAAACATATTCAGTTCGCAGAATACGCCGAGGTGGACCCCGTTTAGGCCAGCTCGTTCTCCTGATCTGAATCCAATACACTATTCAATCTGGGGACTTTTGAAAACGTTGGTTTACAGGACTTCTGTACAAGACGTAGAAGACTTACGAAACCGCATTATCATTTCTTATAGAGTCATTGAAAATACTCCTGGAATCTTCAAATGGAAACGAAGATCTATGTGTCGACGTCTAGACTCATGTGTAATGGCTGAAGGAGGCCATTTTCAGCACTTACTATGATTGCTTCCTTCACATTATGTTTTTATCAAACACATAAAATTGATCAAACTGTGGCAGATACGAAAAAAATGCAAGATATAAAAAAGATTGAAAATTAATTGAAAATATATAAGGAAAATTTTTAAATTGCCCGGAGCGTACTGAAAGAAAGGTGTAGGGGTAGAAAGGACTTATGACCTCTGAAAAAGTACCACCATAAAGATTTTCATAATTGTTTATGTGGTTTGATCATGTAGATTTTAAAAAGGCAACGACGGTTTTTGAACTTAGCATCTGAAAGTTTGTAGTAATCATAAAAACGAAAGTGAAAAAATCTGAAGATTTCAACAGCCCTTATTTCGGTAACGATGCGTTTGCGGATATATGTTCATGGAATCCTTTCGTCATAAAACGGCTTGAGGAATCACCTCGCGAAATCTTTCGTACATATCGATTTGCACCCTGAATATTACACTGGTAGAAACAGGTACTTAGCTTAATAGGACGTAATAGTGAGGAATTTAGGTCTTATTGATTATGAAGGAAGTTACCGGAATTTTTCTGTTTATTGATTTCCTATGGTACAATGATGCAGTCACGTTTGTTCAATACATGATACTATTCATCTTATCAACCATAGATGGTGAAAATATTCTTTATATATTCCTTATTGGTTATCTGCATACAGTAGGAATTTATGAAATGTCATACAAAAAATCAACAGTGAGAATTATAATATACTTAGAACAAGAATTACCGTAAAAACAACAATATATTGAAGGTGGAGGACTCTGTTCTTATTCCTGTGCTCTTCAAAGTTGCACTGGTAATCAGGAAAATACTGTTTCTAGGAGGTCTATGGAAAAAAAGGTTGGAAAATCCGTTGGCGTTAGTGCATTTTATCTGGAGGGGATAACTTTGAAGGGGATGAAATTGATTGGAAGAAAATATAGATTTTTAAAAATAAATTCACCCTACTTTTTGAACACAGTTGTATATTAATTTTTTTTGGCAGAACAAGAGGGAGTAATCTGAACGATCATCATTCTGAAACGACTCAATAGAGTCGTAGGATTGTCAGTGTAAGTTCATACTTTTCCTCAAAGCATAGTTATTAAAAAGGCATAATACCATACGTACATGAAGATCAAACAAAAAAGATTGGACGAATTCACCTCGCAGATAGTTTATCAACCAACTTATCATATTTTTCATTTATTTTCAAGTATTCTATGTATCAAGATAAAAACTGTGTATCTATTAGATTTCATCCAAATCTGTTAATCCTTTTTGCGCGTCTGCATATCATCCAAACATACAAATTTTGAAATTTATAATATCAATAATAAAATCAATCTCCTTTTGAAATTTACAGTTATTGGTTCATTATCAAGTAGTAATTTCATTAACATTTGATTTCGTTTTATTATAGAAAAATTCTCAGTGAAATACATCGAAATTATTTTTGTTGAATATAATGGTAAAACTGGTTAATTTGAGTAAAACCTATAACAAACTTAAATATTAATGTAACATTCACTTTAAAGTTGATGCTTAAGTAGATTAAGGGAGAAAATATAAATATTTTTAGACAATTCCATTGTTTGATATTTTTCTTATAACTATTTGGCTTTCCAAGTTTTTAATAGGAAAGCTATTGCCAAAATCAACATTAGGAGATCAACTATCAATTTTAGGCAATCATTAGGTTTCCACAATTTACAATCTCTTTTCTGTTGTTGGAGCATCATTCCCATATATTTTGGCAAGCTACATCTAAATTCATACTGTCCATAGTTTTTGAGTTTACAAACAGAAGAAACTTTTGTACCTCCGGTCTTCACATTTGTGCAACATTCACTTTCCACAGTTTCAATCCATTTTCCTGTTATCCTTGAAGTATCCCCAAATAAACAACAAGTGAGCTCATCCTGTTCATTATATTCTAATATAGCCCCAGGTTTCCCAATATATAAGGTGCTGTTGTATGTTTCATGTTCATCTTCATCATCTCCATCAGCTCCATCAGCTCCATCATCTCCATTATCAGAATCATTTCCAACAGTACTAATATTATCCCATGAACAAATATTAACTGATAGTACAGTTACATCCAAGGCTAAAGATAAAACTATAAGGATACAAAATATAACCATGATGACTCTCAACAGTTTGCAACCAATGCCTAAGAAACCAACAACGGAAACTGCTACGAGGACTATTATAAATAAAGTGAAAATTGTCTCACTTTTCTCAAACAATCTGATTGCAGTTGGAATCGACAATACGAAAGCAGTGATCACAAGAATTCCCATAGAAAATTTGATGAAAGAAGTGAATTTTATTTTATTTTTTGCCATAAAAATTATTCTTAGATTTGTTCATGATGTTGTCAGTGTACTACGTCAAGTTTGGCAATTACAGTAGTTAGGCAAATAAAAAAAAATGACACATGTATGAATGAAAATATAATTTGTTTAATACAAGAAGAATTAAAAACGAAGGTGTTGAGAATAATGGAAAATTGAGGTAAAGCAACTTTTGTTGGTAGAGATTTTGGACCTTCCTAATCATAATAAGGCAGTTGTCCCTTCTTGAGGATAGAGCAATAAGCACTAAATAAAATAGAATTTTCACCGGAATTAAGTACGAGATTGGGTGCAAAGGTAATATCAAATAAAGAAGTTAGACCAAAACAATCATTGAGAAATTGAAAGAATAAAAATATAAATTATGGCGTGAACAGATTTAGACTAAAATACTCGCGGGAGGAACCTGTCACATGCCTGTTTTATTATATTATTTCGAAGATATTTGATATTTAACAATGACTATTTACATGATTTTTTCAGTGATTTTTGAAACGTGAAATTATTGAACTATTTCGTAGTTCTTGTTCAGAACTTCCTATAATAATCTAGAATAATCCTGAAATATGACAAAAATGGGAAACCATTCACCAAAGCCGGCGCAAATAATGCCTAGCCGCAGGTAAACTATACCCCTTTTCTTGGAATTGCACGAGCACATAATAGACAGCAGTTTTTGCCTCGAACGTTCGAGATATGTTTCTTTGTAGAATATTCTACCGGGCTATTTATATCCGTGTAGTCTCCACACTGCATTTCAGTTTTATTTTGATAAATAACTGTGTCGTTCTCGAGTGCGTTTGTACTCCTCAAAATTTCGTTTATATTAAAGTGCCTAGTTAATCATATTTTTGTGTGTGTTCACGTTTTATTGAAAGCAATACTCCACCTACAGTATCCTCAATTCGCATTATTATTTTTAGGAAAATTTACAAGATCTGCCAAATCAAGCGAATCACAAGTACAACAACAGCACTTGGAGGATCATCATCATCATCATCAAAAAATGAGAATGCAACTGCAGCGCCATATCACCGTAGCACTGGCAATCTCTTCGAAGGCTTTGTGAACTGTGAACGTCAAAATTAGCAAAAAAGGGTTGGATCTAGCGGGGAGGAATCTGGAAAGGAGTTGGATACACCAGATCAACAAGGTTTAGTGGCAAAAACGACATAGGAAACTGGCTGGGTCGCTCTATGAAGCCGGAAGAAAAAGCGGAAATGCTTTGGTACTGCCGGAAACGGCCGAATGTTACGACTTCAAGGAAGATGCGAAGAACCTTAAGCGAAAATTCAATCACAAGTGGCTTAAGGTCTATTCGACTTGAATGAAATGTTCTGCTAACGTTGAAGGCTCTTTGTGAGTGCTATTTTCGCCCCTACAGTGCGAGCAATAGAGGGTTCTTTCACGATCAGATCTTTTCTAAATTAAAAAAATAATTCATGAATACGTGGCCAGTCATGTCAGCAGCCAATACCATAAACAAGCTGCTGAAGCTGCTCATATCATCCCGGAAAATTCTGCGGTTATTGGTTAACTCGAATTAGTCCATTAGCAGATTGCTGTCGAAAAGATAAAGAACATAAACTCTATACAAAATACAATACTATTCTGTGCAACTCATGACTCATCACTGAGAAGAAAAAAAGGGTGTTTTCTGAGATTTGTTCCAGCTGATTCAGGGGACGTCTCATTGAAAATGCATCTGGAAAAATGTGCGAAATTTTATTTATCGTCACATATTCAAAATGAAGTTTATATATATATATATATATATATATATATATATATATATATATATATATATATATATATATATATATATATATATATATATATATATATAGGGGCTTCACCCCGACGAGTTGCCCATATATGGCTGTTCATGAAATCAAACTGATTTCATGAAAAATATAAATCCACCACCTGGTAATTAATACCATTATCAGGAACTGATTATAATCAAAACATATCCTGGAATAATTATATATTAGGATAACGTTAAATGTTATGAGAATATATCAATCTACCAGAATATATACATACTATAGCATCATCAGACAATGATATCAATGTACCAACGAGTAGTGTCAGAGGCTTTCTCCTGGAAAAATCCAGTGTACGGACCTTAGTCAATATATATATATATATATATATATATATATATATATATATATATATATATATATATATATATATATATATATATATATTCTTCAATTCTTTAGGGTGCTGTCTGTGCAATTCCTTCTGCATCCAACTTTCTCTTAGAATTATTATTAAATATATCAAAATCTACCTTTTGCATTATCAAGTTCAGAGGTGTAAGATTATAATCTGAAGCAACAACAATATCATGTAATTTAGACGTTCTCTGTTTATCATGAAAATGGGAACATAGATGAAAAATCTGTTTACTATGAAGATTATTCAAATCAGTTAATCCACGACCTCCAAGATGTCTAGGTAGTGTAACACTCTGAACAGCTGACTTTGGGGGGTGCTATAATATTTACAAAGCATTTTCCTCGTTTGACATTGTAATTCATTTAGATCAGTTTTAGACCATTTAATAATTCCAAAAGAAGATGTAAGAATAGGAACTGCATAGAAGTTGATAGCTTTGAAAAGGTTTTTACTACTTAAATGACTCTTGATGATAATTCTAAGTCTGTTGTCATATGAACTTCTAATATTTTCTCTAGTGCTGCTATGGTTAATGGTCTTCTCTTGAACAAATCCAAGATATTTATATGTATCTCTTTGATGTATTGGCTCGATTTCGATATTGAAAATCTTTATATAATCAAAGGTGATCTTTCCTTTACAATAGAAAGATTTTTACATTTGAATTCAGTTGATAGACTCTTTATTTTGAAGCCGAAACTAGTAGCATTTAATTCATGAGATGATGGATTAAGGCAAACACAAAACCAAAGAGCACTTAAAGAATCACCTTGAAAAATGCCTCTTTTGATTGGAATTACTTCGGATGTTAACGGTTGTTTTGAAATATTTAAATGAAGATTGGTTCTCCAATTTTTCATTACAAATTCAAGAAAGAGATGAAGTATCTTATCAATTTTATAAATTTCCAAAATTTCTTGAAGCCATGAATGAGGAAAACTATCAAAACCTTTTGATAATCAATGAAAGCTGTACGAATATTTCTCTTCTTAGTTTGAGCTTGATTTAGAGCAACAGAATCAATTACAAGTTGCTCTTTAGTACCAAGGTGTTTTTTTCTACATCATATTGTTCTCTTAACCCCGATTCCTCAGTAAAAACAGTGAACTGACAAGAAACATGATTGTGGACGACCTTAAAAGGGAAAGCGTTTATAGTATTCTAGCAGATGAGAGCTGCGATATATCCAGGAAAGAACAGTTATCAATTGATGTCAGATTTTTGACGAAGGAGTAACACAATTAGAGAGGAATTTTTGGGGTTCGTCGAAGTAAAAAAATAGACGCATTACCAATTGCTTCATCGATTTAGCTGTTTTTTAAAGTTTTGAAGTTGATCTTCAGAAATGCGTAGACGTAAAAGAATTTTTTCCAAGAGCGTTGTTTTTCCACTTTGCTAACCACAAGTTTAACCTGGTTGTTAATGAATTTAACAACGTTCCTGAAGTGAGAAACACAATTGGAACCATTAAGAACATTATACAATTTTTCCATGAATCACCTTTAAAGAGAGTGCGTGCTTCTTCTATGTGAAACACGATGGTAACAATTGGATGGACATTCAGCGCTATGCGCCGGATAAAAACATGGTTAAGGTCCACAATGATCTCCGATCGACTCAACGGGTTAGGTTTAATATCCGTTCACAGGAAAACGATGAAAAACAGTGTTAACTTTGCAAAGACAACCCTTCAAAACTTCACAACCAAGAAGGATCGGCGTCTTGTTTCGATTTAAATGAAAACTGGTCGTATTTCTCCAATTTTTTTGAAGCCATCCTTACCTCAGTTAACTTCTCTCCTCCCAGCTCCCCCCGTTCTTTGCCCGAAGTCTGGCTACGCCCATGGGCAATAGATATATTTTTTCATAAAAAAAAACATATAATAATTACTGCATCAAGTGTTCTTAGATTAAGGTGATTAATTATAATAATAATTTTCATTTTTCTGTATTAACTTTTGAATATGTGCAATTGGAAACCCCGATATACGCAATTTTTTTCCGAACGTATTATACTTCTCAATAGATTCCTATTCCTTTCTATATAGGAATATATAGAATCATTCGCATTTATCGGATTTCTTATGTTCCTGATATCAAAATTCAAAAAGACTGAACTCAAACCACTTCAAAAACGGAAGTCTTTTTGTGTCAGATCAGGAATACCAGTTGTGATGTGAAAGGAGTGTCATTAACATCGACACTGACAGACTAAACGGAATCTGATTATGATCATTTTTACTTTAGATGTACACATATGTATGTCTTTACAACTAATAGGCAACGATTTACATAAAATTGATACACCAAATCTTAATATGTATGTTATCCGTACAAAATGTTGTGAAAATATGTAGTTTCTTCAAACAGGTGTTGCTGGAGCCCTTGGAGAAGATCCATCAGTATTCTTTTCGAGAACTAATATCTGCAGGTAACTGTAGAGAATGAACCATCCAATGAAGAATATCGCTGAAAAAAATTGTAAATTAATATAATCTATAATAATTCCTGAAGACAATTTATTCATTTGTGTCGGGCAGGATTATCAAAGAAACATTTTTTTTCAAGTCTAGGAATAGCCTGAAGTCACTTGGGGTTTAAACAGGTGAATATTATGTGCTCTAGAATTTTGAAAGCTGCAGTAATCAAGAACTAAGGATAACGCACCATCACGCGTCATCTCGATAAAATAACACGTCTTTCCTTAGCTTCCCAATTTAATTATTAGTTTTCCTTTTCTAGCTAATCAATCTACCTTGTGCATTTCAGAATACAGAGACCATTAACCTACACTACACTGAACTTGCGAGGAGGTGATTATGCTTTCATTGCTTATTTTGAATTTTGATTTTTGTCCCTGGATCATAATGGTGTATCAATATTTTGTCCATCATGTATGGATCAAAAAAGTTCGTTCTATCTTAACATGGCAAAAATATTTGAAAATATTCAAATCGTACACTGCTAACCAGTTGAAAATATTTGGATAATCCATTTTGCTGCTAGTTTCTTCATGGTAAGAGCATGGGATGTAATATTTTTAGCTGTAGTAGTAGTAGTAGTACTAGGAGCTTTATTGAAAAAACCACAGCTGCCAGAAGTATAGATCATGTCAAGTAATACAATAAGAGAACAAAATTGTAGAAATAAAATACTAAAATTATTAGAAAAGAAATTAATCTGATCCTTTAGTGTACTATCAATCTGTATTCTTCACAATACTGGGCGTCCTCAGTAGTGCAAATCAATGTAGTATCATCAGCAAATTGTACAACTGCATTTTTATTCCGTTAATATATATTATGTACAACAGGGGACTCAAAATTGACTCTTGTGGAACACCTCGCTGCACAGATACTCTTTTATCACTACTCCTATTGGTCTCTACCATTTGTTAGGATCTTCTGTTCAAATACGATCTTATCAGAGTTAAAGCATCAACGTATTCCACCGATATCCAGCTAGCGCAGTAATGTTTCACAGCAAACGCTATCGGAAGCCTTGGCAAGATCTGAAAAAAGTGCAGTAGTGACCTTTAAGATGTAGAGGATCCATTTCAAAGCTTGATAGATGAATGTGGATGTGGATTCCCCCTTCCTAGAACCATGTTGCCGTCTGGGCATGAATATCATGTTGACCCAAAAATGAAAACTAGTCCATCGAAAATCTCTCTCTCAAATATCTTATTTACATTGGAAAGGATCGAAATTTGGTCGATAATTGCCAAAATTACCTCTATCGGACTTTTTGTGGCTCTATTTAATGTGCCGAAGTTGACTCGTGTAAGAAAGGTTTTATGTGAATTAGAACTAAATCAGGATGGATTAGGGATCCACCTTTAATGTCTGAATGTTACCTTATCATTATTAATTATTCGTAAATCTTGTAGTACTTAACAGAAAATGAATATTTCCACAATGTTTCAACTATTTACAAAATAAATCAATTGTTTTAGTCGTATTATTTTTGCAATACCATAACTTACCAAATAGAGAAAACAGTATCAAAAGTTAGAATTAGCAGATGTACTGGCTTCTGAATAAATTGTAGTTCCTCCAATTGTTATCAAACTCATCATCGAGAAAAGTAGAGCACATCTGTGATTTTCCTGTGGAAATATTTCATTAGATACTTTGTTTATTAGATATTATCTGCATTGGATAATATCAAGTGGATGTGACAATGATTTACAGGAATATTTTCATTTGCATATTTTGATAAAAATACGACCCTAAAGAATTATCTTTAGGCCGACATATCAATAACTGCAAATCTAAAATTGATAAAAGTAATAAATCCGGTGTTTATAAACTGTCTTGGGGGATTGTAATAAAATTTATATTTGTAGAACTTTCAGAAATTTCAAAGTTAGATTATCCGAGCACAAACGTAGTTTTAATTATCATAAATCAGATTCCCATTATTCTAATCACTTACTCGAAGAAAACCATCATTTTAATGATAATTTCAAAATTTTACACAATGAAAATAACAGACAAAAACTCAATCTATTGGAAATTTTAGAGATCAACAAAGAGAAGAATTCAGGTAGGTTACTTAATAGTCAATTAGATCTAAATCCTTCTCCTTTACTCAATCTTTTCAATTCATAAAGTAAACAACTCCGATGGGTTTTCCAACATACTTCTTGTACCTATTGTAATATTAAGTAGGAAATAAGACTAATATATAAGGAATAACTCTGTTCATTAGTTTGTATCTATCTGATGAAGCCACAGTGTGGTGAAACCGGTCATAGTTCTGTTAATATAGTGAAAAGTTTTATTTCATTGAAAATATTCATATAGATCACCTTGCAA